>JACCIB010000025.1:2295000-2825220 GCA_018906965.1 Philotrypesis tridentata
GATAGGACTTTTAATTTCGCGCTGAGAAATTCGAAGCTCACTGGGATACAACACACACACACACACACACGCGGAGGGGGTGCTGTGCTTTGGGTATATCTATACGACACCTTTCACGCATTCACAGCTAGAAATCTTCGATTTCGAGACAGCCTGATTAATATTTATTGCCTCTAGTCCATCGTTCGCCCCCCCCCCCCACCCCGCGTGAAAAAAGAAAACGAGCTCATTGCATTATTCACATGGAAATTCCAATGGCGGCTATATATAGCGCACCTCTCGCTATAACGAATTTTTCCCTCCGCTGCTTTACGACACAGTGCAGAATATAGCGTTCGCTCCGCCTGCAACGTAACTATGACAAACTACCCATCAATATTAATCTGGAGACCGGTGATAAGCCGCACACGTATTCGGAAAACTCATCCGAGAAATATCTACACAGCGCCGAGGGTGAAGGCTGTCAGCAGAAAAAATATTTGGAAAATACGAAGGGCATGTCGATAGACGTCCAGCGCACCAGCGATAGGCGTCAAAGGCGAACAAAGGTGCCGCGCAAGGAACAACAAAGAGCGACTTCAAAGAGCACGAGTTGTGCCATACATACCCTACACTGCGTCTAGCAGTCGGTAAAAGGAGAGAAGCTTTCTCTTCGATCGATCCGCGCGCGTCGCGTCATTCGCATTGGGGAGAGTGAGATAGAGAGAGTACAGACGAGCTGCGCGTCCCTCGCGCGAAAACAAAAAGCGTTTACACATGCAGCGGACGAGGTCCAGGGGAGCTCCGGCTCCCGTGCACAGATGCGGCAACGAGCTTAAGCAGATGTTACACATCCGACTGCTCCCCCGCGTGTAGCGCCAGTGCGCCCGGGCACCGGCCGGCTCTAAACACTCGCGCACGGACTCGCGCACGGAATGGCTGATGCGATGTGTACGCACCGATGTCCTCATGAAATATGAACTACGCGACTGTCCCTTAATCGCGGGGCGAGGGGGAGGGCTTTTCGTGTCGTCGAGCCAATTTGTTTGGGAATCAGGTGGGGGGGGGGGGTGGGGGTAGATTAGCCTCGTTTCGCGAAAGCTTCTACGCAGTGCGGGTGTACACTCCTCTCTCTCGCGCACGACGGCGAGTTTTATGGTGCACTCTTGCTGAGAAACGCGAGCGCGCGCGCGCGCGCGCGAACCTTTTCCGAGAGTTGCGAAATTTCAGAAGCTACAGCGACGACAAAAACTCGCGCGAAAACTTCGCGCCAAAGTTACACGAGTCAAGCGCGAAAGCACTACGTCTGCGTAACGTCGTAATTTCCTTAAAAGCTCGACTGGCTTGCCGTTATCATTGTGTATCTACAATGTACATCGCGTACACGTGTACAAGTATACGGTTGTAAGAGGCGTAAAAGTGCATCCGGAGAACGAGCGTTTTATGCATTCGAAACGCGCACGGAGGCGCTCGACTTTCTACTATGCGACTCGAAAGCGAATTAAAATTCGATCTCGTTAGGAGTACTTACTCGGCGGGCTTTAAACGAGGCGAGACGGTGAAAAGAGCATTTACGCCCCGCGCGCGGCAGTGTCGCGCACGCCTCGTGGATTCTCAAGAGCGAATACATACGCGCGGAAAAGACGGGGGAGAGGGGAGGGTGACTTCCGCTTGGAATTGCGATTTTCTAAAGTGCATAAAGAAGACGTAGAGCCCCGGCAGTAGAAAGCGAAAGCTCGGCTTGTTCGTTCCTCAAGAAAAGCTATGCACAAAGACTTGAAAAGGAGGAACGGAGTATAAGAAGAAGGTTTCGCGAGCGACGCGCAACGACGACTCAAAGTCAGCGAGACCCTTTTTTTTCTCATGTGTGCGCGTAATAAGCGCATTGGGTGGAAGCGAATCGAGAATGTTTTGTCGTATGCGGTCGGCGGATTCGTTGCTAATTAAACGAGGGGTGTCTGTGCTTTTGATGTGTGGGTTACACGTATTTTTAATTTGCTTAGAGCTTAATGTAATTTTTAAGGAATCGCACACTTGAGTTGGGATTGAATTTTCAGCGGCTTGACAGAATTTAAAATTTGAGGTGGCATAGAAAAACAAAGATATTTAATAAGTATATTCTTATGCAAGAAAAGTAAGAATTTTTCTGAATTTTTATCAGCAATTTGCTGTTATTTTTAGCAATTATTCACGACTCTGAACTATTCTCAATATGTTGCGTGCAACACAAAAAAATGTCCAATCCGAATCTCGCTTGTTTACATGCGCGTCACTCCAGGAAGAAAAACCGTCTTGTTTCATAGCTCGATTAGCGGTCCCGCAACATCTTTCTCCGAGTTAGTCCAGCCGAGCGAAAGGGCTAAGATACGATGCTGGAAACGACCCTTCTTTTCTCTCCTGCGCGGCATTCTCGCGATACCCTGACGAAATCTGCGAGATAATTCTCCGCAGCGCTTAATGGCCCGAGCGGGATAGCGCTTCGGCAAATCTCAGGTTATGACTTTTCCGCACCCCCGAGGACGCTCGTTAATTTGGCGACGCGAGAGCGAAAAAAAATCGCATAGGCGCAATTCTTTCCTCAACACAAAACTCGGCCGTAAATCCCTGCGCGATTACATCCGGCGCGCGCCGGCCGCCGCGACGAAACCTCTCGATAGCCATCGCTCCCGTAAATTTTGCGCGCGCGCCTTTTATATCATAGGCGAAACAAAAATACCCTCTCCCGCGTGCGATAAGTTCGGATATGTAAATGCGAAGGAAATGCGAATCCCATCAACGCGACGATCTGCCCCGGCGGCGGATGATTGAAAAAAAAAGCTCCTCGATCCCGCGAGGAAGATTATGTAGGGTGTCTCAAGCCGAGCGTAATATTTCCAATATTCCTAATATACATTCTCGTGAGCGGCTCGATATCTCGTGCATAGCGAGTCGAAACGAGAGACCCGGCGAGCGGGGGAAAAAATCACGAAGTATACGTGTACATAGGGAGCTTCGTTCTGAGCTTTTTTCCGTTTCCAGTGCGACGCGGTCCTTTCATTCCCGGGGAAAAAAAAGCACACACGCGAGGCGCCACTTGGCTGACGCCGTAGCTTCTTTGTCCGCTCGACTACAATGCTACATTCCGAGATTCTACTGTCTCTCTCTCTCTCTCTCTCTCTCTCTGTCTCTTTCGAATGAAACGAAAGTATTTTTGCCCTTCCCTTTCACTTTTTTTTCCTCGACGAGAGCTCGACTGTGCACACGACTTTTCAATAGATAATATAAGCTATATATAGCCTGGAAATGAAGCAGCCGAGAAAATAAAGCTCTTATGATTTCACGGCGAGAGCACGGCTTAATGGGAATTTTTCCAGGATACGCGCGTCGGGACGGCGGGGCTTAAGCAGGTTCTAATCGATTTTAATTATATAGCGGCTTTTCCCATCGATTAATTTTCTCTCTCCCTCGTCTCCCACGGATTCCTCGCTCTCTTTCTCTCGCAACACGAGCGGGATGATCGACTGCGCGCTCTAACGAGCTAATGAAATGCGTGCCGCGCGGAGAAAAGAGAGAGAGAGAGAGAGAGAAAAAAAAATAATGCATCTCCCGACCCGATCGGTCACAGAAGCGGTCTGGCAACCGTCGCGCGCGTTATAGTCGAGCCCGCAGCGCAGAGAAAAGCTTGCGGGAGGGGAGGGGAAAAAAAGCTGCGCGGGATATCCTTCCGGAAATCTGTTTCCAATTACGCGCGAAGCGCTGCAGACTCGTTTCTCGCTTTGCTCTGCGCCGCCGGCCCCCCCGTCCATTTCTCGCGGGGCGTTGACGACCCTTCAAATGCTCATTAGCGAATCGAAAGGAAGAGCCATCGATCATTCGGCCTCGAGAGACACACGCACGCGCGCACGCGTACACGCGGGAAAAGCGGAAAAAGCTCTCCTACTCGTATTTTCTTTGTGTTCGCTGCTGCGTCATTAGAACGGCGGCAAAGCGAGAACGAAGAGTCTCCCGTGCGTGTACGTGTCAGTGTGTGTGTGTGTGTGTGTCTATAGGTGTTATCGCGAGCGAAGGAGCAATTTTTCTTCGTTAAGGCTCGTATGGCGCGAGCACCTGACTGCGGTATGATCAGGGGCTGATGAGTCAACTTCCGCGAATTGAAAAATCGAAGACAGACAGACAGACACACACACACACACACACACACACACACACACACACACACATATCACACAAAGTTGATAGCCGCGCCTTTTACGAGCCCGTGAAACAATAAGTGTGTAAGATGAGGCTCGCGTTAACGGGCATGCGCCATAAGAGCCGCTTATAAGCTCGTCGTCGCCCCCCCGAGTATGACTTCATAAATTATAACGCGACTCTCTCTCTCTCTCTCTCTCTCTCTCTCTCTCTCTCTCTCTCTCTCTCTCTCTCAGCACCTGCGCCGCTGACTTGCCGGTGTTTACGTTGCAGCGTTTGCACGTAGGCGCATACAGACCCACTGCACCGAGCGGTGATCGACAAAGTCCGTGTGTGCAGGCAGTGCAAACGTATACGTCGCAGCAGCGGCGTCAAAACGCTTCGAGGGAAACAGTATCTGTAGGGGGCGACGAACTGTTACGCGAGTCGGACGCGCGGCGACTGCCCGTAAACGTGTCAATTGCACGACCGTAGGAACGTCGGGATAACAGAGAATTGGCTGCGCTGTACGTGGGAGACTCGTCGCTGGCTTTCGATTCAGGCACGCGCGATGGGAATTCTCGTTTGTCCAAGCCCGTTTTACGGATTTTTCGAGCCTCGGGCTCGAAGTTCGAGTGAACTTCGAGCGATGCGGCGATACTCGTGACAACGCGGACTCGCGCGGGATTAAAAAGTAGAGCCGCGCTGAAATCGCGACAGATTTGGCGGGAATTCGATTCGATATAGTTGGGAAAAAAATGGAGTGATCGTTCCATCCGAAAGTGTTTGCGAAGAGGGCGGTATAAGCTTCTGCCTCTGCGGGACGGGAGTAGGGGGCAAGGTCGTATAAGCGGGGACAAAGTGAGCGTGCTTTAATGGCATTACGAGCTGTCTGGAGACGTCGAATTACGACGGGCTTCTGCGCGCGGGAGTCCGATGAAACGCTCGGCGAGTTTGGCCGCAGGCCTCGCGGGATCTTTACGACTCCGAGCGGATGTAACGATACAGATGGCACTTGATTAAAAGTATGGAGACTCGAGACTCACCGAACAGCGGGGGTGGATCGACGTCTCTGACTGAGAGACTAGAGGAGGCTTGCGAGGTGCTGGACTCGGTGCTCTGGGTGCACCTGAGCCGTCTCCTGAGCTTTGGCATGTCGAAGGGGAGATCCTTGAGGTCGACGCTCGTGGCGCTGCCGGAGGTCGTGGCGTCCTGCTGCATAAGCATTCGGCGCCGGCGGAGCTTGGGCATGTCGAAGGGCAGGTCCGAGAGCTCCTGCTCGTTGTCGAGGATCTGATTGATGTTGTCGAGCTGCTGCGGCTGCTGTGGCTGCTGTTGCTGCTGCTGTTGCTGCTGCTGCTGCTGCTGCGGGAGTTGGAGTCCGGGCGGCTTGATGGGCTGGAAGCCGAAGGGCTTGTTGCACTTGATGCCGGCGCGCGACTCGATGGAGATGCCGCTGTCCGAGCCCTGGATCTCCGCGTCGCCGGAGGACGAGGACTGCAGCGCGAGGTTGATTAGATTCTTGTTCTGGGGCGTGCGGCGCTTCTTGAAGGAGGTGTCCGTGGGGGTGGTGGGATTGGCGGCGCTTGAGTTCTGCGTGCAGCCGACGTTCCCGATCGTGTTGACGACGTTCGTGTTGACGATGAGGCTGTTCTGCTCGGTGGTGGGGTTGTTCAGCTCCTCGGGCGAGGCCTTCTGTGAGTTGTTGTTGCGATTGTTGTCGGAGGTCTCGCTTGCCGGCTCCTGCGAGGACTTGTCGCTGATGGGCGAGAGTATGTGGAGCTTGGTGGCGTGGTGGGTGAGGAAGCTGGAGAGACTGGACTGCTGGTGGTGGGAGTGGTGGTTGGCGTGGTGGTGATGGTGATGGTGGAAACAGTTGGCGCTCCCGCTGTCGGAGCTGTGGGAGCTGAGACTGGTGCTGTGCCTGCTCTCGCTGCTGCTGGTGGAGCGATTGCCCTCGCTGGTGCTGCTGCGGAGGGACTCCATGCTACCGCCGCTACTGCTGGTGGCCATGCTCTCGGTACTGGAGTAGCCGGCCCGGCGCCGGCTCGTCCTTAGCTTGAACTCGAGGAGGCTGGCCTGCTGCTCGCGGCGCGCCCTTGCCGTCTCGGCCGTCGACTGCTCGGCCTCGTGGGGCCTGCCCTTGAACTCCATGATGGGCTTGCTCTCGCGGATGAGGCTACGGGGCCGTGGCGTCCTCGAGGAGTTCTCGCAGGGCCTGCCCTTGAACTCGAGGATGAGCTCCTTCGACTCCATGGCGAAGCTCTTAGGCCGACTCTTGATCTCGAGGATGCTGTTCTCGCTGCTCTGGGGCGAGTTCTCCTTGGCCCGGAGGCTCGACTTGACCGGTAGGCGCATGTCCTTGAGCCGCTGCTGCTGCTCCTGTTGCTGCTGGCTGGGCAGGTTCGGCGCGCTGCGGATGTTGAGCAGCAGGTGCTCGCGATTGTTGTGACCGCTGTGGAACTTGGCCGGCAGCGGGGCCGTCGACGGCGGCGAGGGGGTGAAGCCCCGGCCGCTCATTCGCGGCGAACTGCTCTTCTCGTCGTTCGAGTTCATCTGGAGGGATTCGATGTCTTGCGAGAGACTGGATATATTATCGGAGAGCTGCTGCTGCTGCTGCTGCTGCTGGCTCTGCTGCTGAGGCTGTTGGGCCTGTTGCTGCCGACTCGGAATCAAAGCCTTCGGTCGGAGCACGGAACTGGCTTTGCGTCGGTGCTCCTTGGACGACTGGTGCGTCGTCTGCTGTAGCGTCTGTTGCGACTGTCGCGACGATTCTGTTGAGGAACTTGCTCGTGATAGCGGCGCCGTCGAGCCGTTTCTCATCTGCAAAACACAATTACGGTTGCTATTCGCGTTCGGTTGGGGAACATTTCAAATCTCATAAGTTCGGTAAAATTGGGATTACCCTAATACGCAGTAAATGATTCTAATTTTTTTAACGATCGACAGTCGACAAAACAAAACGATATCGCCGAGCTATTCCGTGAGTCAAAGCGGATGGAACTGGAGCGCGGCGAGAGAAAAAAAAGTGTAAAAATAAAAGCAGCGTGATGAAGTTTACTCACTTGAGCGATCAAAAGCGGATGATTCGTCATCCGATCAAGATCATCGAGATCGTCGTCCGATCTACTGACCTTGCAGTCGAAGGCAGTCTCGTAGATCTGCCGCTGTCGGGCCATCTCTTCTTCCTCCTCCTCCTCCTCGTCCTCGTACTCCTCGTCGCCTTCGTCCTCGAGCTCAGCCTCGTCGTCGCGGTCTTCGATCAGTACGGGATGAGGCTCGATCCTGCGCGAACGTCTCAACTTTCGAACCTTCGGCAATTCAAGAAGAGCTCCGTTAATCCACGGCAATCGCGTCGAGTTAACGTACTCCCTTATCAGCTAACTACGTGGTTATACATGTACACATCGATCTACGCTGAGTTAACGGCAGTATGACGATTATTATTCACAAGATAACTACGCACATTCAGTCAACACAACGATGGGAGTTAACGGCTGCAAGTATGTAAAATTGACGAAAAAAATGAACGGAAACACAAATAACCTACAGGCATACACGTCCAGAACGAAAAATGGAAATTGGAGAGTAAAACAACAGAACTAGAGACAAACAAAATATATCTTCGCAATACAAGCATCGATGAAAATAAATACTGGAGCAGGATGAAACAAAAATGGAGACAAATAGGTTTATGCAAAATCGAAAGCGTCGCCGGGGGGGGGGGGGAGCTACAAGTACGTGTATACGTGAGGTGCTCATCATCGTCAGCAAGAGAGCGTCATGCGGCAATGGGTGGTCACCTTGTGCCGGGCTTGCGAGGACCTCGTGGGTGCGCTCGGGGGCAGCGGTGCTGGGGGCGGCGGCGTTTCTAGCTCGTCCTCCTCGGCGGAGGCAAGGCACGTGCAGACCGTCGTGGGCAAGTCATGGCTGAGCAGCCGATGGGGCGGCATCAGCGTGTAGTCCCATTCGGTGATGATACAGCTGGAGAGGATCTCCTGCTGCTGCTGCTGCTGCTCGGACTCGGCTGCCGCATCGTCGGCGGCCGGCTGCTCGAGGGGGCTCAGCTTCTCGGCGGTCAGGTCCGGGGGGCCCGCGGACGGATGGGGCCCATCGCTCTCGTTGAAGGAGCTGCGCTTGGGTATGTTGCCGAGGCTGCGGGTGCGCTCGGCCGTGGGGGCGTCGAGGCTCGCGCTCTTGCGGTACTTGCCCGGCTGGGTGCGACAGGGCGGGAAGAGCTGCTGATGCTGATTGGGCGGCTGGTGCTGGTAGTGCCGGTGGAGGTTGTGCCGGGTGTCGACGCTCTGGGTGCCCGCGGACGGCTTGAAGAGGTCGCCGTAGTAGTAGGGCGAGGGGTGCCGCGAGGGCAGGCTGTCGCTGCAGGTGGTCGCCGAGTGCTCCGAGTGCTCGAGGTGGTGCACCACGGCCACGCAGTCTACCACGAGGCCGTTCTGGCCACTGCTGCTCTTCTGGAGGCAAGCGGCCGGCTCGGCGCTCGGCGCTCTTCGCTCGGCTGATTCCACGCAGCGACAAGCGCGCACAACAACAGAGAGACCCAAGACAAAGCAGAGCGTCAGTCGCTGACTGTACAATCGTGTGTGTGTGTGTGTGTATACGTGCTATATAGGGATATACTTTTCCAGCCGATTACTCATCGGCTGCGGCTCGGAGCGCTCGATGCTCACGGATAAGATTTTTCGCCGATTACGAATTGAGAATTCGCGTGACTGGACTCGCTTATGCTTCTATGTATGTGAAATGTAACGCTGCGATAAGAAAGAAAGATGGTACGACGATCCTCGACAAGATATCACATGATTCACGTCGGTGTAGAGCCATTGTTTGGCCAAACGAGCACTTCCAAATTAAGATTGTAACCGAGTACCTCCGATCCTTTTTTTTTATTTTGAATAATACATCTAGAGCTTGCGATTTCACACGAGTTTAGAGTGAAGCTATACGCACTGTAGACAATCGAGTTTACCTTTCACAGCAAACGCATACCGATTCACCAATAAACGCACAATATTCCCTACACTTAGCCGATGCAACCCTTACCTTGTAAGCTAGAATTTCGATTGGCTGAAGCAGTACTGTAAACGGTGTTTTTTCGCTTCCTGGCGCTCGAGAGTCTACCGGTAATTTCCTCATCCTCGCACGAAGAGCCAGAGGCCGAAGGATCTGCAAAAGAAAAGCGAAGAACAAAGTCAAAATTACGCGCGCACATGCATATATATGTACGCGGCTCGGCGACTTCAGCCGCAAGAGCTGCGCGCACAAAGGGAAGCGCTTATTTTGCCATTACTAGGTGCTTTGAGTCTCAAGGAGCATCGTCCGAGAGAGAGAGAAGTGTATATAGCGAGTTCCGGACAGATTTTCATAATCGCTGGCCCCGCGCGCTGCCGACGGAAAGTCTACTCGACACAATGGCAGAGGAAAATTGCTTACCCTCGCATTACGCTAATCATCGTCGCTCACGTAAGCTCGCCGCCAACTGTATCACTTTCCCGCAGCGGGAAAGTAAGAGCTGTATACTCGATCGACGATCGACGATCGCGATCGGCCGCAGTCGCTCTTTTTTCATCGGGAATCGAGGCAGCAAACGATGAAGACACGCGAGAGATAGAGCAAGTGAGAAAGCACACGGATAGAGCTGAGCCTGAAGATAATGGGCGTCGCATTACTCGGCCGGCTATCCTCGCAAGTATGTACGTATAGTCGGGGTGGAAAGGGCTGGCTCGCCTATATATAAGCTATGGCGAATGGAAGAGATGGGCGAGTCACGCCATAAAGCATTCGACTCTGCTCGTGACAGCGAGCGCAGCCCGTGAAGTATATACGGAATGGGACGAGGAGGGCGAGGAAAGTTTCTGGGAAAAAATGATTACCGAAGAGGGCAGCTATAGCCGACGAACAAAAGCGCGCGAGACTCGCTATTGCCTATAACACGCCGCGCCAAGCTGAGACAGCTTCATCCGACTCTGCATTTATATATATATATATAGGTATATAAGTGTGTGGGTGTGTGTGTTGGGATTTTATATGCGAAAGAAGCTGCGAGAGATTTTACGAGCCGGGATGAGGGTTAAAATTAAAATTGCTAACTCTTAAGACGTATTTTATATGCGCCGGACATTAATTCAATCTCTTTCTCGCTCGCTCGCTCGAAAGTCTGCTTTCGTTCAATAACTGAATTCGCAATTTCGATTCGTTATATAGATAAAAGCTGCTCGTAAAGCCTTCGCTGTATGGCAAAAAATTTGCTAACTCCAATGCAAAATCTATATGCGGTCGAGAGCACAAGATTAATTCGATCAAAATTGAAATAAATTCAATAAGCCGATTTGTTCGAGTCAATTAAACATTTGTTTATAAGTTTGCGTTCCACGAAGCAATAACATGAAATAAAATATTGCGCCTTGATCGATAACACGATTAATTATACTTTCCAATAAATTAGCTAAATAAATCCAACAAACCCATATTTATTTACGTATATGATTGAACGAATATTTCATTACAAATTCCATTTATTTTTATTCGAGCAAAAAAGTTTTTCTATATGTTTTTTGCGCAACGACGCTGCACATAACGACGAGCACAGACAGAAGCAGTGAGCGCTCGTGTTCCGGAAACGTCTGCGAGCTTTTGAAAGTGTATGCAGGTTCACGCGCGCGCCGCAAAGCGGGGGTCGATGACTGATGCGTGTCCGGCGAGATTGACCGACCGGGGCTTCGAGCGCACGCATACGTACGTATACCTATACGCGTATATTGCTTACCGATCGCTAATCTGATTTGGCGAGATATCGGCTGGGCGGCGGTACCGGCGCGAGACTAGGGGTGCGGTGCCGGCGCTCTATATATACCCCCTAATGAATCTATTAGGCCTCGAGACAGCATCGCTCACTGCGCAGCCGAGCGGCAATCACTGTGCAGATAACACGAACTCTCTCACTCTCTCCCTCTTTCGCTCTTCCCCGCCCACGCACACTCCTGCATGCATGTTTACACGAGTCTGGGTGCGTCTGCAGTTCGATAGGACGCGCTCGCGTTTTCCAAATATGATTTGACAGGTGAGCTCTCTCGCTCGCCCTGTACGCTGGGGGGCTGAAAAATTCGTTAAAGCTCGCGCGCTGTGGGAAGAAAGAGAGAGAGAGAGAGCTTGCAGCGGTCGAACGAACTTTATTTACTCTTGCTTTTGGTACGTAAAAATTTTTTTGATACAACTCGGATACTATTGGATCTCGAAATAGTGGAACGCTTTGACTTTCTTCTGCGATTGCTTTGGAAACGTGAGTGAACTTTTCAAAAGTTCGAATACCACCAGGAGAAAAGTGAGCTGGCGCCCCTGGAAAGTTTTACTTTCGTTCGGCTGGTCCTAAAAAGTCGCAGTTCGTTCGTCATTTCTGCTATTGCTATATTTTTTATTTATTTTTTTTTTATTACGTTTTTTATTTTGTAAATTTCAGATTCGTGTGCGAAGAAATTTGGTGTTCTTCATTTTATTTATTTTTTTTCGTTACGAAATTTACCAGAAAACAAAATAAAGAAGATAATATCAAAGTAATAGTAATTGCAAAAATGGATATAAAATCAGAGTATTCAAACTTTCAGGTTATTTTTTGTTCAAATACAGAAATAATAGCTTTCAGAATACAAGAAAATTCTAATCCTGATCAATAATGCATTGAATCAGTCACTCGGCAGGATCAGAGTCCCCCCCGCAATATTAAAGTCAAAATGTCACACCAGTGCCCATCCATAAGAAAAAAAAACAGCGCGAGATGAGCGGATAAAGCAGCGATAATCTAATTTGAAAGCGTATTCATCAAATCCGATCCCTGTATTATCATACGTCGTAATGGGTAAAAAGACGAGAATGTATCCGAAAAAAAGCGAGAAACAAGATGAAATGAATCTGAGTGGGTTCAATATTAGATATTGCCCGCTCGTAGCATAACCAACGGAGGGGATCAAGCGTGGGAGGACGCTGTCATTCTCGAGTCGCATGTATAGCGTCGAAAAGACGCGGGCTCCTTTCCCTTCCATTTCGGATGTCCCGCATAAGCGGCTCGAAGCGAGACGAGAATATAAGGGCACACGAGATAAGGAGGACGCGTCGCTGAAATTGGCGTGCGTGGGATTACGCGCGAGACTGTCGTCGCCCTTGCGGCGCAGCGACGACAAAAGAAGAGAGAACAATTTCATTTATTGAACGGCGCTCCTTACGGCGCGCGGCTCCTTATATTGTCCGAAGCTCGTCGCTTGACTCAAAAGCTACTTTCCCGAATAGATGATTGCGCGGCTTTGAATCACTGTCGAGAATATATGAAGATGAGGAATACGCATGAGACGTAAGCGTATATTGCACAAGGATAAAAATCGTGATTCTTGTAACAATACATAATTATCGCAATTGTCATAAAAAGAATTACGAACGTATACACAGCCTCCGCCGTTCAAAGCACAAAGTGTCCTTAATTCCTTTTCCGCTACACATGAAAGACGAGTGCGAAAATAAATTCGATTCGCGCTCCCCTCTCGAGAGCTGATTACAGAAAGCTTTCGCGCAGCGGCGGCGGGCGCGTCGCTCGCGCGAATCTTCGAGGCGAGTGTGTTTTTAAGTGGCTGATGCCGTGCGCACACAGACCTCTGATCTTCGCTCGATAGAACTCGTGCGCGCGCGAGAATAAAGACGCGAGGACCAACTGACGAAAGGCAGCGCGCGGAGCTTTAAAGCTCCCCCCATCCCTCCCTCCCCGCGAGAAGGAAAATTAAAAAGGCGCAAGGGGGCCGCGACTCCTTTGAGTGCGCTCAAAGTGGCAATTACCAGCTCGCTCTTTCTCTCGTCCGAATAAATTTTTCCCGGCTATAATTTCATTCTGGCGGGCGCGGCTCTGTGTCTCCGAATCTATAGTTCTCCGCCGTGTTACACACTACTGCGTCGCCAGGCAATCGGGACGCTCTCTCCCCGCGACGAGGACTGCACGCGAGACTTTTTCCATAAGTATTGCAGACTTGCCGCTGACGTAGTCGAAAGCTGCGCGACGGCGCGCAATCAGCGTACGAGCGCAGAGATTTCTCGGCGGTGAGCGTTGTATTTCACGCGAAGCTTTCGGGGGTGAGGGCGGCGCAAAGCTCTCGCTCTCTCGTTTCTAATGACACGGCTAAGATTCCTGGGCTGGATAACGCCGGAAATACACTGTGGGTGTAGTCTAGGGCGGCGATGGTGCACGAATGAAGAAACACTCGGCTCTCCGGTCACGTACTAATCGGGCATTAGATCTAGCGCGCCCTGCGGCGTTTCGGTCAACCTCCTCCACCCCCCCCCCCTTTTCCTCCTTTTCACGCTCACTCTCTGTCTGTACACGACGCGGCGCGCGCGCTTCTGATTCATTTAGGAAGGATCCCATTTGAATTGATACAAGCCCCAACACACTTGATTACGAAAATTAATTTCGCCTAGGACTGTAGTGTTGGGCGCCGAGGGAGAGGTAGCTTTGGTTCTCTCTCTCTCTCTCTCTCTCCTAATGGAAAGAGACACGTTCTACACGCGGAGCCATTAGCAAATTGCACGAGATTAAATATAATATAACGCTCGGTTTATTATTAATTTAAATGTAGCAACCGCGCGTACGTTCGGTTAACCGGAATCGGATACTCGATAAATTGCGACGTGGCTGCACTTGCAACGATGCCATTCGAAGCTTTCGCAGAGTAGCGGGAGGGGGAGATCTGACGACTCTGAAAATAACGCGTAATCGCGGACGAGAGAGCATCGCGACAAAGTATAAGCCTGCGTATATCAAAATAAGTACGTTCCATTCGATTCAGCCTCGCTAATAAAATGAACCCGCCGCAGCCGGACGACTCGGCGAGGATATAGGCGCGCGTGTGGTGTGCGGTGTCGCCAGGGGCGATGGTACCGCGCGCGGGTGCCGTGTATCGATGGACTCCACTGTTGGGATATACATTCCCCCTGCGCGTTGCCCGGCGTGCATCGGATTATTCAGAGAGGGTACGTCGTGTCCTGCAAAGCCCATCGATGCCCAATTGAAATCTGCATGTCGCAGCGGCGCGGCGCTATATAGCGAGCGATTTTGCGCCCAAGGCTCGTCGCTCGCGCGCACAAGGCTCGACCGAGAGAGAGAGAGAGAGAGAGTTATTTTGACAGCCCGGACAAGTCCCTGGGATTTTCCTCGTCGCTCATAATTTATTACTCGACTGACGCGCTTCGGACGCGTCAATGCTGCTGCCAGAAAGGGAAATGTATAAGCGATGATCTTCTCGTCATTTTGCACGCCCTTGACGTTTTATTCGACGCACTACACGGAGTATTGTGCCCCGCGCGGCGATCGCGAGAACGATAGCGCGATAACGTACGCGCCGCCTGACAGCGGCGGCTGCTTTTGTGCTCGATACATACAGCGACATTGAAACGGGCCCGCGCGCTGTGCGTGCGCAAGAACGAAGTGATTTACGAGGGACAGTAAGTGATTTGCTCGGTGAAATTTTTAATGAAATTCCGATGGCGTGTACGCCTACACTCCTCGCAACCCCTTGCGGGTTGCCATAAAGTGGGAGCAGTAAATAACACGCGGAGGCTTGATTCACCGTTTCCATAATAAAAAAAAAAGAGAGAAAGAGAGAGCCCACGTCTACGCAGCCCAAACAGAGGAGCAACGGAGAGATCCGCGAAACAAGAGAGATAGAGGAGAACACGCAGACAGGCGAGTATATATAGCTGTATACAGCCTATACTCTACGATAAGGAGTTTTTGTTAGGCCTGCGAGGAAGTCGTAAAGGACACTCGCGCGGGGCGCCTTTTCTAATGCATCGGACAGAGACTCGAAAGATTAGACTAAGCACCGACGAAATTATCCGGGAACGGTATGCAAATCAGCTGCGGGGAATGGTAATTGCGCCTGCCCACTAATTCATCGAGGGTGCTTACGAGCTATACGCTGCGAAACTTTCGCCTCTCTCTCTCCACCCCCCAAAGCGACGTGTCCCTTAAGAGCCTACTGTATCGAGCCGAGTGGAGCTCCTCCATTTACTTGAACATTCAGTCGGTTTTATGCGATTATTCACTGCGCGCTGCAACTCGGCGAGCGGCAGGCCTTTTATAAAATCGGAGGGGAGGAGGAATAGAGCGCGCCGCTGCGCGTATAACGGATTTTATGAGGTCGTGTCGTTGCCGCTTTGATGGATTGACTGTCGATTGACCGATAATGAGGTTATATGTGATCGATTGATTTTCTCGATGGGAATGCGCAGAGGAGAAAAAATATTCAACGGCGAGCGTATAAGCGTATTATTGTTTTCTATTTTGGTATGCGCGTGAAAAGTGTGTCCCTTTTCATGAAATATATAGATAAAATCGATTTCTAAACGCGTACATATATTCACAGGTTAACAACGACAATCTACGTTATTGTTTTAGATAACAAAACAAAACGTACATACAAAGTTATAAAAAATCTGTGACTAATCGTCAGAAGCCGAATGCTCTCCCTCTCTCCCAACGATGAAATCTCATCCGCAGAAGCGAACGCAAAAACGCTTCGAAATCAAGCCAGTCGCGTTTTAATCGCTCGCTCGAAAGACTCGTCGAGACGAGATCTCGAGCCAGCGCGCAAAAAGCGAAAGTGCCGCGCGAGAGGGGCAGATTAAGATTTCCCGAGGGCGGAAATCCGCGCGCGCGCGACTCGAGTCTCTCTCTCTCTCTCTTTGCGCGCGCGCGGCAAGATGAGGAACGGGCGCGGCTCAGTGCCGCTGACAGTTTGTAAATGATCTAGTTTACGAAGTGAGAGAGGAGAGAGAGAGAGAGAGAGCGAGAAAAGGAGACAGTGCGACAAGTTGGCTTCGAGTAACCAAAGAAAAAGAGCTCTCCTCTCGCCGCGAGAGGGGACGGGAAAATTACGCGAAGAAGAAGAAGAGTTGCGGACTGTGTACAGCCCGGAGGGCAAAGTCGACAAGGCTTACCGACTATACGCCTCTCTCGCCGCTAACTATTCATCTTCCACGCGGTGATGCGGCGAACTTTCGGGAGGCACTTAACGCCGCGCGTGGAATACTAAAACTCTTTCACTCGGCGCTGCGGAAAAGTCCTGATGCTCTCGTGTCGGAGCCCGTACGAACGCTGCTGGGAGAGAGAGAGAGAAAGCCCCAAGACTGCGAAATGACTTTCTAATCAAAAGTTAGATAAGCACGCTTTACCTCGAAATTTATCGGTGAAACGGCTCGTTTGAAATACCTTGTATCGCGTATATATCGCCGAGAGAGAGGCTGGTTCTCGTCGGGCCGGGGATATTCAATGTGTATACGGGTATACGAGAGGATGCGGAGAGACGCTCCGAGAAATGAGACTCTCTCGCAACGGGAGCGCGCGTAGACACACGCATTCGCCTGTCTATAAAGTAGCAATAAACGATCGGGAATACGGAGGCGAGGGTCCATCGAGAGCAGCGCGAGAGAGAGAGAGCTGTGTCCCTCGCCGGCTTGACGGACACCGTGTCATCTGCATACGATGAACCGACTTGGCCGTTAACTGTGCGGGCATGTGGAAAGAGGTACAAGTCACCTACTATAACGTTAATTGAAATGGGGTAGTTTCGCCACAGCTCGCACCGCGCTACGGCTACTCGTGTTACGCGGACGAAGGGTCGACCACCCCCCCTCCTTTTGCTCGCCGGAGAGAGAGAGAGAAGAGCGTTTTTGTCGCTCTGGGGGCTCGTATCTACGTATACGACGGGATGCGTATACGCGCGGGCGCGAAACTGGTAAAACTGATAGAGAAAAGTTTCCCGGGGCGAAAAGAGGACCTCGAAATTTCCGCTCGGCCGAAATTGCTTTTGCCGGCGACGAATGTATAATTAATCGACGCAAGTAACGGGCATACCGCGTGTCCCACTGTTTTCGTCGATATACTGTACGCGGAGTCAAAGAGGCATTTTTCCCCGCGTTTCAAAGGTTTATTGGACGTAAATTCAATGCTCCCATATATCCGAAAAATATTTTTAAACGATATTGCAAATTTTCGCGTGTTTTTGGTTGCACGCGCGCCAATCGAGCGTTCGAATTGCTGTAATTATTCTCGTTGATATTCATGAAAAATTTATGAAACCCCTCCGAAAAGTGCTCGCCCGGATTGGATCCATTTTTCTACTCGAAACGATAGCACGGTCTTGACTAGCGCGGAAAATATTAAAAAAAAAACTCCGTGGCAGGGTCGAAAAAACTTTAATCAGCAAACTTGAGGAGTCAGTAGTCGAGGCTCGTCAGAGCAGAGAGCATTATTTTCCCTCGTAAAAACTGTCTTAATAAACACGAACGATGTGCCCCACTCCCCCTACCCTCCCTCCCTCGCACCCATAGAACTTTGCTCGTTCTTGGCCAAAAAGTCGTTCTCGCAAGTTTGGAACGAGATGACGACGGCGTCATGTAGACCAGCGCGCGGAAAGAAGCTGGGTCTGGGGAGTTTAATTAAATATCGCGGCCGCGCGCGTCACTGGCAAAGAGCACGCGTGTCTGTGCACCAACGCACACGGACACACCGGCGCGCAGGCTACGTTGAAAGCGAAAAAGCCGGAAGAACCGTAGGCTGCCGACGAAACGTGTCCAGACATTCCATTGTCACGCTTTCCCTGGCGCGCCGCCGCTCGTGTTCGCAGCCATCGTCAGCAGACGCGCGGCGGCCGGCGCAAGCTCCGAGGGTATATAGGCGGCGCACTTCCGCGCGGCCCTTATCACCGGCAACTTTTATTTCCGTTTGGGGACGCCGAGTGTCTGCGTCAACACGCGGTCTGTGAGTAATTATTTTTCCCTCGTCTCGGCGCGCGCATTTTACCGGGGTGCACGACGCGCTATGAGCTCTGTGCGCCGCGGCCGCGGCGGCGAGAGCTCAATTTAACACGGGCGAGCGCAAAGGTATCGAAACAATGAAAATACGGAAATTCATTAAGACCGAGCAAACACGGCTATGAGGCGTAGAGAAGGAAGACAAACAAAGAGCGCGCGCCGGCTGCGCGCACGTGTATTTCGCGGCGATATCGAGCGATAATCCCTGAGAGCCGACGCGGACCCAAAGCGCGCGCTATAGCGGCCAAGGGTGTATGTATACATGAACTGCTGCCGGGGAGCTTTCTCCACCCTGCGATGCTCAGTCCCTCTCTTCGATCCTATCTCTCTCTCTCTCTCTCTCTCGCTCACTCGCTCGCTCTCGACAAACAAATCGCGCTGCAGGATCTCGGCGCGAATTAAAAGCCCATGAATACGGTAAGGATGCAAATTCGAGGTTCTCCTCGCTAACGCACAGCCGTCGTCGCGTCCGTGTATATCCGTTTGTTTGTTCGAGATCGCAGACAGTGCGGCTGCTCCGAGTGGTACACGCAGCTCCAGATCCTCAGCTGTAATTGACACATTCTCGTACGAGCGCCCCATTAAGCATATTGATCAAGTTTCGAATAGGTACAAGTGTGACGAACGGTCGTTTGTTCGCGTACGAACGTTGGATTATGCGCGATCGATAGGGAATTTGTCATGGTAAAAATGAAATCGATTGTCATTGGGCCTCGGGACCAGTTTCGGGCTTCTGCGAGCGAGAACGAATTAATGTCGCTGTACCCGATTGCGCACCTTAAAGTATATACGTAGAGGCATTTCTCGGAGCAGCTCTGAATTCAATTTAGCGCGACGCGAGAATCCGGTCTATGAAGCGGAAATGAGAAAGCGTATAGTATATACCTACTACACAGATGCTCGGCACTTAATTATCGGATTGTTTTATTGCCGCGATATCAATTTCCTTTGTTTTCCATTGATTATTCCGAAACGAGAGGTACTTAAGAAAAGATAATTTTTTTTTCTCCTCATAGGAAACGACTCTGCGGACTCGTATATTGCCTTCGACGCGAGTAACGATCTGGTTATTAATATAGAAACTTCATTTTCGCCGATCTCGTTGGCTTTTTACAACTTTTTGCAAATCTATATCATTTAGACCGAATCGATCTTCTCGAGAAACAGATTGTTTTGTCAAATTGACGATGGGCCCATTAATCGCGTCCGAATAAAAGTTTTCAATTTCCAGCGGGAAATTGAAGAAACTTTACGAGACGGCCAAACTTTTCGTTATCGGTAAGAAGATTAATACTCATGAGAACAATCGATAACTGCAGTAGCGATACAACGTCGAGAATCGCATTGGCAAAAGAAAACTCGAACGATGCTTTTGACTTAAAATCAAAAAATATAAGACGATAGTAAGAACTGTAGGGCCACAGAATTTGCTAAGCAAGGATAATAAGGCGTAAAAGTATCCTTCCTAAATGGAGCATACAGGGCTGAAGTTCGTGCGAAGTAACCTCAACGTAGATTATTCTCAAGCACTCTTAAGCCCCTTTACGGCCCTGGCTCTGAACTCGAAGAATTTCGTTTTTAACGAGCATTTTATGCTTGCGAGAGAGAGAGAGAGAGATAGACGCGTAAGAGGCCAACGGCTCCTCATCAGATAAGGCTTTAAGGGGTCGCACCTGGTCAAAGTCCCCTTCTTCGCTTGCAGTTCCCTGCATGCGTGCGTCGTTACGTGCGTTTAGATCCTGCTGATATATTTGAAAAAAAAATTCAGCGCTAAAGAACTTGCTAAGTACTTTTTGATTGGAAGTTTCACTTTAAATGACGTGGAGCACATCTTTCGAATGATAGGATGATATTGCAACCATCGCAATAATAAAACTTTGGCACAAATAAAGACCGTTTGTAGCCTATAACTCTTTCCAGCCGCGTTTGAATAAGAAAAAATTATCTAATTTAACAATCGTTATTCACACTGGGCGACGATTCTACTGTTAAAAACATTTCTTTTTCAACGGTATTCGCTTGCCACTCGCGTATTCATAAATAAGCGTACTCACCTGTATAAGGTCTGCAATAATTGCGATTGGGCTTGGTGTGAATCGCCGGCTGAGGTGAATCGACGCGGGGCTCGACGTAAGCTCGGTTTTTGCTATCCTTCGGGTCGCTGTACTGCTCGACGACCTCGATCTCCGTCTGTGTGCAAGTGAAAGAAAATCAATTACTTTTAGCGCTTCTTTGGGGAAAGACGCTAACGACGGCCGAGGAAGATAGATCAGCGCACGCTTACACGGGCGCCACGGTATTTCACGAGTTTTCTTGTTCGATTTAATTAAGCCTCCCTGTAAAATACGAGCCTCGCGAGATAAAGTTCTAAAGCTTTTGACTATGCCAACTCAAAACAATTTTCTCGCCGAGGACGAAAATTGAAATCTGAATATCCGAGGAAAGCGACTTCTCTTTTCCTTCTCGACCCCCGCCCCGAAAAGCGGAGTATAGGGAAGTGAATGATTCAGACTTATGAGAATCGTGTCGCCGGGGCTATGACAACAATGATATATTCGGAAGGGTTTTCTGGTCCGGCGTGTTTACTTATACCCGAGCATATCCGGAGCGTATCATCTCTTCCCCGCCCCCCTGAGCCCTCATGAAAATCCCCTCGAGTATACGAGAGAAACTCTAAGGGTTATTGGCGAAGTTTCCTTTGAGCAAACGTGAGCGAACAAGCTCTCGCCGGTCACTTCTCTCTGTCCCCGCTTCGGAATCGAACGCTACACTGCTAATTATTCCGAGTCAAGGAGAGACGACCTCTGCCAACAGCGTTATATATATACACGTCCGATGCGAAGCTCGTCGCCCGAAGAGCAAATATTTCTTTATAATTTCGCACATCGCCTGTAATCGCCGGAGCTTTGAATTCCAGCGCGAATGACTGAGCTTTGAACGGGACTCAAACAAGCAGCGTGTTATTTTTTTTCATGTGCCTGGGATCATTAGCTTCGTTCCTCGTGCGCCTGTCGTTCGCGTTCGAAATTATTAGCTCGCGCTGTCGAGCGCGATGAACAATGGAGCAACTGATACGCGCAATTCCGATCACCTCGCGTTCGATCGAGTAATCAACGAAATTTTACGCGAAATCGATCGAGACAGCCAATTGGCAATCGGCAATTCGACGTGGAGCTGCTAACGACAGCCGAGGGAAGATGAGCTGAGAAATTTAATTACAACGTCGATTTTTTTGCTACTCCCCCCCCCCCCCCCCACTGCGGAGCAGTGAACACAGAGCAGTGCGACGTTCTTCGTTGCGTAACAAAAGATTCTGTGTATTAACGCTAATAATTTCCCCGGAGAGCGAGTGTTTTATATTACTCGTAAAGCGAGAGAAAGAGTCTAGCGGGGGGGGGGGGCGGAGCGGGGCTGTGCAAGGTACACAGGAGAAGTCAGAATCGGCGGTATAGTCCGCTATTGCTGTGTATATATACTGCTTGCAGCGCGCGCGCGGTCGTAACGAATAATCAATAAGGAAGTCTTCGCTCCGTCCGTATCAAAGATCGAGCACGCGGGAGCGCGCGGTGGGTGCGAGAGCGAGTCGAGGCTATATAAAGAAGACAAGTAGCCTTAAATTGAAAGAGCCGAAATTGGAATTCTCCTGCCGAAGTTATACACAGCCCGGGGGCTCCTCTCGACAGACGCGATTGCTTGCCTGCTTCCTCCTCCGGCTTTAGCCCTTCCTCTCGCCCTCTCCCTGTCTCCCGAATTTTTCTCGACTTTTCGCCTCCGGAGAGAGACAGAGAGACGGAGAAGACGATGCCTCGGCTCTCCGCCGCCGATGTGCGTGTTTGCGGACTAATATTGCGCGAGCGTCGTTGCGTCAATCGAGCGAACGCGACGACTCCGGCGGAGCGCGTCAAATCCGATCTTCCATGTACGAAGCAGAAATGAGAGAAATGCGCCCGCGAGTAAATATCGACGGCCCGGGCGAGCTCTCTGTCTCGGCAAAGTCGCCTCTCCTATTACTCGTTTCTCCGCTTTTTCGCGATTAGTCAAATTGCCGGGGACGCACGTGCGCGTATAAGTGCGCTTACGGCTTTCGGCGAGGCCGAGAGGTCGAGAAGGAATCGCGTTTACGTTGACCGATGTCGATGCGTATAACGAGAGGGGATTGACGAGTCGTCGAATAATCAGAGATTTTTTTTCGTTCGCGCTTTGTGCCTCGATTTGGAAGAAAAATAACAGTCGATTGTCCGTTTGCATTTAGAACGCTATTTGCATTAAATTAATTATATGTGGCGTCGATCGAATGACATTTTTCTTGAGGTACGCGTGATAGAAGCTCGAATCAGTGGAATAGCAGCGTTTTCAAATCTATAAATTCAAAATTAATGTGGTACATTCATATAACATTTTTATAGGAATGAAGGCATTAAATGTAAAATTGTTAAAAAGTTCACCGGGATCGACTCACAAAGCTTGCCTTTAACTTACATAAAACAAATATAAGATTTACACTACTATTCATAGAGAAATGGTTCTGCACATTATAAATGATCTTGCTATACGTAGCTTCTATCCCAGTTAAACCACCACTTTCACTCTGCTTTCCATCAGTATGTGACAGACTATACTACTAAAAATAGAAGAGTTAAACGAATAAATAAATTCATTGCCAACGCGACCATCCGCACAGTAGACAGCAGCTGATATCGATTTTACAAGTAGAGTAAACAGAAATAAGAATAAGTAGACAGAGGACGCGTTTAGTCAGACGGGGGTCTCGCTCGCGTCATTGAAGGAGTAGGAGACTGCGCGCGCGCGCCTGGAATCGATACGCGAAGCTTGCAATAATTTTCAAAGCTACACGGCTTTGAGCTTGAAGTGCACAAACAAGCCATCGAGAGGATATATAAGAGTGCGTCCAAACAAAGGCGCGCGCAAGCCTCTCTCTCTATATATATATATACATACACGTATACATACGCGCGGCGCAAATGGTCGCGTCGCGAGGCTGCAGGGGATCGTGTCTCCTCTCTCTCTTGGCGCTGCAGAGCCTATCTATAGAGTAGCCGATGGGGGAGGCTCGTTCCACGCTCGAAAGCTCATAATCCTATTGATTTATCGGGGACTCGAAAGCCGATTAACGGAGGCCAGCGCTTTATAATCGGGCATGATTATTAGCAGGCCGCGCTACTGCGGCCCAGCTATATTTACGAGAGGCGCACGCGTATGCGCAAATGTGTGTACGACTGTGTACTCATACGCGCCAACGAATTGCAATCGAATGCGAGGGAAGCGCGAGAGACTGAAAGGAGTCAATATTATGCTGAAAATAAGCGAGAGGGGGGGGGGGAGACGAAATTCGCGCGCATACACATGTAGTAAACGCGCACATATATAGCGTACACATAGCTTCTAATGAATTCGGATCTGACGGCGGAGCTTGTAATTGCGGCGCGTATGTACACGTACGTATGCTGTACATAGGCTTACGGGCCAATGCTTACGTTGGTATTTACCGCGGAAACTTTGACGAGCTATACGTGTGCAGAAGCGCATTGCTAATACCCATGGGCGACGGCGCGTAATTGCGGCAGGCTTCAAAATCGATCATTGGAAGGAACTGCGCTCGGTCTGATTCTCTGATCTGTGCTCTCGCGTCTGAAGACCTCATTCGATCAGTCACGTTTCTCCAGTTCGCGCGCAGATTGCCTTTGAGTCTCCAAGACACTCCGTTGGCGATAAATACAAATTAATCAGATTATTGATATACTTGGATTCTACTCTTCACTGCTGGTTAAAGTTAGACCGATTTAATCAGGCGATTTAATTAAGCGCGAAAGAAGACAATCATAAAAATAGACTTAAAAAATGATTCCCTCTGCTGCAAGCAAATTATTCACGTTTCGACTGCTACACCACTGCAGCGCGAAATCTTCACTAACTTACATACACGCTCTCCTTAATTACGAAATCCAAGCAACAACACGAGTATTTTTACCAGGATCCCGCGGTCTCCAATATATTTCCCCAGAAGTCCGATCGGTTAATTCAGCCTCTCTGCGTCAAGTGCGCGCACACCTGAGTAAAAAGGCCCGAGAGTAGGTTGAACGCGCGTGAAAAAAAAAAGAAAGGAACGGGACGGAGCTCAAAACGCGCGCAGGGGTATACATAAAGCAGGTTCTCCCTTAAAGTGATAAATGTGGCGGCTGCTGCCGCGCGCGCGCGCAACTCACTCCGCGGGAGAGCGCGAGTAATATAAAGCACTAAAGTATTAAGTAGGGCTTACAAGCCCGAGCGTCACAGCCATTCAGGCTCTAAGGGGAGGGGGGAGTAGGGGGACAAGAGAGAGAAAGAACACTGCAAAGATGCAAACTTTTGTCTCTTGTTCCCCAGGTGTCACCCCATCTTTTTTTATGACTTTTTTCCTCCCCGCCGCGATTGTCGAGAGAGAGCGCGCGCGCGCCTGGTCTCTTCTCAGCGCGTCTTGCGCGTATAGGCTCCCGCTGGGCGACTGCTACTGCTGCTGTCGACTCCCCGACACTTGTGCGCCGACTTCTTTTTTTTTCTTTTCCCGCGCGCAAGAATCCTAATGCGTCGGGCTGAGCCCATTAACACTCCATTTCCGCGAGAGCTTCTCCCATATACGACGCACACGCGTGACGCTTTGTGCCCAAGTATGGTTAAGCTCAATGAGCTTGAATGTTATAGTCTATATTTCGCCGCTATTGTGCTTCGTCTTTGCGAGTGTCGCGCAGGCGTCATAATGAGAGACGGGACAATGGGCTCCACGCAACCATTGTATCTGCGTATACACTTCGAGTGAAATTCACCGGACACACACGCGTATACACATATATATAGGGCTGTACTGCAGCAGCCGAAGCGAAAAAAAATTCCCGAAAACCATTGCCAAACAGGCGCGGGGTGCAGTACGGGTAATATTTCAGGCGAAACATTTAGCGCAACGCCAGAGGCGAGCGCCCCGCGCGCAGACAGCCTGAGTGCCAGAGCAATTATAAGCAGCGCCGGAAGTCAGCGCGTTCCCTTTCTCTCTTCGGGCGGCTCTTTTGCCCCGCGGCTATTTTGTCACCCCCGTAATTATATTTCTCTCCGTCTCTTTCGCTCCCTTCTCCGCGCTGCTCCACCCGCCCCCCTCCCACTTGTCTATCGCGCACCGCCGGAGAAAATATCAATACCCCCCTCTCCGTGCACCGGAAATTACGCAGGGCTCGCGAGACATTTAGCCCGGGCACGATGCATCGTCGCACGCGGGACAAAGACGCGTGACGCCGGAAATGCAAACGGAGCTCGCAGGCTCGGAGCTAAATCAAGTGGAAAATACATTTTGCCCCCGTGGAGAACGAAGAGTCGAGAGAGGCTGCGCGGCGAGTCAGGTTTTTGCTTGTTTTCCATTTACTCGTCGCGAGACGGTTGCTGTGTACCTATACCGTGCGATATGCTTATTATGCCGGTGACTCTGTCGCTTGATTTTGATTTCCCGCTTGGTAAATATTTTGCTTGAGTCGCTGCGAGCTCGAGTATTGGAGGCTGCTTTTTCAACAAGTTTTCGGATAGGCGGCTGAGTTTTCATTAGCAGAGCGAGAAGCTTATTCGAATTGGATGCCTTTTGGACTGTAGAAAGCTCTGTTTGACGTTTAATTTTACATACACAACGCCTTGCAGACGAAAATTCAAATCTGTATCGTTACTTCGTGTAAAATAATTACGTAAATTAACTCCATGTCTACGACTTCGTAGTCGTCAATATTAATCATTATCATTGAATATTGTAAAAAAAGTTTCTTTAAATCCACACTAAAATCAAATATCCACAACTTACATTTTCAATAGTAGGACTAGGAAGGGTCCATTGAATAGTCGTGGTCGGAGCGGCCGGTACACTGGCTGGCCGCCTCTTGTTCACGAAGTCAACGGGCAAGCTGTAATCGTCGCACAGCGAAACCTGCAAAAATAAATCAAAAAGACCGCTCATTAGCCATGTGTCCTCGCATGAATATTCAGAGAGCTTACGTACACGACTTCGGACGCGCGCATAACGAGAAAAAGACGGGAATAAATCCGGACGGTAGCGAGAATCGCCGAGACGAGCGCAATAAGTAAAATCCCCCTCCCCCCCCCCCGCCCTCGAGTGAGACGATGTCTCTCCGGCTCGTCTCCCACGTGTCGAGAGAGCGAGAGAGACGCTGTCCGAGAGTAACAAAAGTGTGTCCGAGCTCATCAGCGATTTTTGCAGTCTCTGCCCCGGAATCGATCTAGCGCTCGGCATCAGAGTCGAGGGCACACACTGCACGTAACGTGCGCTCGTATAAATCGAGACAATCCAACGGTGCGGCGGCCTCTACCCCCGGGGACGGTTTATCCCCGGCAACCCCCACATGCAAATGGCCCGCGTTTATTGTGAGCAAAGAGCGCCGCGCCGTATGAATATGTGAAGTGCTGGAACAAAAAAAAAAAAAAGAAAAAGCGAGCGAAAAGAGGAAGGGAAAGCTCCGACGGGCTTTGCAGCGATCGGGCCGCGGGAGAGGGCTGTGCACTAACGCCGGAAATGGACCCCGAGAGCCTGCGCGAGAGAGGATTTATTTGAGCTTGCAGTACGCAGTCCCCGACTCTCGCCGATGATAATTCCGATAGCGCGAACGAGCGCGAGAAATGAAAAAGAAAGGAGAGAGAGAAAGTGAAACCCGGACATTAGTACTCGGAGTGTACACCGGAGGGGGGGGGGAAGGGAGCTTTTTTTCTGCATAAACCGAGCTTAATGGAAATTCTCGGGCTTGATCCGCTCCGGGCAAAAGGACGTACACACTCCTACAAATTTACGAGTCAACTCGGCTATTAATGCCATTTTTCTCGAGCACTGGCTCTGTCCAAGTCCCCGACGGTAGATTTAGCGCACGACGAGATCAGATCCTCGCTATATCAACTGGCGCTCTTTACAGCGGCGATAACAAAAGCAACGTCGAATCGCGGGCTTATATCGACTGCGCAAACATATTTTTTCAGCTCGAGAGTCGCTTCGAGCTGCCTTCGTGTGCCTGGCCTCCTCTGCCCCCCGAGAGATTCTGAAAAATCGAAGATTCAGAGCCGAGCGAGAGAGGCGCAAGGAAGGCGCGCAATACTAATCGAATTGCTATGTCTCTCGGCGTCCCTCTCCTATAAGTCTCGAAATCGATGCTAAGTGGCACCGTCGCGCGCGCACAGAGTATTTTCCCCGGAACTTACCGGGCTTCCGGTTATAAGCAGCCCGGCGTATGCCCGAGCACGAGTCAGCCTCTCTCACTCTCTCTCTCTCTCTCTTTACCGCTGATGCAGACAGTCGTGCAGACCAGCAGTAGCAGCAGCAGCAGCAGCAACGCCTATGCTCCTCGGAAAGCTCTGAGGTGGAAGGAAGCCAGATACAAACTAGGCCGACAATGAGATAGCGCGCGCTAGACTGGGGAATCGAGTTTCACCGCAAAATCATTTCGTCGGTGCATTGATCTCCGGCTGGCTCTCTCTCTGCAGCTGCAGCGCTAGACGAGCTTACACGTATGCTCTCCTGTATGTGTGTCTCCGAGTGCACTTGTGAGCGTAGCTCAGCCGCACACCGCGTTATTGCCGGCGGATCTACGAAGGCTAGATTCGAGCTACAGCCGGTGCTCTGTGTGTACTCGGGTCTTTGGAAAGTACACGTATGAGGCGAATCGGGGGTAGGATGTTGCGTACGTAAGGGAAAAATTTGAAATAAAAAGTTTGGAAAGTTCCGAGAGTAATGTTTGGACTAGGAATGTTATCTTGAATGGGTTTGTATGTGGTAAAAGTACGTTTTCAACATTCGTTTTTAAAAAATGTGAACCAAGAAAATAATCGTAAAATTACGGTATAATAATTTCACAGATGGGTTACGCAAAGTTTCTTCTATTTGTGCTTTACTTCTCCAAAGTATTGCAGTGTTTTCTTATATTTTCATCAAAGTATATAGGCTCGCAAAAAAAGCTTATTATAAAAATCAGAAAACGACCATCAATCTTCAGCGTAATCAGCTTATTAAAATGAAAATTCGAGCCCAGCTACACAATTGTTCCTATGAACAATCGAAAAATATAGACCCGCAGCATCTCTCGTCCCCACGCTATCATCATCTTCCCTCCGTTCCACCTTAATGTTTCTTCCTCCAAGAAAACTTCCCACTGTATACACGTCTCGCTCGGCGATGTATACCAAATTGTTGTTTTCGAACAGATGCCGCGGCACGAGTGTCGCATGCGAATTCGCTGCTTGAATTTTTATGAGAAAAACACACAAATAAAGCAAACAAATCCTCGGAGCATCAGGCGCGGGACTTTGCCCGCAGAGAATCCCCGCGCGCGCGCGCTCTCTCGCCCGCTGCGCGGAGCGAAGTGTAAGTAATTACTCGCGGAGAGGATTCAACGGGGTGCGCGCATTTCTGGTAACCCTAATGTCACTGTGGCCGATACCTATCTCTCTTCCAGGACTACGGCGAGGAATCCGGTGTGCGCTGCGGGAAGGGGGGGATGGCGACGAGAGAGGGAGCGCGCGTCCGAGATTAAATGGAATATTTAGCAAATATTTCGCATAAATCAAAGCGATGCAATATGTTCGAGCTCCGTACAGCGAGAGTCTATGTAAATTAATGGTAATGCCGCCCACTCCGCTGCGGCGGTGGCTCTCCTCGTCTCCTCTCCGATGTCTATACATATATATAGGCGAAAGTGAAAGTTCGCGGGAGAAAAATTCTCGCCGAAAGAGCCAATGGCTATAAGCGCTCGCGCGGGGAGAAAAGCAACCCGGCAGACGTAAGCGCGCGCGAGGAGGGAGAAAAGCACGTATTTCATGAAGCCCTAAAGCGGCACAGAGTGCGCAGCGCTACTACGATCCCATTAATTCTCTTTATGGGATCCCAAGTATTTCGTGCGGTTTGAATAAATCGGGAACTTGCCTATATCCCCGCAAGTGCGCAGAGGCGCGGGAGAGGATTGTATACACCGCCGACTCGCGACGAAAGAGCAGCCCTTTTCGCTCGATTTGCCGCTCGCAAGCTCACGGAGCTTTCGATTCGACGCGCCGATTGCTTATGGACACACGGCGCGAGAGATAGAAATCGGAAATTTTATTAATACCGCACGGCCCGTCGAGAGAGAGAGAGAGAGAGAGAGAGAGAGAGAGAGAGAGAGAGAGAGAGAGAGACCGGCTCTGTTTATTTCTATATTGAAGTGGTCGCTGGAAGGAGGAAGAAGAAGAAGAAGAAGAGAGCGATGGCAAGAGAAAGAGAGGGCTGACGTGCTTTATCGTGGCGAGGGGTCTAAGCTTTTGGTTTTATTAAACCGCGCGCTAGGCCCTCTCTCTCTCTCTCTCTCTTTCTCTACGCGGTAGTTTAGCTCGTCGTTTTTGCATACTTATCTAAATTACTCCGAGCTCTCTCGCAATATCAATGACGGTAATCAATTTACCGGCGACCTCTCGCGTCTTCTCTCTCTCTCTCTCTCTCTCTCTCTCTCTCTCTTTCTGTCTTGTACGCTCGCAAGCTATACATCTCTCGCTGTAACAAGACGAGGATCTCGGGATCTTCCCGAGTTGTTCAACGGACTCGCGCTTTGTTCGATGCATAAAACACGCAGGTATGTAAGACTCCGAGAGCGAGTTGAATTAAAATCGGACTCCATATACATGTGCCAACGCCATCAAGATTTCGCTGCCAACGGGAAAAGCCCGAGGATTATCCTGCGAATACCCGAGGCTGCGACACTGCCTTTATCTTTATCTTTTTCTACTTGGGAAGAGCTTACCGCGAGCTTTTGTTCTCGAGTCTCTGTCTCTCTCTCTCTCTCTCTCGGCCGCAGAGTACACTACGTCCGAGAAAATTTAACGCTACACTCTCCGCGGCCTCGACGAGTAGGTAACATGATAACGAGATAAATCACTGTTATGTCCCTAACAACCGTTCAATCGAGACTTTCGATACGCGTAAACAGAGCGCAGAGTCGTAGGGGAAAAACGACTCGGGGTAGAAAGCAAGACAAATTCGCGGAAAACGAGGATCGATGGCCGAAAGGTAACGATAATCTACGTGTCTGGTGAAAAATCGCTGGACGCGAGAGCTGCCGGCCCGTCGTCCTTGGGGGGATGGCCGAGAGGCAGGTCAAAAGCTTGCCTGCTCAGCGCCCGGAGATGCGCCCACTGCACTCTCCTTTCCTTCGGGGAGGGGGGGATCGGCAAACAGAGATTCGACCCAGCGAAAAGGATGAATTACGAATTACGAAGGAATACATTACGAGATAATTAGCCTTTGTTCTCGGCGGGATGAAAAAATTATTAATCGGGGATAGGGATATCCCGATGCGAGAGAGAAAGAGAGAGAGAGAGAAATCAGTGTACTTCTGCTGCTGCTGCTGCTGCTCCTTTGTCTGGTTCTAAATCTTAACTATATAGCGCGGCGGGGATAAATACGCGCGTTAAAGTTTCAGCGAGCGGCTCCTCGGGAGAGCTGAGAAATCACTCACGAGATTCCGTGCTCGACTAGAGTACCTCGACGAGACCCGCGCTGCTGCGCCGTCCTTTTTCCCCGAAGCCCGGCTGTACAATATATATATCCTAAAGCGACGGAAGCTCTAAACAACCTTTATCTCCTCCGAGTCCGAGTTAGTTTCCAGTACTTCATGGATTAGGCAAGCTGGGCTCTTTGGTTTAATTATAACGCTCCTCCAGGAGAGTAGAAGCCGCTACGGGAAATTGAGAATTTTGTTTTTTTATTGAATTTTTTAATTCAACGTTGTTGCGGAAATGTATGATGAATGGAGCGGATTTTAAGGAAGTTTGAAAGGCAGACGGCAAAAGAGAAAACAGCAGCAAAACTTGCAACAAGTGATTAAATTCAAATTACAATGAACCGTGAGGTGGTTGCCGTTGTTACGTTGTAGTCTACCGCTTTACAAAGTTTCCAGTCTGAGGCTTACACTGCGATATCTGGGTCGAGCAAGCTTTGAGCGCTGTGATAAATGTTACTTTCTTTATCTAGATGTTTCAGTAAGCAAACCTGAAACTTATTGCAAAATGGTAAATAACTACTTGAGGAAGAGCAGTTGCCGTATGATTTATTGCAAACAATATTTACAGACTTGCAGACTGTACATTGACTCGTCTATTACCAGAAAACCGCAATATTGATGAAGATACAACCAACTAATGAAAAATCACTAGTCGAGCAATTATTAAGAACCCTATATACGACTGCTAATAAGAAATGGTAACAAGGAAAACTTTTCCATAAATCATTTGTTCCGCTGTTATACCTCCTGGCAAATGGAAAATCGTCTCTCTCTCTCTCTCTCATTCTTTCGCGTGGATCGCTCATCAGAGAAATGTATAAGCGAGGGCAAAATAGACGCGCCAAGAGTGATGGTCGTTTCTCTTCGTTTCGTTATATTGCATTACGCGTTATATAGCGACGCGGATATGGAGGGCGAGAGGATCGGAGCAACAGAAGCTCAGCGCGAGCGTGTGCCTCGAGGGCACAGACGACGACGGCGGCGCTGACGAGTTGAAAAATCCACCAATCATCGCTCCGCACCAGGACGAAAAGCAGAGGAGAAGAAAAAGCGACGAAGATGCGCGTTCCTTCATTCGTCCGAAAATCTTCCGAGGGGAAGCGGAAACCTCCCAACACACGCGTTCGAGAATAACTTGGGCACCGAATTCGTCGTTCAGATTTACTTTTCATCTGTTTCGCAGAAACGTTTGCACGTAGTCTAAGTATATGCTTGCAGGGTGATATTAGTGCGGATGACGAATTGCCGTGAGTGGGAAAAATTGATTTTAGTGTTTCTTGAAATCGGTGGCGTAGACGAAGGAGTGGTCCGGGTTCATAGATTTGGCACGAATTCAGGGGGGAATACTTTTGGACTTTTGTAAGGTACTGTCGTTGTAGTGTATTATCTGCACATATTTTACTAGATTAACGCTATTGTCTATTTAACGTACGTGTTTCATTTCTTTATTTCCTATTGTTTCACTAATGATTTATTTCCCACAATTTTGGAAAAATATATATATGACTAAATTGTTAAGATACTCCCTTTAACTAAAAATTGCAAAAGAATTTTGAACTTCAGTGCTTTTCTTGAGAATACTACACGAAAAAAGAAAGGTTGATTTAACTTTTATCGAGCTTTGTCTCGATTACTTTGAAACTATATTATAGGACTGAACACAATGTCTTAAATTAATATTGGACAATCAAGTGCTTTCTTTCCCAACAGTAATAAGCCCACAGCAGTATAGGTACATTCTAAGGCAATACTTCGAAGCATCGAAGCGAGCCTTTTTGTCCCCGGAAAAAGGGAAAGAGAGAGAGAGAGAGAGATAAAGAGAGAGACAGAGTGCGCAGCAGCTCCTTTGAAACTCGCTGCGAAGAAAAGGTCGGGCTTGCACTACTTAGGGTGGTCGGATCGCTCAAAGTCCGATTTCCCGCGCGAGGCCAAAGTCTAAGGGCCATAGGCAACGAGGGACTCGTACCGGGGGATACTCGGCCCATCCCACCCCTGAGCTACTACAGCGCTTCCTAATCATCCGTTCTCGCGACTCGTCCGGCTCCTCTGATACTATACCACTCTCCCAAGAAGAATTTTCGCTTCCATTTATTTCCGCTTTCTTTTGCTCTTCTTCTCGTTCCGTCTCGCTGAACTCGCAAGTCAAACGGAAGGTCGTCGTTTCGAGGGAAAATTCGTGAACTTACCATGTGTAGACAGAATGTGTGCGCGCAACAGTGAAAAAGGAGCGACACACATAACGACGCGTAAAAGGATTCGCCGGCGTTGTTTACAAAAGTTTCGAGTATACTTATGCGTGTGTGGCTGACTCGACGCGGTCCTTTACTACTTCCCTCGACATTCGAACGCAGATATTCCTTGATGAGAGGGTAAGTTCTGGGCTTCTCAAGTAGTCGCGGGACGTCTTTGAATGCCTCGTTATAACTTGGAAGTTTGTCGGCTGAGACGCGCTACAGTCGCACGGCTCAAATCGAGTTGATGAAAATGAAAATAATTTCAACGCGCGCGCGCGCGCGGACTTGTCAAATCCAGACGCGCACGCTACACTCGCCGCTCTCGTATTATACGCATATACAAGCCATTCAAACTTGCTGCAAAGTTATTCAATAAACGCCGCGCGTACAAACGAATAAAGCTATATTTTTACAGAGCTCGCCGGCTCTCCTTATACCCTCGACTGAAGCGCGAGCGGCACGACGATATTCGAGAGGTTCGATTTGCAATGGGGATTACGCAGCTGGAGTGTATACGCAGAGAGAGAGAGAGAGAGACGGGATATATCGCGAGAGAGTGAGAAACGGCGCGTAGCCTTCCGCGAATCCCTAAGTCGCCTTAAATCATACGGCGATAATCTGCGAGCGCAAACGGGAGAGCCTCCGGCTATGGAGCAGCCAACTATGGAGTGTCGCCAGGAGGAGAACGGAGTCTCGCGCACCCCCCATCGTGCGCGCTTGAAAGGGTTTGTGATATATGCGCGAACGCCGCGGTCTGTACGCTCTGTGCACAGTCCTCTCTCTCTCGCAACTCCGAGCGAGAGTGAGGGAGAGAGAGAGAGAGAGAGAGTGAGAGAACAGCCTGATTGTTCTCTACCGGTTTCTCTAGCGCTGTAAACGTCGCGACTCTCTCGCTCCCCGGTATATACTTCATGTCGCGTCGGTGCTTCTCGCAGGCGCGTATATATACTGCTGTACTCTCTCATTGTCTCGAGCGAGTCAAGTTCGCGTTTGCCACTTCTTTTTCTCAGACTTATTTGCCGCATTCCGCGCGCGCGCTTAATTTTCCTGTTCGTTGTGCGGATTCGGATTCTTCGCGAGTTGCGCGACAACGAAATGTATGAAATATTTTTCAAGAGTTAAGGGAGAATTTGCGAAATTCGAAAGCTCTTAAATAATTTTGAAAGCTTGGAAATATAATTAATGGGATGGCTATGTGAAAATGCCTTGCATTTAACCGCTCCCTTTTCTCAAATTCCCGTGCAGTTTCCTTAAATAAAAAGGAATCCATCTGCAAACAACTATTCGCGAAATTCCGAATTGTTCTACCTGCGTACAGTCAGAAAACTCGGAACTATGTGCAACATTTCGACGGAAAAGTCTGAACTGTGCTAATCTTCGTTAGTTAAACGAGATGTGCATTTTCAGCTGGTAAATATAATTAGTTCTTCTAATGCATGGAGTAATTATACCATAAATGTATAATGTTTTATATACATCGTAATAATTATAATTACTGTATCATCTCCAATGAAATTAGCGACACGTTCGAGTTAAAAAATTTTACCCAAACATCAGACTAAATTTCTGGTCTAATATTCCCTTTTGCGTTTCCAGCAAGGTCTCCACATTACCTGCGCATTATACCTCACAGCTCATTGTGCGCGAAATCTTCCAATAACTTCTCTGAATTGCCTCCGCTGCTTCGACGTCAGTCGGCGTAATGCCCCAGAAACGTCCGCGTGCGCATAAGGCGCTTACATTTGTAAAGCGCTATTCGCAGAGCCGTGCACACACTCGGAAGCAAATTAAAAGCTCCCGCCGCCGCGATTTCCGGGAAAGCTCGCAAGCTCGCGCGCAACACCTGCGGTCCCCGTATATCTCGGCGGAGCAATACACACTGCCGCCGCGCCATTTATTCTCTCCTCGTCGTTTGTTCCCACAGCCTCCTCCTCGACGAGGACTCCACGGTACAGTAGCAGCCCCCGCCGCCGCCGTCCCGCCTCTTCGCCTAAGGGGCTGCTAATTGATTTTAGAAGTTTCGCATTTGCCCTCCTGCGAAAGCTCCTCGGGCTGCAGCGACGGAAAAGCTCGTCTCCCTCCCGGCGTGTCATGCTTAGCGAAGCCAGGAGGTCCGCGCCGCGCTACTTTGCTCCGATTCCCTGCGCGCGCGTGACGACGACTCCTCGATTCGCGCTCGATCTCCTCGGGGAATTATGTATTGACGAAATCGCTCGATAATTACGTTCTTCAGCTGGGACGACGACGCGACTCGACGATGCTCAATTTGACTCGCGAGGGAGACTGTCCCTATCCCTCTTTTTTTTCGAGAGATTCACTCGAGGCAAGCTTCGCGTTGGAGATAACTTTGCTGTTAGTTGCTCATGTGTTCAGTTTAAAATTTTTTTATTAAAGATGTCAGCTCTGTGCAGTGATTCCATCAGTCCATGGTGTGAATTCCATAATTTTAATAGATTATTACAAACAACTAAATTAATTCGAACGAACGAAATTTTGTGGTGCTGCAGTCTCTCTAGTCGAGAACAAGACGAGCTTCTTACTTCGAAATCGAGACGAGAACGTAATTGTATAATTATGTAATTAAATTCTGAAAAAAATCGAGACCGAGACTTAATTTAAATTTATCTTGTATATGAAACAAGATGTTTTATTTAAGCCTTTTGTTCCACTTGCACGGACGCTTTTACTTCAAGTTTATGCAAGGGTAGTGAAGTCGGAAGTATGGGTAATAAGGGGAGAAAATGACCAAGGCTAATGCGGCAGACGAGAGGCAAAAGAATGAAAAACCGCAGACGGCGCGGCGCGGCAGATGATAACTAGACGCGCAGCGCAGCCCCAAGCGAGCTACTCTCTCTCTCTCTCTCTCTCTCTCCGGGTGTACCTGCGGCGGTAGAACAGACGAGTGAAGACGAGACAGCGAGCCTTGCGCTTCGCCGTAATCACTATATGGCTCTGCAACAATGCGATGCTGTCGACCGTAAGCCTGGATGTTTCAGTACCAACCGCAATATTCGAGGGTACATACAGCTATTTTTCAGTAGCGAGAATATCCTTGAAAGGCGCTATCCATAAATGTACTCGATGAGAAAATTTAATTTCCGCTGCAGTTTAGAACAGTATTATTTTCAAACCCGCACCGAAATTGTATATTTTAAGGCTGTATATGCACACGAGTGGCAGAAAAGCCATTTTTAGCCAGCTTTTTCAGAGAGGTATAGCTTTGTCGAAAATCGATGAAAAGTGCTCTCTGTCTCTCTCTCTCGAGAACCGATATTGACTTTCAAAGCGGCCCGCAGCGAAGGCCGCTTATCCGCGTCAGGAGTGAATATTATTCATTGAAAAAATCTTGACGCGAACGTCCCCCGTCTCATCGACGCGCGCGTCAGGCCTATGTATTGAGCGCTCATTCGCCGCACGAGCAAGTTTCGGCAACTTTGCCTTAAAAGCTCGTCCTCTCGAGTCGGTCCTTGTTACATCCGCTTATGACTCGATAAGATGCCACACGCCTCGCCCCCCGTCTTTTTATTCTCCCTCGACCGTGTCGGCGTACATAATACGCTTTACCTTTCCTCGCTTCGCTCTCTACATGTACATAGTCTCGTCCTCTTTTTTTTTTTTGTCGCGAGAGCTTAAAGCCGCAATGCTAATGCGCATAATCGCGCGTGCCGGAAGAGCGCTTCGTTAAAGCCGCAAGCTCCGACCGCGAAGTTTGAAATTAACGCCGGCGATGATTCCGTGGCTATGTATTATATGTAAGTAAAAACTGAGCGCCTCTTCCCCGACTCGAGAGAGCTGTGCACGTCGTAAAAAAAAATGGCGATTGTGCATCTGGGCTATTATAAAGCTCTCGCGGACGACGAATTTATGGCTGATTGTCACGATAATGCGGTGGTCTTTTATCATTTAAATACGTTTACATGAAAAACGCGGTCTCCTAATTTTATGCGGTAAATTATGGCGGCTATTAAAATTATTTAGTGCACAAGTTGTGGTTTAGAGCTGGCACTTCGGTAATTGGTTTACACGCGAACGTAACAAGTTGTCATTAGGATGTAACAAGCGCGCTAAAAAAAATAAATGAAATAAGCGAAAAGAATTACATGATTGTGATTTAATTATGTTAATTGAGCTGAATTATTATTCCGATACAACAAAACGAGCTTTTCCTACGTAAACAAATTTTTTGTAACGAATTCATTTTATTTTCTATTCTATAGCACTTTCAGTACGTCAAATGTTTCAGTTAAACCACGCAAGTGAAATTACACACTTTCTAACGATATACAAAAACCTAAGACACCTCCAAATCTCCAACTAACCATACTTTCACAGATAACAAAACTCGTATGTACCCATAATACGTAAACACAGGTCATTTGTTATGCTCGACACGATAGACACAGTCGGGCTTCGCAGCGCAGCTGATTGAATTTTTCGTTCTCGTTTCGTTTTTTTTTCTTTTTTCAATCGTCGAGAGCGCGTCGCACACGGGGAGTCCGTCTCTCTCGGATTAAATGCGTTTCCGAGCCTCGAGTGGAATCCGAGCAACCAGTGGCATGCAGCAGCGAACTACCTCGCAACGAAGTTACAATCAATCGGACTGCGCGCAGTATGCAAATGACGTGTTTCAGCGTAAACGACACTGCGCGGCCGCGTAGAAATTTCGTTACCCCCCCTTCCTCCCACCAATCTCGGCTACTCTGTGAGAGAGAAAAAGGTCCGGCTCGAAATAAAGCGCCGCCAGCCCACATTATCGGACGGAAAAATCCGTGCAGCTGGCTGCGCTGAAGAACACAGAGAAAAATGTTTGTCCGCATAAATTCACGCGCTCGCGATACGGCTCGGTGGCGGGGAAAAGCGGACGCACAGTATCAATTTTTTCAGACCGCTACTCGCGCCCCCGCGATAAATTCTACAAATAGCTCGTATCGCGCTGTGGCATCGCGCATATCATTGCCGCGCCCGCTATTCGCATTTTTCGTTCGCGCGCAGCGCCTGGTATATAGAGGAGAGAGGAGCGCTCGAGACGCGCGGGCAATTTCGAATCGGTAAGTATGACGAATGCGCGCCGCGTGCAGTTATACCTACGGTGAAAAGGGGACGGGGGATACGGTTGGCTATAGCTGTGAACTCACCCTCCCACTCCCCCCCCCCCTCTTGCGCGCCCTTGGCTGGAATTACAAGGATTTTCCCTAGATTACGCGGGAGAACGGCTTCGAGCGAGCGAGTAGCATTTTTAAAAGCTTTTGTGCAGGAGACGTGCTTACGAGGCAAGTATATGGTATATACCTATATGCCGCGCGGGGTGCGTTTCTCTCTTCCGCGCGGGAGAAAGTGCAAATGTCGGCTGCGGCGCGCGCGCATTATTTTTTGCTTTTATTTGCGGGAGGCTGCGCACGCTGGGGGAGGGGGGGGGGGGAATTATGAGTTTTCAACTCGGCGATGCGCGAACCGGCTGCGAACAATGGACGCGCGAAATGAGCGTTATAGCTGCACGATGCGCTTTACACATAAATTGGGTATGGATGGAAAAATACGAGAGCCTGGTCAGCGTTTAAAAAATGGCTAACTTATTAAAATAATTTGGACTCTGTACAGTTTAAAATAGGTTGGTATAAAAAACTAAAAAATAAACGATTTAAAATGTCGACTTGACTTATAACGTTTTCGATAATTAGATCTCAAATTAGAAACGTTAAATTTGTTAGCTTTTGAATTGTTGTAGCTTTATTAAATGAAAACGTAAGGAATCGTTAATATTTTAAAAACTGCAATCACAACGCATTGAACAACATAATAAGGAACATTAAAAATTAAAATACATTAAAAAAACATTAAAATCAATTGAAAATAACGTGTTCTCCAAATATTTTACTTGTATAAGTATCTCCAAATATAAATTTAACCCGCATTTTATTACAAAGTAAGCGAAATTTCTGGTTTACCTTCAACAAGCAATAACGTACGTGCTCAATAATAAGCGGCTGGAAGTTTGCCGTAATAATGAGAGTCGCTGACCGGGATTACGAGCCATCGTAATAAAATTCATCCTTAATACGGCCGTTCAACCGCCATAAACAACACAGCTACATAGCCAGAGAGATAGATAGATAGATAGAGAGAGAGAGGTCGAGAGAAAGAGACAGCGCATATACATCAGGCCAGAGAAAAAATGCAAAGCAAACCTCCTGCGCAGCAGCGATATCGCCACGAAAGAGGAGGGAGTGGCTCTGCAGTACATATATAAAAAAAGTCAGCGTGCGCAGCCGAAAATGGATCAAACGCGCAAAAATAAATGGCCCCCGGGCGTCGAGAGAAGAGCAGGAGCAGTAGTGCACACACGGTATATCGCTGGTGGAAACGTGATGATTTAGTTGTCGGCGTCGTCGCTGCGCTACGAAGCATATCCATCTCCCCCAGGGTCCCCCCTCCCCCCCCATATCGTAAATGCGCGGCAGAGCAAGTCCCCGCGATAAACACGCCCTTATACACGAGAGAGAGGAGAGATCAGATCGCTAACGACTTTCCCAGGGAAAACGCGACCGCGAACACGAACGCTCCGCGCTGACCGCAAAGCAGAGCCGATCGTCATCGACGACGAGGCCGAATAGCGCGTTCCTACGTGCCTCGCTCGGAGACTCGCCAATACCACCTCGTGTGATGCCGAGGGGTGGCGCGCAGCATCTCCTCCCTCTGTATATACCTCCCAGCTGTCTGTGCGCAACGCGAGCTATGCGAGGCTATACAGTCGCGCGCTTTGTCCGACTCCGACGCGCGGGAATTTCGAAAATTCCGAACACACCCACGCGCGCACTCCTCTCCCCCTCTGTCTCTCTCTCTCTCTCTCTCTATACGTAAACGAGCGCATTCGCTTTTTCTTTCCGTGATTTATGCCGCGATATTAAATCGCGCCGAGGGCCTTTTTCCGAGCCGCAACGTTTAGCCAGATATTCACGGGAGCTGCGCGTGTGCCGCTTTGATGTTTCTTTTATCGTGAATTTTCATCAAGCTCGCGCCACCACGAGAGAGAGAGAGAGAGAGAGAGTTGAAAGTTCGACGGACGAAGATAGGAATAGCGGGGATTAATCGCAGTCGAACTGCTCGGAAAGCTCGGTAAGCTTCGTGAAAATGCGCTGGCGCGCGATTATCATGAAATTGAATATGATAATCGCGATGGTTAATGAGCTGGCCAATCGTCTCTCGTTTATATAAGAGCAGCGGGGAATATAGTCGGCTGCGGAGAAAGGCTTCTCGTCAACTCGAAGAACTGAGGCGCGAAGTGCGCGGCCAATTTGAAATTCAAACTTTGCTGCGCGCGGGCTCCATTTGCTACGAGCGCGAGCCCGTCCAAGTATATATAAGAGCTGACTGCAGAATTTTCCCGTCTAGGATGCAAATCATCCTAGAGCGCGTGGGAGGATGGATGTTATATTCTTGGGAAGGGACCGAGACTATAAGGCTTGCAATTGCAGCGCAGTCCATTGTCCAGCTGAGAGAAAGCTCGATTGGCCTGTACGACTGCGTCGTTCGTCTCGTAAGGTGCTTGAATAAAGTGTCTTATGACTAAATTCAATTTTTGACGGCTCAATCTTTTTATCTCTTGTACCGTATATGCACGTTTTTTATTTTATAGCTATTTAAATATTACAATTTTTCAAGCTTCCTTCAATAATTTCATTAATTAGTAAACGCTAAAATATTTTACGAATAATTGTGGTAATGTAAAATATACTTTATTATTACTATGCCAACAAGAGCATAACGGATGCTCCACTGCGCGGAACTCGCCACCTAAATCTCCCGACACGAAGGCAATAAATCGCTTTCGCTCGAATCATATCGAACGCCAACAGGGATAATATACACACCCCGACGATGGACTAAGTAATTCGTGATCGATACAATATATACACCGAGACAAAGGACAGAGCTGACTATATTAACAACAACAATTGCGCGTGTATTAGAGCAGTCGCCCAATCGGGGAAATCCATTGAGCCACAACGCGAATTCGATAGCACTCGATTACAGACAGGCAGTAGAGGAGTCGAGATTGACGGCTCGCGATATACCATCATACCGCACTGTAGCTGCGCGCACAAAGGAAGCGAGCGCGAGTGCTACGCGTCTGCAGTGATAATGGCTGCCGCAGGTCCTCGCCCCCCGCACCTATACATCTGTGCAGTCCAGGAGCACAGGCGTTATTTGAATAACGGGAAGCGTCTGACGCGCCTACGGGGACGACGAGCGACAACAATTAAGCGCTACTCCTAGTCGCGCGCGAGGCAATCACGTGGCCATTACATCGCGCGCTGATCGGATTTCGGAGCCGGCGGCGAATCGTCTTCGCCCGTACTACCTTCCTTGTATGCGCGCGTACGGCGCGCGCCCGAAGCGCCAATATATTATATATAGCGCGACGCAGCGGCCGATACACCGCAGCTGAGAGTCCTTGATTAATTCACTTCGCTCCGCGGCGATCGCCGCGGGATTTTCCGGAAAGAGAATACGCACACCGGATGTGCGCGTGCGGTAGCCCCCGAGGCGACAATTGATTCGAATGTTAATTCCGTCGTTGCGACGACGAGATATCTCCCGGTTTTCCGGGCGCGCCAATTAAACCTGCACTGTATACACGGCTCCTCGTGAGCCTGTGTGATTTACGGGGGTAATATCGCAGAAAAGGCGCGCGCTTGCCAGATGCTAAACCGCTTCGACGATTAACCGCCGACGCTAATGGGCTACCCACTAATATAATCAAAAGTCGCTCTCGCTATTGCATATACTGTTTTGGCGCTCCTTCCAGACACGTCTTCCGCGCTGCTCAAGCGTATAGGGTGTATCTCTATGGGAAGCTCGGAGATTCTATAGAATGTATTGAGACTATAGGATTCAGCGGACGAATCCTGACGTAAAGATGAGACGACGGTAATAGTTTGCCAATTCTATCGTTGTGAGTTTTGTACAGAAAAATTACTAGTGGGTGAATTTTTTTTGTATTCTTTGTTAATAATTTAATGAGTACTTTATCGAAATAAAATTTAATAAAGTATATACAGAATGAGCTTTAATTATATTAATTTACAATCAACATTTACATGATCTCATTGCGTTTTCAAAGCGAAATATATTTATTTAAACATTGTATAAAAATTACAATCACACGATAATATATGGATTATTTTATCATTGCTTTCTAGATTCCTTGCTTTCAAAGTAACTCTAAAGCGTGTGACATGTCTTCGAGAATTTCCCAACTACACGCGGTCTTCGAAGCGCAACAGTACGGAGAGATAAAAATTAGCCAGCTACTCACGTGCTCGGTAATGCCACAGACTAATCGCGAGCAGTCGAGGAATATCTGGCCCCTCCGCGCGTCGGTGTGAAACTCGGTGTATGTTCGTGACAGGATTGTCGACACAGACAATTCGAGGTTCGACCCTACTCTCTCTCTCTCTCTCTCTCGTCGCCATATAGATATATACACGCATCTTCGGATATAACATCCCCGTATACATGCCGTGTGGAAGGGCTGAAAGCGCGAAGACAGCTTTTCGCGGCGTCGGCCTACGTAATGCCGCGTGATGTATGAATTTAATTAAGTAATTATAGAGGCAATGCGCCCAGCCTTATAATCACGACCGCGAGAGCTTCCTCTCCGCGCATATACCAGTTAATCCGGTATCCGCGTAGGAATAACATTTACATAAGGCAATTGTAGCCGTACACGGTTACCCTCCTCCCGCGCCTCGAAATTTTCATTTCTCTTCTACCGAAAAAGGGTTGCTGCGCTATATATACACGAGAGCTCTCCCGCGTATATTACACATTTGTTTTTCTCTCCGGAACGGATGTCGAGAGAGCCATTCGCTCGGAAATGTACGTCGGTAAAAAAGGTTATTGCCTGCTTTAACTTTTGGCTCGATTTTTATACTTTACTTTCACGTTTATCGGGCTCCGCGGCGCTGAGCTCACGCCTTTCATTCCGTGGGCGATGCTACTGTACACATCGGTGTGTATAGCAAAAATGTTGACGGTATACAAGAAGAACGAGCGCCGAACAGCATCGGGGTGGTGGATCCTCGCGATGTACGCCGGGATGCGTTCAACTCGCGGAAACAATCTCGAAACAATTTCTTCGGCGCTGGCTGCTGAAAAAGTTGGAGAGGTATGCCTAAGAAATTGTAACGCGGATTATTCAAGCTCCTTATAACCCTCCGCGACGAACGAGGCTTTACGGGCAAAGTTAAAAGCGCGCGCGCGAGAGCAACGAGCTGCAAGATCATCCGGAGAAATTGTTTTAAAACTTCGTCGCTAATTCAAAAGATCATTCACGTCGGCGCGCGAGCGAGAAATATGTTACCCGCTGTAATGGCGAAATTTTTACTCGAACTCGCGAGACTCTTTAAATTTGAATGGCCCGGCACGGAATTATTCTCCGCCGCGCCCATCTCGAAGACGACGCGCTGCGCTGCTATCTCGCGCACGGAGAAATCGCGCTGAAACGGCGCGAAACGCTCGGGAGCTCGGGGAACGAGAAAACTTTTTCCGGAATTTTTCCTCCGTCAGAGAGAGAGAGAGGTAGAGTCGGAAACTAACGAAGAAAGCTGGAAAAAGAGGTGGAAAAAGATGTGACGTGTCGCCTAGCAGAGGCGAGGGCTAAACGAGCTACATCGTCCGGGGAAAGTGAGGAGTGGCTCGGAGAAGCGTTCGCAGAGCCCGAATTGCTTTGGATCGGGTCATCGTTAATTGGGCGCGCTGCGTTTGCTAGATTGCGGTTGCCTTGTTAGGAGAGATGAGGGCCTTCTCGTACCATCGCGTTTATCGTATATAGTGCGCCGGCTGGAAACATAAATCTACCGGCTCACCCGCGATAATTTTTCCACTCGCGCCATTCCGGCTTAATTATTTCCAACACACACACTCCTCATTGCCTCCCCCCAGCTGACTATTAATCGTCGAAAATTGAGCTTTCCGTTTTTTCTCTTGCCGCGAGCTTCTGCGTGTATACGTATAGGCGTATATATAGGGAGAGACTGGAAAACATTTCCGACTGATTGGGAGCTAAAGCGAGAGGCAGAGGTAGATATAGTTTCTTCCCCATAAAGCATCTGCTGCGCGAGTCTCGCTTGACCCGCGCCGTCGATGATTCGTTCTCTTCTCCCTCTCGTCGATCCCTTTCTCTTTTTAATTTCAGTGTAAGTTGACCTCCCGTCGTCTCGGCCGGCCCACTTCCCCCCCGGCCGTTTAATCTCGGCGAAATGACGACAACAGATAAATTAAACCGAGAGAGAAAGAGATAGTGAGGGGCTCGAGGGGCGGAAACGCGCGCGCCAATAAGAAAAATCTCCCGCGCGACGAGAGAGCTATTTCCTCGAGGAAAACTGATCGGATCTTCTCATAATGTTATTTCAATAAAGTTCGATAAAACACTTCCGGCGTGTAAACCCGGGCTTTATTCATGAGGCTTCGGTTTGTATTATATCCCAGAGTCACGGCTTCGCTTATTTTTTTTTCACGACGCTGATGGGAGACGCGAGAGGAGGAAAATTTACAATTGAAAATCCACGAGCGCGCTTAATCTACAGCTTCTGCGACCCGAGTAATTGAGAATTTTTTAAACTCGAAAAGGTACAACTTTGGCTCTCAGTTTTTGTCAAGATACTTACAGGTATATATGTTTAGATAAGTGCTTCAAATATATACTCGTAATATGCATTACATCTAATTGTTTGTATATTTAGAGTTAGACGACTTCGAGATAAACATCTAAATATTTTCTTGGTCACCGTGAGATATCAGCTTCTTTCCCTCAAAAGATATTTTTTATCTTATTACACGATATCTAGTTACACGTATCTATATATTGAAAAATTTTCCACGACTGCGTGAACCAGCGTCGACGCGTAAAGCTGCCCAACAACACGTCTACAACCAAGCGAGTCGCCAAAAGTTCACTCGATATTCGCAAAAAAAAAGTACACATCGCCTACGAGCGAAGGACAGCTGGACGTACCACGAGCGGGAGTTTCCCGCGAGTTTCATCAGCGATGTCCCGGCGCCACAATTCACCCGGACACTCCGCGGGCATATACGAGCGCGTATGTGCAACGACAACGCAACTGGAGCGCGATAGCCGAAACTCTCGGCCATAGATTTCTATTATCGTCGCATTGACAGCTGCGGAGGTAAACAGCATTAGTCAGCAGGGCAAACAGGGCGTATAGGGCTGCAAACAGCCGCACACCCACACACTGAGAGAGAGGCACGCGATGCAGCGCTCCTCTCCGTCTCACGCACGGCGAAAGCCGGCAAACAAATTGAAAAGTATACGCCCGCGCGCGTGTAAGGCGCTGTCGCTCTCGAGGGACTCGGCCCAGCTTTTTCCAAAGTGCCCGTGCGAAGGAAGTCCCCTGCTCTCGAGTGTGCCACGTACACGCGCGCCAACTGGGAGCTAAGAAATGGGTATAGCTATGTACAGCTCGCGATAAGATCCCGCGTTCGTTCTCCGAGAGTGCGTCTCTCGCGCTTTAGGGCGCCTCAGTCATAACTCGAGCATCATTCCCGGAAGCACCAATTGCTTTGGGGCTGCAGCAGTGTGTGCGGCGGCGATCAAAGCCCGACTCTACGAGCCAGTGTATCATTGTAAAGGCGCGATTCCGTATCGGCGCTCTTTCTCTCTAAAGGCCTGATCCTCATCCCCGCGCCTTCAATTTCATCAGCGCTTTAACTCTTGAGCCGTTACTTTTCACGCGCGCCTCGAAACGACTACTGTAAAAAGCTGCTGCTGCCAGCGTTGCGCAGTAGAGTCTCGCGCGCTGTTACGTACAACGTAAGCTGACGCCGGAGCTTTTGGCGCGAGGCAATAAATATTCGCCGGGTAATGAATCAATTATTTACGCGAGCAGCGAGGATAAAATTTATATTTATAAGATGTGTATCTTTAGCTCGGGCGCAAAGGCAAGTTTAATATTCGATGGCGGGGCAATACCATTAATAACTTCCAACTTGCGGCCATTTATTTTTCACGGGCCAGCGATTATGCCGTGCGTGTATGCGTGCGTGCGATAGTAATCTTCGATAGTGGACGGTGCGGGTCTGTCACGAAAAAAAAGTTGCTTTGTTCTCCTTTTTTCGGATAGTTCGTTGGCAAGTATGTCGCTCCGAGGGACAAGTCTCGTCGTGGCTGTGACGCTGTGCTTCGCAAGGATCGCCAGCGAGGCTCTTCCGCAAACTACGAATTTCGAGGGGTCGAAAATCCTGGATTTGAATCAGGTAAAAATCTCGGCAGGGTCATATATAGCGAGAGGAATCGAACGAACGTTCAAAATCAATTTCGATGCGACTCGGCGGACGCGCGACGACTTGATCCCGCGCTGAAAAGTGTCAATATTGAACGATCAGCGCCAACTACGAGATTAGCACGTATACCCCCCTTTCTCAAGGGATATTTCCATGTTCGTTTTATACGAATCGTCCGGGAAATCTGCGCGGCGTCGCTCTGTTTCCGAAGAAGACGGAGATTCGTGTGGGGTTGGAATAAAATATTTAAGTTCGATGAAGGAAAAAAAATTGAATAACACCACTTACTCACTTTCTTGAAGTTTGGGTTATATTGGCGTGAAGATGACACGAGACTCACCTGAAACACGAGAAAAATACAATTGTTAATCGCATATAATTAATATACTTCGACACACTCGTTTAATAGAGACAATTGCTTAACAAGTACGAACGCTAGTGGAAAAAAGAGGGACAATAAATAGACGCCAATCGATGAGTCAATCATTTTTATATTTACAGGTTATCGGAGATTGGTACGCCGTCGTATCGTCGCCCACTAACGGCACGAGCGTCAACAAATACGGGCACTTCGCAGTGAAAAAATTATCGACAAACACATTCGCTCTGAAGTACACCGCGTTGACCCAGAAAGGCGATAGACCCGTTCTTTTCAACGCCAATGGGACTGTTGACGCTGACGACGACACCGAGATCTGGCAACTTCAGGGCTCGACAAAATTAATAGGTATATATGCATAAACTTCGTTTGTGTACCAGTGCTCAGCATTTTTTCTTTCTTTGCGCTGAATTTTCAAATCGCGCCTCTCTCGCGCGCAGGTCCAATCAAGCGGGTTATCGTCGAGGCCAATTACGAGTCCCATTTGGCGAGCGTATTGAGCGGCGCAAAAACGGCGACGAATTTCACGAGGCGCAAAATCGCGATGATTTGGGCGCGTGACAGGCAGCTGTCCGCGGCAATTGTCGACGGGCTCGTAAGAAAGCTTAGTCAGCGCGCGAACGAGACAGATATTTTTACGATCGACCAAAGCAACTGTTAATTGTACAGAGTGACTGTACGGTTTTGTATAAACTCCATGTATACCGTACCACACGAGCTTTCGGGTATATATATTATACGCACTCTTGCGATAACAGGCCTCGTGGATCTAATCGAAATTTCACGTGTAAATGCGTCATTATCGATCTTACAGCGCGTCGACTTAGTCATCCCTTATCGTATATTCTTGGAGTTGTACACGCAAATATCCCCACGAAAGGTTATATTTATGTATACAGAAATGGAAATTTACCGTGCGCGACTTACATCGAAAAATTCAATTAAAACGTGAAATTTCATTGGTTTTCCTCGACCCGAAAGTAAACAGTTCAATAAGCACCTAATCCTTGTTTACGAGCCCATGAAACATCACTTAGAGAAAGATTGAAAAAATAATAAAGTCCCGCGCGCAGTAGCGAAAATGATAATAAGCCGTATATGAGTCGATGCGCGCACCCTCGCGCAATCGAGAGGAGAGACGGTGGTAGGAGGGGAGGGGGCATGACAAGCGTTAGGGAAGCAGCCGGAGAGAAGTTAGTCGTTCATGAAATATTCGCGGACGGCAGCGAAATGTCAGCACCTGCGGTCCGCGCGTTATCGAGGGGGGGCTGCAGCGCAGCATCAGTATAGCGTTGCGTCACACCGAATTGATCGATTCTTACGTAGCAAGAACTCCGGCACTTGGCGCAAAGTAAGTCTGAGTACCTATATATATATAACCAAGTGGTATAAAGTAATCTCGGAGGGAGCGCTATAAGCGTACGTGACTGGAATTTCCTTATGGAAAATCCATTCGCTATTCCGACTGGAAGCTCGCCCGCCGCCTCGTCTCTACGCGTCACGCAACTTTCTTCGCGCTTCGCGTGGCGGGCTTTTCAAATTTCTAAAGATTTCCGGCGTGATATTTGCGCCGGGGCGGCGAGACGGGGGGAGGGGAGTCGCGTCTGGCGTGCCTGTCACTGTTTTGCGAAACATTCTGCAGCTCTCGCTTATGGTTCTATGGCCGTTACACCTCTCGAGAGTCGGATCAGACGCTTCGCGAAAGCTCGGGGCTGTTTGGAATTTTGTGCTTGATATTTCGTGCAGTGAACTGCTGGACGGGCGAGTTTTCTGCGCGTGTTGAAGAATTGCGAGTCTCGTGTTTTTGCGTGGATTCTGTATTTAAATTCATAATAATAGCACGTATTATAATTAATTTTAATGTTGCAGAAACTGAGTTTTTTAGATGTGCATTTGAATTTAAAATTAAGGGCATTGCTTGTGTACACACGTATTACATATTCTCTTCTAATTTTCAGGAAAATGCAATCAAAAACGTTTACACAAGATTTTTATTCGTGTTGATGCATATACAAATGAATTTGGTATTCGAATTAAACATCGTAAAAATCATATCATTTACTGAATAATTTTTTTCCTACTGAGTGATTGTACAATTTATAAACATGTATTTAAAGAAATAAGATTCTTACGAATACATTGTAACAACTTTGAATAAACTATGAAAATTGAAACGATAATACTAAATCTATACTAGAAGAGTCGTCGAACAATAGGATTGAAAAGAAACTGCAGTGCCTATATTGAAAAACAGATTCTAATATATTAATTATTAGCAGCAAATTATTATTCCCACAAAAGTGTAGTCCAATCTGACGGTTCACATTAACGCGCTCCAACTTTTTTTGAAACAATTTCTCAGCTTTAGTTTCGATTTCACACGCCACAGGTATAACTTAACCATTTTATTCAAACAACCAAACTCCATCTCCGAGTTTTATACTTTTATTCGACAAAGGCATAAATTCGCTTGTATTTTATTAATACAATCCACCTCCTCGCCGCTAAAGCACATCTCTCACAGAGAGACATTAATATTCATTAAAATTACGGCCATTTCCCTTAATATTTTATCAAAATTATACGAAACTTCATGGAAATTTGTAAGTTTCATTATGAATTTTAACCAACTACGGCGTATTAGATTCCAAACACACGCGACTACTTCAAACGTGCGCGTATATCATAATTAATCTGATTTGAAACTTCGCGCGATTTCCATTTATAGCGCATCAAACAAAAATACCGAAAACTCGCGCGTTATATAAAGTCCAAGTAATCATCATCCTACCGAAGCATACCTCGCACATGCAGACCACGCAATTATATACGAATATTGCGTGCAATGCAAGCTCGCATACGCGCTGTATGCACTCGCAGACTCGATCCTACAACGTATATAATACAATATATATACGTTGTATATATATATATATATATAATATATATATACGCACACAGCAACGCGAAATCAGTTAATTTAACGTAATTACGCCGGCCGCGCAGTGAACTTACCAGCTGCAGCTATATATATATATATATATATATATATATATATATATATAGCGCGTGCACTGTTTCGCATTAGCGAATCAGATATAGCCGGACACGTTTCGAAATAGAGGTACCTAATAGAGTCTACTCCGGGCATAAAATTGCCACAATGGAAAACGAAAGACTGTCGCGGCTGGGAAAAATAGTCCCATGCGCTTTCTTGTGTAAAACCACAATGCACGTTGGCAAAGAGATCGAAGGCCAAATTAACTCCGATCGAAGCGATTGATTTGGCTTTTGCGTGTACTATTATTTGATTCATGCGCGTCGTACCAAAACAAAATCGACAGGGTAGCACGGTCATCCGACTCTCCAGTATTATAGCACAGCGGAGGGGACTATGCGCGACCACATAGCGTGTGTTATATGCCAATTATTATTAAGCGCCAGCTCGAGTTTCCAGGAATTTCATCAAGAGACACGACGATACAACAGCTGACGGCTTAATTCATCGCACTCGAAATTAGGTTACACTCGTGTGTATATATTCAAGCTCTCGACTTCCACGAAGTTCCGCAAGCTCGCACTTGCGCCATAATTACCAGCGGCAAAACCTGTATACATATATACATGTGCCTCTGAGGCAACGGTTCGTTGTTCGATAAACAGCGCCGAGAGAGCTGCATCGATAACAAAGAAATTGTTTTGCCAGCGCACTGCGCTCTCGACGAGATAGGCGCGTATAAGAAGAAGTGTATAGAGGCGGCCGTTAAAGACCGTGTATATACAGGACGGTCCCAGGCGGCTATTTTTTTTTGTTCGTTCCCTCCGCGCATCGCGGGAACTGGCTTGCGGGCAGCGAGAGCTCGCGATTTTCCCATAAATTGCGAGCGACGACAGGGGCACGCGCGATAATAAATAGCGCGCGCAAACACCTATAATGGCGGCGCGGGGGCCAGTTTCGCCGGCGAGACTTTCGATGATATTGTTTATGGGCTGTACGTACTGGAACGCGCTGTAATGGAAATTCCAGAGGTCTTCTCTTTATCTCTCTCTCTCTCTCTCTCTCTCTCTCTCGCTATATATTTATGGGAGATGGCAACCGAAGCAGCAGCAGCAGCACTACAGCGTTAGCGATTATCCGCTGCACTGTATCCCTCGTAGTCGTAGCCTAAGCCCGTTAAGAAGCCATGAAAGCGCTTCTATACGTGTTTTGTTGTGCCAATGTATATGTATGTATCATTTACGAGTGCAACGCGCTGCTCGAGACAGAAATTGGATTATCGGCGCCTTTGATTTCTCGCCGGAACTTGGATCTGCCGCTGGACAAGCAAACGAGTTCGTTGTTATCCTAACCTCAATTCCGAATTTCCAGATGGCGCTTTTAGTCGGCTTGATGGACATGGCCTCACGAGCGCGTACACGCGTGAGTATATTTTTACGTTGTGCTTACGAAAATAATTGATGTTTCCGTATAGCCAGTATTTTTGTCGCAAGTTGGTTTTAGGTTAAACCGATGGTTTCAAATCGTACATTCGTAAAATACTGATAACGACAAAGAATAAAAGATAAATAGATACCCTCGTCGGACAGCCCTAATTCGAGCGAAATGCGAGCTTGATCACACGTACCTCGTTACGCGCGATATTGCAATTCAAGCAGCGAATCAGCCGCGATAATCCAGCGCGAGAACCCCCGGAAACACACGAAAAGAATTAATGCGAGCTTGCGGACGTGTTCCGAGAAGTGAGAAATTGAGAATACCCACAGCCATTGATTACGTACTAAGAATAAGTCAATCAACAAACAAGAAACTATGTGCAAAGTTGTGCCGCGCGTCGTCTCTCGAACCCTCCTTCCTGCCGGATGAGAAGTAATTCCGTCAAAGGAGTCCCTCTTCCGAACCGGATTTATTCAACGGCGAGAAGGAGAGCGAACGAATACGGTATACACAAGCCCGCCGGCGGCTTGGCTGGCCTCCTTACACTCGGCACGTACGACTATACACGCCTCTTTCTCATCTCCCAGCTACTCCTATATACTATACTATACGCCTTGTACATTTTATACGTCATTCCATATGTGCATCGACGCCCTCGGCTTCTTCGAAGGCTTATCCGCTGCGCCGACTCGCTCGGCGGATCTCTTGTTTTTTCGTCGGTCGGCGGCAGCATCGCCTCGGGAGAATATAGTCGAGAGGCGCGCAGCACGGAAAAGTAGGTAAGTACGTCTGCCTCTGCCAGCGAGGCGTGCAAAACGATATAATTATAGAGGCAAACGAGGTAGGATGTGTAAAAATTTGAATTTGAATGTGAAATTTCGCGCGCATAATTATACGTGTTTGCCAGATAAAGAAATAACGGCTCTCCTCATAGCGCTTGCGAGGAATAGTTGTCCACGTGTGAAGTTTCAAGTTTAGATTGTAATATAACTGAGATAGTTTTCAGAGTTTTTATTGACGTCGTTCAGTTAGAGCTCGAAGCTAAAAGTAATAGGCTAATATAACAAAAATTATCGATTATTCAGGCCTTATTGACTTTTATGTACGGCGATAAAAACACTACGGATACGCTCCCTGGACAATAAAGTTTAAACACTGCGATTTTTTAAAAATATTTCCATTTTGGTTCGTTTACAACTTGATAATCATTTAAAAATGATAGATCAGTACATAAAGAACGACGACGACCGCGAAGCTATAATTAAAATAAGTACTATTATTTATTCTGTTTAAAATATTTCTGTTACAAAATATGCATGGAACAAATTTTCAATTTTTAATTGGCCTTCTTTCCTATTAGATATTCCCTCCATTCGAATGAAAGCGGAATATTTCTCCTACGACCGCAAGATAAAAACTTAAATAACTAATGCTATTTTCTCTCAGACCAGATACGATCTGAATAAAATATAAGGCGACACAAAACTATTAATATTTTACAAGTCCAGCGCGTTCTCGGCTACAATTCCAAATTCCATGAAAAGTCGGTGCATCTGAATAGTCCATTACGATGATATGTTGATATCGGACAAGTGCGGGGTGCGATAAGGAAGATTCGAAAATCCACGAATATCGCAGCGGCGAAGCTCGAAGGGCTCTGGCGCGCACTTCGGCAACGTCGTCGTCTCTCCGACTCTTTTTTCTCTCATCTCCATGCAAGATTATATTCCCCGAGGGCTACATTTACATACACTTCGGCTGGCCTCGGGTGGCAAACCAGCTGCGAAAGGGGGGGGGGGTCAGAGGGAATTCAATAAAAGCCGAAAAACCTGCCATTGTCTCGGCGCGTCACCTTCGCCTCCCTCCGCTGCATCCTATAGAGGAAATTTCGAAGTTGCCGAGAGCTTTCGACGAGAGGCGAAATCTACACGCTCGGGCTTATATGTATTCGTGGGAAAAAAGCAGGTGTCGCCGCAGTGAATTGCTGTGCGTGAAATAGAATTCTTTGTGGATAGGCTGCTGCACAAAACTTCTAGTTGACGAAATAAAGTGCGCGGTTGAAATTATGGGTTTGATATGATAGAGTTTCATAGATTTAGTGGTCGAAAAATAGTTTGCTTTAAAAAACTGTCAAAGGTTTTCTGCGAAAGAAACCAAAACAAAAGTGTTTTAGCGCAAAAAGCTATTTTAAGCATATTTTTTCAAGCGATAAAATTCGTATGGCCTTTTACAAGGTCTGTAACTAATATTCACATATACTTTAGCAAGATAAAAACCTGTTTTGTTACGATTGCTTTGACAGAGGCAATTTTCCACAGTTTAGAAATAGAATTTTTTATTTCAACCGTCAATCCAAGTTTGACCCTTGAGACCGTGTTAGTTTTGAATGTTGGAATTTGAATTTTTTATAGCCTGCTGAGCTTGCAACGTGCGAATGCAGACTGGACATTTGATACTTGGATGGATCGATGATACGTATACGTATAGCCATATAGGGGAGTTTGAAAACCGGACAAAAAGCTCTGACGAAACTTTAATACCTTGAAAGTTCATTACGTTCCAGTTCGGCGGACCGACACTTTATTCGATTTCGCGTTTCATCGTCAAAGCATTTGGTAAAATAAGCGTTCATTTTTTTTTTCATTTAAAAAGTGTTTACCCTGAATTCGATATAATTTCAACTATAGTGAAATCGACAAAATAAACGAAAGTTTTTTAATTTTCATTTTATTATTTAGACAGAATTATTTTTCTGCATTTGGACTATTTTTCAAACGCAATTTTGCAGTCTTATAATTAAATTATTATCTAAACCAAGTTAACCAATGAATGAAAATCAATTTAATGAATTAAATCCTGAATAATAAAAAGTTTTGCGTTTCAAAAGCCATAAAGTCAACGCATGTGTTGTATTCTCTTCCGAGTCTCTCGCGTATCACAACGACGACACTTAACACCGGAATAACACGTTAAATTCGATCGACCGGGAAAGAAGCTCAACTTTCTGAATTTCGTAAGACAATATCCTGCGCAAAGTGCGCGACTATCAGTAGAAATTAGCGCTCGGTGCCCCCGACGCTGAACGACGAGGAAAGGCGCGCCAGCGGAATACTTTAAGCAGCCGAGGGATTATCCTCGCTCCGCCCGGCTCTCTCGCTCTCTCGCACACAACCGCATCCTTCCCGAGAGCTTCAGCACCAGAGCGGGATCATAACAAATGTCGGGGAGGACCTTAATGGAAATAAAGAAGAACGTTCGCACCGGCATAACTGAAGGCTGCCGCGCAGTCGACAGATACGACGGGGGACAGCTGATGCTACGGCGCCTCTCTCCTTCTCTCTCGCTCTCTGTCTCTCCTCACCGCGGCAGCGGAGAAATGGCCTGGCTCTCGAATAAATATATCCGACTATTTTTCAAAGCGCTCGCGGCGCAAGTTTTTTGCGCGAAGCCGGCAAATTTTCACGGCGTAAAACAGCCGCGCAATCATATCTCGCGGTGGCGGCGGCCCTGGCACCTTATCAATAATTCGCTTACGCTATAAATTGTCACAGCGAGTTCGCGCCCCTACTTTGGCTTTTATATCGCCTTCTCCGGGCTGATTTGTTACCCGCGACGTTTCTCTTTGGGCCACGACTTTTATTTATGGATATAAGCGTTCCGAGAGAGAGAGAGAGAGAGTGCGATCGATATGCGCCCTCATAATAGCGTATTATACGATGGTTTTCGTCTCTAAGTAGTACAGCTCCGTGTTTGCCGAGGCGTCCATTAAGTTGACGAAGGGCCGCGGGCGACGCGGCGCTCTAGACGAAACATCGTCTTCAAAGTATATATATAGTATAACATGGCTTCAATGCTTCCGCCGATTATAGACGATGATTATTGTTTCCCCTTTGAGAATTAAGAACGCGTAGATATATATACGAAAACGCAGTAGGAGCTTGTTGTCGTGTCTCACGGCGTAACGACGTATCAATCATTAAGAGCCACGCCATAATGAAAAATCGACGATGAACGAGATGGCGCAGCAGAGGCAATCTATCCCAATCGAGTATGACAATTGAGCGAGTTTCGACACGCTCGCCAAGACCTTGGCGGGTTTATTGACGTCAACTATGTAAGCGGCTGAAAAAAAATCGATTCGGCTCTCTCGGAGCTTAATCCTCGAGCACCTACCTCGCACACACGTACACATTCGAGCGCCGCCTTCGAGACTGCCTACGTCCATATACATGTATACACGCGTTCAAGTAAATCCAGCAATTTGGAAACTTCCACCACGACACTGTTTGCCATCCATTTCGTTTTTTTTAGCCATAGCCGCCGCCTCGAGCGCGTACACACACCCACACACACATCACACACTCACTTGCACGAGGAGCAGGCGGCGCATTAAAAATAACCTCGAGCTAAAACGTCTGCTTAGTCGCAAAGTGAATTTATCAGTCGAAGCACGCGATCCTTTATACAAAAGACTTTCGCCTAGCAACACGTGCCGGCATGCAAATTACACGCTATCGTCAAGCTCGGCTTTGTGATATGAGTGAACGACCTAAAAATCGTCGACGCGCGCGCGCGCGCGCTAAGAAGTTACTGGCGACGCGCTTATAATTTACCGGCAGACCTTCGCTTTGCCACTCGACGCGCATTTGTTTAATCTGGTCGTCAGCGTATAAAGTATACGCAGAGATACACGAGGGACGATACTTTATTCGCAATGACTTTTCCCATCGAGTCCATCGTCCTTCACTCCTCGAGAGCCCTCGAATAAGCGATAATCGCTCCGCGACCGAGTGGCTACACCGTTTGTGGAATTGTATTTTGATACGTTTATCGTACATTTATGTAAACGATGTAAAAAGCATCTTTTTCGCAAAAAAGACATCTAGGTAAAATATTTACAACTCTGAAAAAAGCATTCTATACGTAAAGTTAAAAAAAATGAATACGCATCTTTTGAATTAAATAAAAATGCGTTTTATAAATCTGTATCATTTTTCGTTGACACAAGCATTAGCAGTATCTATTTCTTTATTTACATTAAAAAAACATTCGAATGACCATAACCGATCCAAAAGACGCGTATAAACACGATGTTTACGGATTACGAGCAGGAGAGCGCGAGCGGGTCGTGAAAAAAAATCGCGCGGGCGCGTGCAGTTGCTAGGGAGAACACGAGAGCGTCGGGCAAACAATGGCGATTGTTCCGAGCGAGGCGCAAAGTGCAGCGCAGTCCGATTAAGCGCGAGGAGAAATCCATTAGCCAGTTTTTCGCGGGCGCGAGCGCAGCCACAGGAGGCGAGCGTTTCAAATTCTAGCGAGTCACGAAACTCCTCCGTACAGGCCACCGCGCGCCAGGACACAATGGGCTCGATCTCGAGCCTGAAGGATGTCTTAAGCTCTCGTCCAATTGTCTTAAGCCACCCCGGGAAACGAGAGCCGCCGCCGCCGCCGATACAAATCGCAGGCAGTTTGCCGCCGAGGAAAGAAACGGTAACTGATGCCCCCGGCGCAGCTTTTATCTCCCGTCGTCCCTATATAACAGTCCCTACACGGCCGGACCGACCGGACTCTGACTGAGACTACTGATTTTTCACGGGGCTGAGGTGTAACGGCTGGTCTATCTTGCTCTGGATATTTGCTCTTCGCTCTCTCCCTCCCCGAAGAAGAAGTAATGAAGAAAGTTTATTGAACCGAGCAGCCGTCATTTGTCAGCTCTCACGGCGTATAAGCTCCGGCGCGGGTCTCAGCTGTCGACGAATGTTTGGCCATGAATCAGTGCAGCGCGCTCCGACAACGGGCCCAGGCATCAATCCACTCGCTCTCCACAGCGTGTTTGTGTGTGTGTGTGTGTGTGTGTAGCAGAGAACCGTTTCATTCGACGAAACTCCGCGACATGTGTATGCGTATACGTACTTAACATCGTTACTCAAGTGTCCAATTATCCGCATCACACATTGCAACGTCGCAAGCGCTGCGACGGCTTCTATAGACTCAAAGAGTCGAAAGAAAGGCCGTGTGTGCGAGGGCGACAAGCTAAAAATAGACGAGAGAGTTCCCTCCCCCTCCCCCCTCCGCCCAGCCCGAGGCCAAAAGCGTGTATCCTTTTTTTATCCGAAAAGGTATGTATACGCAGCGTCTATACTGCCCAAGTACACACACACGCGACGGGCGAGACACAGAGTCCCGGAGCGAGTAATAATTTAGCGTTTGAATACTGGACCAATGGCCTAGACAAGGCTCGATTATTTACGCGGTGGTCGCAGTCGTATATAGCCCATGCCCCGCGTATACGTACATAGACGCTGTATACTGCGCCGAGGCTTTTTGGCATGAGCCCGGATGGGTAATTCGGTCGTTACGCCACGCGAGCATATAACGCGCGCTCGCGCAACGCATCGCATAAGGCTTAATTAGCGAGCCTCGCGCTTATAACGGGGACTTCGCAGCCTGTACTCTATGTGCGTGTGTGCGAGCCGGCGGGGGTATCCCTTGCGCGCATTTTGCTTTACGATCCATAAAACCGAACGTTAAAAATATCCGGCGGGCGAGAAAACAAGTAGGCGACGCGCGCGGCTACTCCTACGTGTATGCACTTGTCTCGCTCGCTCTCACTCTCTTACCCCTGTATACGTAACTCTCTGGCTTTACTGTTTCGGTATAGCTGTACGCGCCGTAGACTGTTGCCGGTTGTTGTTTCTTTGTGTATCGCGTCGATGTTGTTTTTCTCTCTGTGTCGCGCGCCTGCGCCACATCCCAACGGGTTGGTTAGCGGCCAAATGCCAACTAGCGCGATGCTGCTTTACTCCCTTATTTATGGGAACACTAAAAAGACAAATAATTCGCTTTACCCCACTAAAGATGAGACATCGCTTTGGCCGAGGACTCTCCTGGCATCGGCTCGGGCGCTCTCATTTGGAACTTTGGAAAGCTGCTTCGTCCGCTCTCGAACGAACGAACGAACGAAGCTGTTTTATTTATTTTTCCTCCCGAATGTTTCGAATCTCGCGATTAATCCAGGCGATGCTCGGAAATGCCGCTCGCGACGATTTTTCGCCAAGAAATTCCTCGCTCCTCGAGGTTTCAAAAAGAATCATTTCTCTCGATGTGCGCGCAATAAATTACGAAAAACAAGCTTATTTCGCGCGAAAGAAGCGCTTAATAACTCGCTGGCGTTAAATCGATAACAGCGGCATTTGTACATGGAAATTGAAAAAATGTCGGTACAGCTCCGCTGCGCGAAGGAGAGAGGAAATCTCCATTGTGTGTCCCGACCGCGAGAGCAGTGCACACACTCGAGAGCGCGGATTTTTGAGTCCCGACAGTGACGAAGGCAAAGGTTCGGTCAGCCGTGAGCCGCTGCGCCGCGGGGATACCGCATCGAATTCATTAACATGCAACATTGTGCATACATGATCGACTGAAAGCCCGTAGCCTCGGGTGACCTTTGATACAGTATGTCCTGTGTGCGGGACGAGCTTGTAAAAGGAAGAGCGAAGAAGCAGCCCAGAGAGCCCCGAGTGTATATTTGGACGGCGGAGAACCTTGGGGTGAGTACAGAGCGCTCTCTGCGAGAAAGGAAGTGCGGAAACGAAGGAAGGATCTTGGTCGGTTCGCCGCAAAAAGGGAGGAAGCTTCGGTTCCACCAGAGAGAGAGAGAGACAAAGAGATTATACGTATACGCACGTCGTCGGGGACGTAATTGGCCTTGGAATTAGCGAAAGGGGTGTTCTTCCATTTCCGAGACAAGAGCCGGACGAGATCAGCACTGCAGCCTGTGTGCTATATACAGTTGGCGATGGCGGAAAATTTTCGGTAACCAAGTGGATCGGACACACCCGGCGATGCGCTGTACTGCTACGTCTCTCTCCGCCTCTTTCTTCTTTTCCGCCTAACTGCTTTACCAGATTACTCTCTCTCTCTCTCTCTCTCTTTTTCTCTGCAGGGCCGGCGTCGCGCCGACTCTCAAGATTGGATTTGACTCTCAGGTGGCGTAGCGCGTGGAATTGCGTAAAATCGAGGAGGACGAGAAATTCGCGTGTGGCCGAGAGAGGGCTTACGACTAATTTGCCAAAATGCCTTTTTTTCCTCCTCCGCCGACTGCCCCCCCCCCCCCCTCGCCGCGTACGCCCGCATCGGCCGATTGTCCTTAGCCCTAATCTAATCGGCGCGCGTGCTCGCAATTCCCTCGATAAGCGGATGCAGGATATGGTTCGTTAGGCGCTTGCGTGCGCGCGCGCCTTCCTTTCTTTTTTTTTTCCTGTTGGCGATAAGCCGGTGCGGTCGCCAGTGCTCGAAATTCTTTTTCTGTTTTTTCTTTAATCTACTGTTGCTTCGTCCGGTTTTGGGCGTGGTTTTTACGCTTTTGTCCGCGCTGCGTACGAATTAGGCGAGTTTAATGCGCGCGGCCGGGCGCAAAGGTCGGAGACGGATGAACAAACCCGCCGTGGCCAATTATCTCGCGATTAAAGCGATTTTAGCGTATAGAAAGATTACCGGCTCTGATAGAACTCATTCGGCTGATGAATACGAGGATTTGTGATTAAACTTTCAAAGGACTTTACGAGAAGGTTTTTTCGTAAATTAGCTGTATGCAGTCGTTTGTAGTATTGTGCTCGATGTAATTGTAGAGAGATTTTTTTCGCTTTGGAAGATTGAAAACACCAAAACAAAATTTTATCGATGTTCTCATTGTGAAAATTAATATTAAGTTTAATAATAATGTCAAAACTGTAAATCGGTTTACACGCGTCAAATGTGATTAATAGATCAAACGCTTCGCGTATATTCAGAGCCGTAAACACCCGGAGAGCTCAATCGTCAAATAATTATCGCAAACCGGCTTTGATTAGAAATGCAAATGAACCGTTAAACATTTCGAATCGAGGCTCCTGCGCCTAAACGAAAAGCGCACTAAAAAACGATCGCTATTCATCTCTACAAGCCCGAAAGCAAATCCAATCATTGGCGCCAATCGTCTCGCCCGTACATCTGCTATACGCTAAAGCAATCGTAATACACGCCTCTACAGCTCAACTCGCTGCAGTGAATCCCGGTGAATCGAAATGGAGACGCCGCGATCCAATCGCCCAGACGAACTCGAGCATATACGTATACAGCGCTAACGAACTGAGGCCCCCCTCGTAAAGCAGCTGCGCACGTGTGTATACACTGCAGAGGTGTACTTCTCTTACGCTGCTGTGAGATCTGACTCAACGGCATAGCTGTGTTAAATGCGAAATACCTGATGGACGTCGCAATAAACGGTATGTATAGGGAGAATCCTTTGATTTGCTTCTCGCGCCCTTCGTGCGTTTTTCCTGAGATTCAGGATTCGCTGCGCCTATACTGCGCAGTTTCTGTTTAAATGAGATACAGATTCGTGTGGAGCAGGTTCGCAAAGTCGAGCGAATCTTTTATTCAAGGAATGAAAAACTTATTTGGTATAATGTTATGTAAGTAGGCTATTGTATCGTGATAATTCTTGTCATGTAATTTTTTATGTTGAGAATTGCAGCTCGCATTGATGATTGATTCTCTCAAGCGCGGCGTCTAATTACATTTCGCTACTAATTGAAGTCAGTTTTTAAAATGTTTTCTCTTATAATAGATTCGCATTAATTATATTTAGCGCTTTAATATGTATATGTTTCGAGTAGTGCCTGAAATTATATTTCATTGCAATTACATATGCAGTATTGATCTTTTTTCAAAATTCGATTATCGAAAAGCATATCACTGATAGAAGTATAGGATATAATAAATTTTATTTTGTTGTAGAGGAATTTTATCAATTTTTCGATAATTCGAGCACAGATAAAATATTTCGCATCGGTACAATATGGAAATTGTTTTTGTATTTTAATCAAATAATTGGATTGTTATAAATAAATAAAATTCTCAAAATATTATTGAAATTCATTGTGCTGTAAATTTTTTTTCTCAGATGGCATTCAAGATACCTCTAAAAACTCGCATATTTAGAATCAAACAATGGCCTCATACCCTGTACCTAAGCGTTCAAAACGAGGTTAATCCCTTCGGCGTTACGAGCAATTTCGAAAATCTTTAAAGGCCAATGAGTGTCTCTCCAGAAGGGGCTGTACCTCATATTTAACGTCAAGCCTCGAATAGGAGACGCGAGAGAACACGTCGAAGCGGGAGACGCGCGCGACCAGACGGATTTGCATATCTGTCGGTCGAACACCAGCGCAGCGCAAATGGCACTGGCAAATCATATTATCTCATGAACATGAATATTGATAAGGCGCAAATCGACGCCCAACAAGAGAATGAGAGAGAGAAGAGAGAGAGAGACAAAAAAATACATCGCCAATTAAGTGCAAATAAAAAACATTGAACGCTATTGTTGACATCTTTGATGTTATTCCGCCAGCCAAGGATTTCCAAACAAAAATGATGTTGTACCAGCAATATTTGAAAAGAAAATCCAGAAACACGATATAATGCAATTATTAGTACAATATTTTTTTACGCCGAGGCTTTTTTCTCGTAAACAAATTGTGTGTGCTCGATGAATCATGCTTTATCAGAAGTCGACTTGTGTGCGATTTTAATTTCACATCGAATTGATAAAAGAGAAATTTGTCGAGATATCAGAATGGAAAAATCCGTATCTCGAGAATTCAATCGTGCGAGGCGCTTTCAACTTTTTCCCATATTTCACGAAAGTTTTCAATATTCGTTTCATTTAGTCCTCCAAGATTATTCAGGAAGCACTTCGAATGTCAGACTTTATAATCCATCAACTAATAATAGAGCTCTTAGATCTTTTCTGCGGGAACGAATTCGAAAAACTTCTGATGAAGATGAACGACAGATTAAATAAAAGAACCTTAAACTCGCGAAGATGGACATACTCGTCGAATAACAACTTTCATCTTGAGGTACAATGCAATTAAAACTTTCACCATGTTCGAATGATCTCTTTCGATTCATCGAGTTCGTATCGTTTTGACGTTCTTTCAAATGACGCCAATGTAAATCTATAATAACAAGAGATTCAAAGACTGTAAAACCCAACGCGAATAAAAAGTAGAGAAGCTATACGTACTTAAAATAAGTACAGTTTTCCGAAATTCTCTTCGTTACGGTCGTGTAACAAGCTCACTTCCAGAAATGCTTTATGCAGCGCAGTCAAACGTACAGCCGCCCATAAATGAACTAGACTGGCCCAGTGGAAGTCGTCGAGCAGAGACAGCGCGTGGAGGTGTGCGAGGTATCCAATATTGACCGTACGGCGTCTGGACTCCGTCATTATTGCTTCACGTACATAAACCAAAATTAAACTTTCCTGGAAGCACTTGAAGCACATATTCCGCTGGCTCTGCGCGTCGCTAAATTTTCTAAGAACCGCGTGCGCGAGCTTGGCGTTGTGCAAGCGGCTTCGAGCGAAAAAATGACAGCGAGCGAATAACTCCCGACAGTCGCATCGCCGATTGCGAGAATAAAGACGCGAAATATATCAAGGGAATAATAGAGCGAGCTCGGCATGACGAAATTCATTTTAGCCCAAAATAATGGATTTTAACTTGCACGTCCCGCAGGGAGAGAAAGGGAGAGCGAGAGCTGAAGTTCCTTCGAAACTCGAGTGAAAAGTTTCGAGTACTTCTTTGCATCAAACAAGACACTCTGCGAGAGAGAGAGAGAGCGAAGGAGTCGGGAAAAAAACGAGTGACTAGAGAGAGAGAAGAGAGAGACGCGACACGGAGCGCGTAGTGCGTGACAAAAAGTGACGAGAAACCTATCGGTAGACGGAGGAGGCCTGCATGGGAGATCCCGAGAGGAGACCGTGGAGGGAAGAAAAAAAAAGTACGTCGTAGCTCATGGGGAGCGAAAAGGAAGAGATAATGTAAAATAGGGTGGCTCCTCTTGTAAGGCGAGCTTTCGTTTCGTAAACGGAAACCACTCTGATCTACGTTCGACCTTCGAGATGATGCTACCGCACACACTACCACTTCTCGCAAGATAATGTCGTTGTTTTCATGATTTCATTGCGCTCTATTGAATTTCGTTCTTATCTATCTGCTGTAATCGCATTGTTTTTCTTATGGGAGACAAGAGCGAATTCTACGCGCGCGCAGTTATAGTATACAAGTATATTTCGGAAGTTTATTGCATCAAGCTCAGGTAGAGCAATGAGATGAAATTATAAGACTTTTAGCCACCGGGGACGTTTCTGTCTGACAAATTTAATTTTCAGTCGGATTTCAAGCGCGTCGCGTCACGTAATCACTTTTTGCAAATAACTGATGGCTTACAATGTATTTTTTTTTAAATTGATTAACATATAGCGTTGTTTCTTGTATCAGTAGTACACAAAGCTGTCTTTTCTTCTAGAATTTTACGAATCGAGTTTAAAACACTCACAATAGCCAATATTCCGAACCAACGTGTCATTTGATGCTCGACTTGCTTTCCCACTCGAGCCGTAACTTTCGACCAGGCGAGCGCCAAATAGATTCTCAGCAAGTTTTACCAGCAGAGAACAGCGATGGCTTCTCCCTCGCGCTGCACGCACTCGCTCCTCGCGCACGCACTATACACGCGGACGGACGACGGCCGATATCGAAGGCGAGAGAGACAGGGAAAATCCAACGTCGTGGCGCAAAGTTGCTTCGAGACACGCGACGGAGGCATCGCGGCGAGAGAGTACAAGAGACTCTTTCTGCGGCACTTTCTTTCCAGCCCTTTGTGCCACCGCAGAGTCTCGCGGGAGAATTGGATTAGGTGCTCAAGGAAAGTTGCTCCTCTGACCGCGAGGAGTCGATAAAAAACAGTCTCCGACTACTCCCGCAGAACTTTTGCACGCTAGGAAAAAGAAGGACGGCTCTCCGGACAGACGCGCATGCTATGCGCGCGGCGGAGAATCTTCGCTTTATAAATCCCGTCGTCAGCGAGGAGAAAGATAGAGAGAGAGAGAGAGGGCAAACGAGAAAAAGTCTAGTCACGCGAAGATCCAGCTTTGAAATTGTATATGAAATATCGCTGGGAAATTCTATCCTCGGGAACTTTCGGGTAGCGATTTTCGTTTCCTTTTTTTAGGGGGAGAAGGGGTGATAAGCATCCTTTTTGTTGACGAGGTGCGACGACGAAAAATAAATCTCGCTCGGTTGGAGGGAAGTCACGCGAAAGCTCTCCGTTATCTTCTGCGGGAAAATGAAAACGAGCGCTGTAGTCGGTCCATCGATCGGCGATATAATCTTAGCCATCGAATTTTGAACGAATCTGTTACGCGACAATAAAACGGACGTTTCTCTCGCACGCTTACACCGAGAAAAGCAATTTTTCGCAAACGCGCAATCGAGTCGATCGAATTTCAACGGCATCTCTGCGGGCAGCTTTTAGCTCGGCATCAAAATAAAACGCCGATCGAATGCATGCTCTAACGAGCGAATTATATACATCAGAGCAGCTGAAAAGTCGGCGCGGTAATAATCGAGTTAATTTTCTCTCTTTCATTCCCAGTTTATAAATTCGCGAGGGGCTAATCGAGGGTTAACGGCGATAGTCGCCCTGCGATTTGTTAAAGAAGCTTAATTACAATTAGGATTGCGAATATTACGGGGCTTTCAAGAGGCTTCCGCACTCCCTCCAATCATAAAGCGATCAACCGAGCGTTATATTAGCTGCTTCATCCAGCGCCTAGGATGACGCGTCGAAAGATACGCCCGAATCGTTTCCATGGCAAATCAGTGAAAGTCTAGAGCGAGAGAGAGGAAGGGTGTTCGAGCTTTTTGGTATGCGCGAAGGGTAAAGTTCCAATGTACTTCCTTACTGCCCGATTCCCGGGAATATTTTATGACTGACCAACTTTCCGCGCCAACTTGGGTCTCCTTCACTCTTGAAACTCGCTCGAATCCGCCGCGCAGCCGGTGCGCGCAATTAAAATTTACAATGGCAACTCGAGACGATTTTTTTTCTCGACAATCGCACGAGCTCGCCGAAGCGGAAAGCTATATGTAATAAAATGTGTACACTGTACAGTGGGTATATACATATAAGTTGCGTAACGCATTACCTTTATTTGGAAAGCCGTCAGATGTCATCGGCTCGCCTTATCTCTCCTACACGTATATATAACAACGTATACAACAACACAGAGGCAAGCTCTGACTCACCTGAAACAGACAAAACGAAATGGACGTTATACACACCCGATGCGGTATTATATATATACATATATTTTTAGGCGTCTCGCCGCGCGGCTATTACGTTAACGATAAATCACTTGATCTCTCCAAGCGACACTTCCTCGAGGCTTATATTTTCCAGGCGCGATTGCGCAAACAACCGCGCGGCGATATTGCGTTACATGCACACGCACCAGGAGCGACGAAGCAATTACTCCGCGAGACGCCCGCCAAGATGTGGTCGCGCGCGCGCAGAGCGGTGGGCGGCCGGCGCAGTGAGAGACGCCCCGGAACTAGCCTTTGTCCGGCGAGAAGCAGCGAATTTCACGGTGCACCAAAGAGGCGGGAGAGAAAGAAGAAAACCTGACCCAAATTGCTCTTCGCTGTCCACAAAATTACGAGCGACGCATATACACGCCCACCCGCGTGAGTAGCTTACGTATGAAAAAATAAAGCCATTCGTCATAATTAAGCGGCTACTATGCACACGACGATTTAGAAGAGAGACAGAGAGAGAGAGAGAGAGAGAGAGAGATGCCAACGTGCCCCACGCGCTCTGTACACATAGCCGAGTCGCAGGAGCGCCGCATATCCGAGGGGTTGGACTTTAATCTAACGACCCCCGTTTCGCTTTACAGAGAGACGCGGGGAGGGGGGGGGGGCACGCAGGGTTTCGAGCTCTCCTGGCCACAAGGGCTGTCCCCTTCCGGAGAACCCTCGGCCACCCTGACTTTCGCTATGTATGAATAAGCTCCTCTACGCCGAGCTGCTGCTGCTGCTGCTGCTACTGCATTCTCTCTCCCTTGTTGTGCGCTGCAGCAGCCGACTCTCGATGCAGACGCGCGCGCGGCTGCATATTATTGCCGTGTTTTTCACTCTCCTGCGCTCAGAGAGCGGCTGTGGGCTTCGGAGCTCCGATGAAAAGCAAAGCTTTCGACGAGCAATCGATACGCGCGTGTGTATGCTCTTTTCGCGCTATATGTGTGTAGATACTATACGGCTCGACCGTATAGGTATATATTATGCGCATCAGCGAAAACAAGCGATAGAACACTATGGGCGCTTTATTTATGTGACAGTCGCGTCTTTTGGTTCGGCTGCTACTGCTGCTGCTGCTGCTGGTTTATCACGGATTGGAAATGAAAAAGGCCTGCGGACAGATGGAAATCTGTCACTGCCGCGGTCTTTTGCAGTTTCGTGATAGAGAGAAAGAAGGATATGATAAATATATAAACAAAACTAGTTTTACGTCTGCGCAATGAACAATTGTAATGAAAATGATGAAACTATTACAATAAATTAAACCGTTGCATATAAGTTCAATTTAGTTGGTTTAGCTAATTAAATGTTTGAACATTGTGGTTGAAGTAAGGTTTGAGTTGGTAGTGGATGTTAAAACATTAGTCAAGGAGTTTTGAGACTTCGTAATGTATTGTTCAGATGATTAAACGTTGAGTTGGATGTATAATTGGTGGTAGAAAAGTAAATATTTTAGGAATATTAGTTATTAAAAGGTTTATGTTGATATTGTTTGAACCATCAGTGCAGAGTAAATGAAAACTAAAGTAGAATAAAATATTGTAAAGTAATGCGATTGGTCATGGAAAAGTGAAAGTTCTACAATAATTATTATTTTGGTTTTTGTCTAAAATCTATTGATTGTTGCTTTCTTGGCATTTGCAAGAAATGAAAAGGATCATCTTCTTATGCATCAAAAATTCTAATAAATGTAAATTTTGTTTGCGTCGGATATAATATGTGCATATTTACAATGTCCTTTGCGTATAGGGTGTACTATATCGTCATTTTTGTGCAAATGTATTTTCTTCCGCTATAGCATTGAAATTTACTATTTATACAAAGATGAAAATATAATGTGAAATTACATAGAATGTCGGTAAAAAGCAAAAAGGAGATCACGCAAATTATTGGAATCAACAAAAGAAAAAGCTTATTTGCAAAGAGGATCAGACCTCGGCGTAACAACGAAATGAATATTAAAAAAAGAGAGAGAAAGAGAGAGAGAGAGAAAAAGAAAGGCACGAGTTTACGAGCATCTTTACGCAGAGTTTATAATGGAAGCAACTCTCACTTTAATGAGCTTATGCAGCATCTAAGCTAGATATCCTGGAGTTTTCACTTATTTAGCTCAGCCAGGCGTAATGCCGGGCCGGCATCCACGTCACGTTTAAAAAGGCAAACAACGGCAATTTTTCAAACGACTGCTCGGGAAGCGACACAGCAATACACGCGTACACGTACAAAGAGCGAGAAACGTACAGAGAAGCTGAACGAAGCCGACTGCTCGCAGCTTCAACTTTTCAAATACAACTTTTCTCCGTCGTACACACTGCACACACACAAGGAGATGGGAAGCGGCTTTTTGAGACTCTACTGCTCCTGCTGCCGCTGCCGCTGCCGCTGCAATATTGGAAATTTCAGTCACGTGTGGCGAGGAGCTAACGGCGTGACGTCATTTCCGTGTAAGACGTACCCTGTGTGCGCGTTTACGTAGCCGCATGTATATACGTATAGACACCGGCAGTCCTCTCGATGTTTGCGCTCCGCGGTGCCAACTGCATTGATTTCGCATCGGGTGTTCGGCGCTTGAATTCGAAAGCTTGAGAGGCTTCCTCGCACGGGGCGGTGTGCTTTTCCGTCCGGCTGGCGTGTGCATGTCCTCACCCGCGAGGGGAGTAATGCTCGCATGATGACCGCTCGTCGACACGTGTGGCTTTCGATACTTTATACTTTTGAAAGCAAGTAAGTATACGCAAGTATACTTCGCAATATAAAAGGCAAGGAAGAAGCTTAATTCATGTAGTATGCAAAAGTATACCCGATGAATCGAATTTTTGAACACTTATCAGTTAAACGTACAGTTGGTGAGTTTAAAAGAGGTACCTATATCCACAGTATTTTTATGTCGATTTTAAATATATCCAAATACGAATAACTGCAGCAGACTATAAACCTTTCGCGAATGTATGTACTGTAATATACACAAGGCTTCATGAGAATGTGGCGCTGAAAAAATGCTGATCTCCACGCGCCTGACAATGTAATCCCATGCTGAGAGAATAATAAGATATACAGTGCCGACGACCGAAAATTTATGCGACTATAGTGGGGAGAGAGAGAGAGGGAGGGAGAGAGAGAAAAGAACCGCCGTTTCTTTTGTTGAAAATTACATCGCTGCAAGAGCTTGAGAATAAGTCCATTCGTCAACAGCTCCGCGAGGAGAGCATAAGAAGTGATTTTTTATGAAGCAAAAAGTCGCGGTGATTAATGCTTTCGAAACTTTCGAGTACGGCAGTATTTTTCCATGCGCCGAACTTCCCAGAGAGAATATCAGCGAGATGTTTTCGCGTGTGTCTAGCTGCAAAGAAAGAGAGAGAGAGAGAGAGAGAAACGTAAATTTGCCGCGCGTGTCCCGTCCCTTATACCCGTGGATCGTGCTCCGACTTTAAATATTCGCGGTTGAAAAAAATATGGCGCGCGCAAGCTCGAGAGAGGGATGCTTTCTTAAAACCTGTAGCTCCGAAACTTTTGTCGTCTCCCCCCTCGGAACATCGAGCGCATTTTCTCGAGTCCGTCCACTTCCGCGAGAGAGTCCAAGCTCCTCCCCCCACCATGCGTCATGTCCAATCCCGCGTAATCGAATCGCGAGCTTTTCCCCCCTGCGCGCAGTATAATACGCATCGCACGTGCTTCACGTCTTTAATCAACGCCGCGCGGCCAATTTGCAGGCTCATTACGAAAGTTAGGCGGCTTAGGCCGATGCGCGCACGCACAGTCGAGTCTGCAGCTGCAAGCCTGCAATATCATTTGCGCGAGATCCTCGTCTGTCTCTCCGGCAGCAGCAGCAGCAGCAGCAGCATCAGCGACGGCGCAGCCCTTCGCGCACACACGAAAGACATCACACGGTACGGCCGCGCGGCATCGGCGGCGCGGACCCTCGCAAAGCGCGTGCTCTGGACAGGCGTCTATACATATATAGCGGGCAGATGTCGCCCGTATGTACGCGCGTGTACAGCGAGGGATGTAATTACTTCATAATTGAAGCAGCTTCGAGTTGGCCTGCGTCGCACTAGTGTAGCGTCTAGATTATACACGAGCTTCGCGTACAGTGGATGCGAGTTGCTGCTGATGTGCAGTGGACCGTACAGTGTGTAAGGCGTCTAAGGAGGATCTGACACGACGACGGAAGTCGTCGAGGATCGAGCGGATAATTACGGCGTATCCGCGCGGACGAAAGTCCATTGTTGCCGATATGCGTGCAGTATGAGTCAGTGAGCGAAAGCTGCTGCGGTAGCGGTTAGCTGCTTTGAGTCACTTTTCACACGGTCCGTATCGTTATAGTCATCTTTCTTTATCCGCATGTGTGTATATAAGTATCTTGTGCAAACTTGTTGCGCGAAATTTCGCCTGTGCAGTCCGCGCGCGCTATCTCTCTTTGTTCGATTTGCGCACGTGTGCGTCGTGTTATGACACGTGCGCGGACGAGTTCGGCGTAATCCGTTATATACGGAATTGCATAATCGCGTGACGTAAAATGCGCATCGGACGCGCGGCGGTGCAGTGTGCTCTATATTGAGAGGAGAAGGAAAAGCGCCGCGGGTTACAAGGTGAAATAATCGGAAATCAATTCGTATATACAGCGAGTCGCCTCGCAGAGCCGTGTCCAGGCCATCGGCCCGCCACAATAAAACAATTTATACCATCCATTGGGCAGCTCGTAAAGGCGAGACCGCCGCGTCCCTTATTCCGTCCTCGATTCGGCGATATTCGCGCGATCGTCTATATATAGACGTGTATAGACGTATATAAGTTACGCATAAGTGCCGGAGTAGCGCCTTTCCGCCCTACGGAAGCCATAAAACTTGGCTATACGTACTACAGCGCTCGGAGGAAACGCCAAAGTCGCGATCGAGCGCAAAGGAAAAAAAAGTGAAAAGTCGATGTCCCCTCGGGTCGTCCTCTTCAAGGCGCAGTGCGTAGTATCGTAGCCTGTGCGGAGTCGTATTAGCGCGACGACGACACACTTCCATAAGAATATGGGGAGTAGGGGAAAAACGCGTGCGCGAGAGAAGAGGCGTGTGCGGCCCCTGCAGGAAACGTATTAGAATGACATATTGCTCGGGAGCGTTGTGGACGTGTGTATTATGCAGCTATATATAGACAGCAGGCCGGCCGGAAATTTGCGGACCGACGCGGCCAACTCTCGCTTTTCCGTCGCGGCGGTCTGCGTGGATGGGAGGGGGGGGGGGCAGGAAAAGTTTGTCTCTCCTTGATGCGCGTCTCTCGCTGTACTCTCCGCAGCTTGTGTCCCCGCAAACTTCGGGATAATCGATACAAGGAAAGTTGCCGCGGTGGATCTCGGGGAAGGATGCTGCTGCTCTGCTGGTCTCATCTCTCTTTCTCTGTTGTGTATTATACTCTATATGCGATGTAGTTATGAAAGTAATTCTTCGGCATATTTCAAATTTTGAGACCGTTGTAAGAAAAGTAGTAAGTTTGCATACGCATGCGTAAGTATACAATTTTTTCTGAATTTTCTTTGAAACGCGATAAGATTTTGTGCTTTGATACAGTTAAACTCATTTCTGATGCGTAAATCGCAATAAATATATCCGTAGATATTCTTCTTAACATCTTGGGAATGCACTCTGACTCGTGTAAAAAAGGATCGAAACTGAGCAAAAGTAAAGAGATAAAATTGAAGAATTGTTATATTTTAATTAATTATCGCCGATAAAGAACCTTCTCCGAGCATAATTTTGGCTTCCATATACCAAATTATACGCAGAGCAGCTGCGCCGACGAGAGCGATTTGTTCGTGCATATTCTTAAAAATTTGGTATTTTACTGCGTCCGAGTAAAGCCCCGCGATGATTTATGCGCGGCTATATACATTTGCTTTGCAGATACGATCTCGGCTTATTAATCCGAAAGCGATGCATGAATTTCGGGCAGCGAAACACTTCGCTCGCCGAGATCGAGCCAATAAATCCAATCATCTAATTTATTGGCATCAAGATAGCGGCCCGCGAGCGCGACTCGTGCTGCACGCGATATACATAAACTGCTGCTCGCGCCGCGCGCTTGCAAAATCAAGGCATAATTTCGAGCAGAAATTCGGCTAACTCGGCGTTTCTGCGCGACAGGAGTGCCCGCGGGCAAACTCATCGCTTCTCCACTAGAGCATCGCACAGCGGCCAATTGATTCGGGGTATATCGCGCGTATGAAAATTACGTGCGAGTAGCCTGTCTCATCCCCCCCACCTGAACCGGCCGTCCAGTGCCTTGAATCTATTGTTCGAGCAAAGATTTACTCGGAGCAGAGGTCGCCTGTATATGTACGTGTGTATGCTTTTATCGAACGTTTACGAGTCGTAAACTCTGCGGAAATCTCTGTTCTTTCTCGAGCTTCTCGCTCTCCCTGGCGAGCAGTGCGCAGCGTTGCGATGGCAGCTTCAATTATGGACCCCAGCCAGTCGGAAAATAGTGCGAGGGCCGAGTACAATGGAAGAAGCTGTTTTGCGGGAGATAACTTTGGATGGCGTTCAGCACAGGGGCATCGAGCCGACACTTTCGCCGGCCATCGTCGCTTATTCGGCTCTATGCGCGTATACGCAAAGATGTGTGTATGTATATGTATTATACGAGCCATTATTACGGGCGCAATGTACAGGGCGGAGCTGTCATTATCGCAGTTTTACTCGCACTTTGGCGAGACTGTATTATACCGATGGCCACCGTTAACATTTTCTGCTTTGTCTTCGAATCGCGCGGCGATGGAGAGAAAGGCCCTCCTGCAATAAAACAGTTTTTATACGGTTGACACACTTTGCTGATGCATCGGTTAAACGCTTGAGTTGAGCTCACTCTAGCACATGGCCGACACGAAAATCTAAATGCTTCTCTCTCGACTTGAGAGTACACTATAAGTTTTACTGATGAGACGATTCGTCTGCGACAGTGACGTTGGCTACTCTAATAGGCGAACGTGTATTTGAAATGAGTCATGTTGTTGTAGACAGCTGATGGAAAGCTGATGAAAATGTTTTTAAATGGACCTATTAGAAACGTTCAGTTTTAGTTAGTGATTGACTTATACTATGAGATTAAAATTGTCATTGGTCATATTTATTTCCGTTTATAATTCATATGATGTAATGGTTAAAGAAGATATAGTTTTCTGAACACTAATTGCAAAGCGTATATTGAAAATTATGTAATTAAAGTTTAATAAACATTAATTTCATCATTAAAAGAGTTTATTAATTTTTCACTAGCGGCTACAAGACGATGCAAAACTAAACTATATATTCAAAAGATTGATACGCATAGCACTATACTATTGTACGCCAACGCGTACAATAAATCCAAGGGCTCACAAAAAGAACGACTCTGAGCCCGAGCTTTTTTTAAGATATACACGGCACCGCACATTTTTTTCCAGCTAACGCTCCTTTTCTTTTCCTCCTCCCATTTCACCTAACTCGAATTCACGAGCTGTACACGCACAAGTCCCTTCGCGTTTAACCTTATAAGAGTGCAGTTCATTACCTCCTCTATAAGAGACTCTCTCTCTCTCGTTCTCTGCGCGTGATTTATTAGGGCGAGGCTTACATTAAGCCGAAAACACTCTCCCGTCACGCTAATTGTATTAAGTATACGTGCTCCTGACTTTTAATTAAGTATTTCACATTTTTGCACCTCTCCTGCTTTGCATATATATATAGAGCGTGTGGAGGGCATTTCCGCAGCAACGCACGGCGAACTCGATCGTTGCTCTCGCCTCTATACCAAACTTGATGCAACTATCGATTGGAAAATACACATCTCGCATGTATACATTTAAAGTTCGCGCAGCGGTACTTCGTTAGAACTTGCGCGCGAAACAAAGTTTAGCCCGATAACAATCAAGGCAGAAGCTGATGCACACAAACAGGCGGACGAGCAGCTGTACCAGAGGCATCGATTAATTGGAACACGTGTGAGCGCGCAATTAAAATCCCGTTTGCCTTTCTTTTTTTTTCAGCGGAAAACACCAGCAAAAACGAACCGGGAAAAAAGAGCGATTCCGGAGATAGAGAGAAAAGGTATACACGCGGAGGTGCTGCGCGTTTCGCAAAAGGGACGAGTACATATATATAGACACAGGGTATATAAAAGCTCGGCGTGTATATGGCTGCAGCATCGGAACATCCCCGAACCTGCAGATTCGTGTACAACTCGGAATAGTTAGTTCGTCCGCGTAATTACAGCATTGAGCAATCAACGGTCATTAAATTACGAGACCCCTCTCGCGATGTACGTGTGAACGCGCCTAATTGCCGGAAACGCTCGACGAGCCGTCCGAAAAGTCTCTCTCTCTCTCTCTCTCTCTCTCTGTATCTCTATGCGCGACCGCACTGTACAGCGAAATTCGCGCGGTTCGAAGCGAAGTAGAAAAAAAAATCGAAAGAAGCTACAGCTACACATCGAACAATCGCAATCTATATATAGAGAATCATCGATGCGCGTAACCTCGTCGCGACGGGATAAGAGCCGGCGGCTGCAGCAGCAGCAGCAGCAGCGCGACTGCACCCCGCCGCCGAGCAATCGAAGCGCGCCTCTTATAATCGAAAAGTCTACCGCGTCTTCAATCGAGCGCGACTGCGGGGCTCGTCTCGCGATGTGTCATGCGAGATGTCAAAACGCCGCTGTAATGCAGATCGACTCGTATATATGTTTGCGCGAGCGATTCGATGCTCCCGTATACATATACACATATATATCGTGTAGTACACTTGGCGACGACGCGACATCGCACACGTATGTATAGATATAATATCGCATCGGAAGCACAATTGGAAGATGAGGCGCCACGGCATTTGATCCCAAAGCGCCGGCAGCGCGTTTTCATATGACAAAACCGTATATGTACAGGCGTTAACATTACACGTGACGTCAGGGCTTTAACCAGAAGACCGAGCGCGCGATCTCTCGCGCTCTATAATAACACTCGGTTGATGCCCCCGCGCGCGACGTATATACGTCGAGCCTTTGATTGGATCTCTCGTCTCTCCCACTCTTTTGCGGCGCTTTATGCGAGCATGTTTTATACGAACATCAGCTCTCGCCCCGTCGTCGTCGTCGTCGTCGTCGCTGTGTATTTGTATCGCCGCGAGCAAATATTTAAGCTTTCTTATTGCGTTGTTAATTTTTCGCGCGTTCGCGCCTTCTACCGTCTTTCGCGCTCTCTCGTCTGGTTTATAATGTGTTGTCACGTCGTCGACGGCGTGATATCTTGTTTTTCTGCTGCGATACATACACACATACACACACACGTACTCGGTTGAATAAATTTCTCGAGGTTAATTGCTCGCAGAGAGAGAGAGAGAGAGAGAGAGAGAGAGAGAGAGAGAGAGAGAGAGAGAGATTGTCAGGGAATTAAAAGCGTTCGCTTCGACGAGTTCCGAACTGGGCGCGATAATCCAGATTGGTATTTACACTGCCTTGGCCAATGTTTCGATACACCAAAAAAAAGTGATTTCCTTAAGAGCGGATGCCAAATGAAGTGGAAATTTACGAGTATTTACGTTTTGTGCAACTGCATTCGACTCGAAGATAATTTCCATGCCCATAAAGCTTTGCGCGCGGGGAATCGCACGTAAACAAAAATCGTATACGAATACATACCGAATCGCGCGTAAATAAAATTTCAAGAGTTTTTTACGAATGAAAAAAAACAGAGGGGAGTAGACGTTAAAGGCATGAGTTGTTGAAACACTGAAAAAATGCTGAAATCATATGAGAAATATAAATTTTTTAAAAAGTTGTTTTGAAAAGAACTCGATAACTGTTTTCGATTTCGGACAATTTTTCCTGAATCCTTTCCGCAGCATTAATATAAGAATTGCGATAGTGCTTTGCTGAAGCGGAACAAATATGAATTGAAATCTATTCATAAATCTTTGATAACAATTACTAACCGCCTTAAAAACAGCTAATAGTAATAAAAAAGTATAAATATAATACTACTTACGTACTTTTTGCTTTGGTTCTACTTTTTGCTCCGTACGTTCGTACTTCACGTATATTATACGAATAAAATAATAAATTGACAATTTCCACAAATTTATGTTTAAATTCGATAGGATCGGATATACAATGAGCGTTAATCAAATTTGCTGCTAAAATTATCAGAAGACCAAGTTGTATAAAATTTGATCCATTAATGCAGAATCATTTCAGCGCAAACGTATCAAAATATTATCCAATGACTGGATAAAATCTGATTCATCTCTTCCATTTTGGGATGCACAGCGCAGTGCCAACGAAAATCCGTAACGATTACGCGCCTGGAAGCTCGGCCTTATATAGAAAAAGCATACTTATTCAACGTTCGTGCAGAAACTCGAGGAAGGTTAAAATATAGGTAAGCGACTAACTCTTTCCGCAGCGCATCAAGGATTCGCAAGCGTGATCCTGAGTTTTTCTAAGCTCTACGATCCGTGAAAAGCGGCGATTAAGCGCTTTGCAAGTAGAGGGCGAGCCTCTCGGCGCAGATATATATAACTGCAGCCTTATTCATCATCAAGGCCACGGCTCTGTACAAAATTTTCAGAAAATCCAGCCATGCGTTAAGCCGCGATACGCCGTCGCCAGAGAAAAAAAGACTAACGGTCATAAGCGTGACTGCTAAATGTGTCAAACGCATATGTAGCTCTCTCTCGTAAAGCAGAACCGAAAGATTTGACGAGATGAGTGGGGCTGCTGGTGCTGCTGCTCCGACTCTCTCGTCCGAGGGAGAATAATTTCTTCTAATTGAATCGTTGACCTTATTTTCGCTTGGTATACGTATGAATGTAGGTAACACAAGTGCGGATCGTTTATTTTTTTAAGACACACGATTGGATTGTAAGTCGATCGAGTGTACAACTTTGCGGCTTAGTGCGCTTCGATTTTTTTCCGAAAATAAGTTTTATTGGAAATCCGTGGAAGTAGAGGTCGTCGAGTGGACCCACTACAAGATGAAACGCCTTTGAAAGTTTAATTACGACGTAGTGCTTTGCAGTTCCATTACAGCGCACTGTACACAATGTACGTGTACATATATAGACACACACACAATTAATACATCGGATTCTCGGTTGTATACAGAATATACGCTCGGTCTCCTGGAGTACAAAGCTATAAATAAGTGTTTCGCTCGCGAGAAGCGATGAATTCGCGTATAATATAGCTAGCGCCGTCGCGCGTACACGCGCGCGAGGCGCGCGGCTCGCGGGGAGAGAAGGTCAATAAAAATGAGTCACGAGTAAAGGTGCGCGCGCACCGCGGCTCTCGCGGCTTTATTATATTTTTAGAGCGCGGTCTCTCGCCCCCCCCCCTTTCTCGCTGTCGCGCTCTCTCGCGTATCGTTCGAAAAAGGAAAATCAGGAAATATTCAACAATAAAGGTTGAAGTGTAACTCCGCGTACCCATATCGCGCACCGGCTTCTCGACGACGCCAACTATACAATACACACGCGCACTCTCGCCCCGGACTTTATACACCTGCTGATTAATCTCCAGCTCGCAGTCGAGACGCTAAGTGTTTCAAGGCTGGCCATCAATCTGGATTTGCAAAGAGCCCGCGTGTATAAAGCGCCGAACGCCTATCGTATACACCTCTGTATAGCTGGCATACGCCTACATGTATATCGAGCACAGAGTAAGTGAGAGAGATAGGTGTATAGAGTATACGTATATTACTATATACATTACGAACGCGCGCGCGCACACAGCCAAGTGGCCGCCGGTATGAGTCATCCGGGCCGGCGACGTAGTTCCGCATGCGCATCGGCGTCTAGCTGCGACACGTATATATAGCTGCATGTGCATATACATGTATACATATCTGTGTGTATATATATATACGTATACGTATGCATGTGTACAGAAGCGCGCGTTGCACCGATAAAAGATTTGCAGCGAGTGCTGCGCGCGCGCGCGCGCTTGAAAAATGGAACTCGGCGAACGCCCCCTCATGTGATTCCGTCAACGGCAGAGAGCGACGCTCGCGCAGACGAAAAGCCATGCACGCGTTACGTCAGCCTTTTTCTATTTATACGCGCCGCGCGCTAATTCTCAATACTTCGCCATGCGGCGGCCGGCTGCGGCCGCAGAATTAATCGCCAAGGAAGTCGGCGCAGACTTCGAGTCTCCAAGCGAATATTGCGGATATATCTGGAGCTTGCAAGCTCGCTTTTCTCGATCTCAGTAATTCTTGATTTTTAATTTGTTGCGAGGTTGACTTCATTTGCATTAATACTGCGTGTACTATAGATAGCGTGCGGTATGGAAAATTAAAATATAATGAACTTTGTAGAGTAGGACAATGTCTTTCTTAAAGTAGCGGTATATAAAGAAAACTACGTACAGCCGGTCGTTTGTGGATTATGTCACTCGATCGTTACTATATATATATATACTCATCTACACTACAGCTCAAATGCGTTGTATAGCTCTAAATCGGATAGAATCTCACAAATGATTTAATCGTGTATTCAATTTCTTAAGGCCTGCCTCCCGCGCTCGTTATCTAATTCATTATACAAAATTAATCACGTGAATCGCACACAATAGTGTCCGCAAGACGATTCTAAGCAAACGTCGTCGCTGTTCCGACGCAGTTTTTTCGATTAATTAATCCACCAAGAGGTGGTTAAACTCGATCAAAGTTTCAGCGAATCTTTGCAATGCATACAGCCAGACAGACACTTTTGTGTACTTGTTGCACGGCGCGTTCATCGTCCTCGTTTCCCGTATTAATGAAAGCCTACCCTCTTTTGCAGGGGGAGGCGGCGAAGGCTATAGTCTAAATATCATTTTTCATCGATGAAACTCGCTCTCTTTCACTCTCATCTATACTCGTCTGTCGCGCGGAATAATACCGGCGCGATTTTCCCTCTCTCTCTCTCCCTCTCCCATTGTTGAATGAACAATACAGCGCACGACACAAAGATTTACTTTTCGATCTCTCATCATTAAGCAGCGGCGCAGCCCCTCTCGAAAACGTCGACGTTTATTCTTCTTTTCAGCATATATAAAAGCCTAACGAAGGGGGTATGTACACCCTCTACATAAGCCACGCGGGGAGATAGAGAGAGAGAGAGAGAGAGAGAGAGAGAGAGCGAGAGAGAGAGAGAGAGAAAACTAGCGCAACCCCTCGAAATTGGTCGCAGCTTCCAAGTATTAGGTGCAGGCCGGTCTCCGCTCAAAAGCAGATTTAAGGAATCCCCGAAGTTCGACAACTCCCGCGCTGCTGCTCTCGAAAAGGAGGCGCACAGGACGAAGAAGTAGAAGAAGACGATGATGGCGCTGATAATCGGCCGAGTCCCCGCGCCCCGATGTTTGCGCTTCTGATTGGTCTAGCGACTTTCTCCCTTTGGAGCGCCGCGACAGCTCCCCCGTCTCTTTCTCCGCTCTATCGAGTACGACTATTCTCCGCTCTTCCTTGCCTCGCTCTCTGTCCACAGTCCCGATAAACCGGTCTGTATATATATAGAAACCCGCAGTCGCATTTTCTTATCTCTCCGCTGCGCTCCAGGAGATAACGACCCGAGCACTGCCCGCCCGGCCGTCTAATTATTTCCCGCAAGCTTTCCCCCTACAGATTTTCCGAGTTACACACTGTGCTCGCAAGCCTTACGCAGCGCATCTCGACCGAAATGAAATAACCATCGCTATACACATACTGCACGCTCGCGATTTCGATCGACACGTATTACATATACGCGGCGCCTACTCCGCTCTTTTAACACTCGGCCGCGTAAACGTTCGACCGCAAATAAAACCAGTCGACACAAAAGGGAGGCACAAAAGCCCCCGGCCGGCGTCTCGCTCCTGCAGAATAAAATAAGCACTCCCGAAAAAAAAGAAGCGGCGGCGGCTGCTGCTGCTGCTGCAGGGACGACGGCGAATCTTTCTTCCATTTTGCTCGCGCGCGCTCTTTTTTCTCTCCTCGCTTTTTTAGAGTCGCATTCATCCGGAACCCCCCCGTCCACCGCCTCGTGGGTGTCCCTTCCCCGACTTCTTCTCTCCACACTCTCTCTCTCGCTCTCTCCTCCGCACAGCCCAGTGGGTTCAGCGTCCGACACCATAAATATGTTACGTGGCGGCGCATGTATATAACGCGTGAAGAAAAGCTAGCGGAAATAGCCTGGCTCTCTCTCTCACTCTCTCTCGCGAAAAGGCGACCCGATGCGTGCGTGATTCCTCGCAAGCTCTACTACACGTCGAATCGATGTGTCTTTGTGCAAATGCACACACAGGCCGGAGGAGGGGGAGGGCTCGAGAAAAAAATATTGCGGCTAATTTCCATTCGCGAGTCTTTCTGTGTACGCCATTATACCCGACAGTATCGGGAGTCAAGAGAGAGAGAGAGAGAGAGAGAGAGAGAGAGAGAGAGAAAAGCGGACTCGTGTAAAATGCATTATTCAGAGCAGTAAAGCCAGTGTTGAAGAGGCTTTATACGCTTTTGGACGAGACGCCGAGTGTGTATATACAGCGAGTATGTGCGCGCGGCGGTTTATAAGGTGGTGTACGTGTGGACTAACCGACCGTACGAAAAGGTTATTTCGCCGCGGCGCTGACGTGACTCGTCTCGGCGCACACGCATACGATTTACATCCGCGAAGACGCGCAGCCGATAAGGAATCCGACGACGACGACGGGGGAAAAGAGAGGCAGGAACGCTTTGTCACGCGATTTATTTTCTTCGACGCGGCGAGAGCGCGAGTCCGCATGTGAGACTCCATACAGACGCAGCAGTTTTATCTGAATGTAAAAGAAGTTTACTTGTTTATGCAAGCGGAGACCGATTCACTCTCGATTCATTTTAATTTGTTTGAATAAATTTGTTCGGCAATTGTGCGAACCCAGAAACAATGTAAAGAATATGTTAATACTGCTCAAGCAGTCTTCAAACGCCAAAAATAAAAATTTTTATTTCCTCGCGAGTTAGACTTGCCACACCAACTTTTCATTTCAAACGCATATTTTTTCAACTTTTTTAAGCATGAAATTTATATTTCTCAAACAGAGTCCGCTGCACTCGTGAAAAAAACAAACGACTCTGGATTGTTCTGGCCCTCAAAAACTGTGCGCTGTGCTAAGCATTATTTTATGTTCTTTGCTTTGTTCTTAAATTTATACCATTGTTAAAACAACCGAATTGAATATAAAACCAAAACTAAATTTTTCATTTTACGCCTATTCACGGGCTATCCGTCACCCCGAGTTCGCTAGTACAACTGATCGCTTTTATTCCCTTTTTTAAAATTTTCGCCTTTCCAATTTTCCTTAATTTTCTACAGGAATTTTAATTGGAATCCCGGACGCGCGCGCGCGCGCGCCAAGTTTGACGAAGCTTCGGCATACAGACCAACTCGCCCGCGTTAATTATCCGCGCGGCAGACGTTTTTCTTCGCTGCGCGCTTTAAAAGGATTCAACTCCGAAATTGAATTAAAATTGAAGTTTCAGTGTTTATTCTTCTGCGGGAAATCGCGTTGCTGGCATGTCTCGAATACGTGAGCGACCGTACATACAACGCCATCGGGCGAAACGTCGATTTATACCTCCCGCGTGTCTAAGTTCCCGTGCACAAAGAACTTTTTTTCTTTTAATTCAATATAGTCTCCGCGCATAGACTCGGCGGATATGGATTTGAAGGAAAAGAAAAGCCAAAGCCGCGCAATAGTCGTCGGGCTTCCGGAGGGTCTGCGAAAAAAGAAGAAAAATCGAAGCGACGCGGCCTATACCGCGGCGCGCCGAGAAAGAATCTCAATCATGCGTATACATATATATTGTACGGCGCGGCCGAAGCTCCGCATACGTCGAAAGAGAAAGAAGAGGAAGACGAAGCTGCTCCGCGTCAAGGAAAATATCACGAGTTATTCCGCGCTCTATAGACGACGCGAAGAATGCACGTATGGCTCCCCGACGATGCTCTTCGGAAAGCTCGTCATAAATGATTAAACGCCGAGGAAAATGCCCGTCTCGATTGATGATGTTGTATGTGTGTGTCTGTGCTGTGTATAGCGTAGCGAGCTGCTCGTTCCGAAGCGCATATATATATGTGTGTGTGTGTGTGTGTGTATGTGTGTTTATACGGAGATACTAACTATGTTGGAAATTTGAGAAGAAAGAGAGAGTTAAAGAAAGAGGAATAGGAGAAGGCCCCGGATGTTTCATTAATAAAGCCAATCTAATTTTCTTCGGGAGTGTACGCATCCTTTCCCGTTCCGAGCAATACCGCTGAATAGGGGGATAATTATCCTCTTTTCTTTCTCCTCTCCATCTTCGCGGGCTTCGCTCACTCGACGCGCGCGGAAGGAGCTGTACGTATACAATGCGCGCAGCGCGCAGGACTTGTGGGAGAGAGAGATAGAGAGAGAGAGAGAGCCGAGTCTGGCCTTGAAAGGTTGTGTAAAAATAAAGTGCGGATGAGTCAATGGTTATGCGGATGGAAAATAATGTTTACAGCAGAGGAAATATCAGAGTCGGATACGTGTGTCCGCTGCGGTTTAAAAGGAGAATGTGTGGCGAGCTTGCGAGACGATAATTACTCGTTTTACGAAATGACGATTGAAATTTTTACTGATTGCGCAGGCGGCGAAAAACTTATTCACCTATTTAGCTGTATGGTGTGAGACGTTGGACCTCGTAATGTCGCGTATAAATTTTATTTTATCCGCGACTGTACGCAAGTCCGAGGGATCTGGAACTCGATAAAAACGCATTTAAATTTCGCGCCTTGATAATACGAAAACATAATTGCTTTGCTTATATCTCGCAATAAAAATTAAATTTGAAGAAATGGCGAGATACCTTACCTCCACTTTTTTTTTAATAAGTTTAATAGCAAATTAGTTGTTTCTTCATTTGGTACGTTATGTCGCGAAACTTGAATTTTTAATTGACTCTCAAACTACACCTTATACGTTCCAATGGGGAAAAGTTTGTTGTTACACCGTAATTAATTAAAGCCTGCAGCGATCTTTTGACGCGCAAACTTTGCCAGTCAACTTTTATAGTTACAAGCCAACTCAGTCTCTGCAAATGCGCCGTGAGTAATGCAGAAATTTCCATCCCGCAATCGGCTAGACTAATTTGGCAATAAAAAAAAAAAGAAGAGGAAGTAAACGCATAAAAAGCAGAGAAACTGAAGAGAACGAACCCAGTTCATTAGCGATTCCTCTATAGCAGAGAGGCGGGCGGTTGGTATATAGCAGAGACAAATCCTTCGTAATTAAAAGCAGCAAAGTCCAGGGGACATATTCCTGCCAAGATCTTAAACTGTCGGAGACACGGAAAAATAATGCCCCTGAGCCTTCGGGGAGCTTTGTGCGCCACTGCGCCCGCGATATGCAGGTATATACATAGCGCACTCGGCTATATATACCCATACACACGTATATGTATAGACACAGCACCTCTAGAAGGTGGCCTGCTCGGAATCCATTCGCAAGCGGGAGCAAAGTTTCCCGAAGCCGGTGTCAGCCCTTTGTGCCGAAGAATAAAACTCCGCGACAGAGTGTGTGCGGGCGAAAGAGGTCGTAAATGCCGAGAGATAGAGAGGGAGAGTGAGAGAGAGCTGCAGTTCTCTCCCGCGCGCACGATGCTCTCCGGGCCGGAATCACTGGTGCAAGAGCTGAGCAAGGTTTGCGCCAAAGGGAGCTCTCCGGGTATGCACACAGGGTTCGATGTCCCACATATATTTATAAAGCCCCGGGAGTCTCTCTCTCTTTCTCTCTCCGCGTTGGAGCTGCAACAACAGCGCGCGGGAGCCGTTTTGTTTTCCGCGCGCGCAGGTGCGCTCGGCCGTGCAGCCAAGCCAACTCTCTCGCGGTGGTGTTCCAAGGGTCTTTTTCGATCTACATGTACGGCACGGACGTGTCCCTCCGCGATGATGCGAGCATATGTTATATACTCGCTTGTTCTCTCTCTCTCCCACCCTCGAGCTTGCTCATCGATTCTTTCAGGTACCTTAAGGTCACTCGCTTTTATTGTTACACAAAGAGCCGAGCTCGAGGGTGAAGTTTAGTCATACGCGCGGCGATTCATTCCGACTGCTGAAAGTCCTTGTACCTCTTACAGGCCTCCTCGAGAAATGCTTAATTTATTGTAATCTGTATAGCGTATGCATAGGTGCGGGGATCGGTGTGAATATATTTTGTTGGGAGCATAGCATTTTTCAAAGAATCGTAAAAATTGATAATTTTTCTAATGAAATATTTTAAATCCGTGTAACTTCCAATCATTTTTAATCGTCGGTACGAATATACTTCTTAAACTTTATCGAACAAAAAATCTCGACTATACAACGTTTCAGACTTATCTCATACGACTCGCTCGCTAATTGCATTAGTATTTTGACATTATGATTTACGACTAACAAGTATATAAGCCCCAAACAAAAAGTATTTTACAGTGCGTCAAAATATTGAAAGCGGTGAAGTAACTTCAAGTCAGTCACTCGCTCCTCTCTCGAGTCTGACAAAATAAATGTTTAGTGCCGAAACAGCAAATTGTCTAACGCCGCTCTCCCTGACGAGTGCGATGCGCTTATTAAAAATGTATTGGCACGAGGCTGGGCATTAGGTAATAATCGTGTCAGGCGAGCGGTTAGCATGCGCTGTCAGCTGACACGGGCCGCATAGAAGAAAAACGAGCGCACAAGTGCGCGCTTTGTGCTGGTCATTGAGAAACAAACGAAAGCTGCATATATAGCGGCGGAATAAGACTGTCGAGGATGACTAAAGCGACGGGCATACTGCGCGAGAGGAGAGCCACATCGTCTTTGTTTATCTGCGGCGGCTCGGAAGTCAAATTTAGAATAACCATCGAGCCGACGAGTGTGGCGCTATAAAAATACAAGAATAACACTGGCGTGACTCACCCGGTACCTCAGCGGCACTGTGTCTGTGTCTGCGTCTGTATATTCACATATATACATACGTATACAAGTACCACCAGCAGTGCAGACCAAATTGTTTTAAGCGCTACGCAGCAAACGCAATTATGCCACTGATGCAGCCGGCGGCGGCACTGCAACGACGGACGTCTGCTAAGGCTCTTGCGCGCGCGCGCGCGTTGACTCATCGGCAATATAGCCAATGCGCAACAAAACAAGCGCGTGCCGTCGTTACGAGCGATAATTAGCAAAGCGATATCCCGACACCTCTGCCGCGGTATCGCGCGGCGCGGCTTCCTCGCTTTCCAATCACGGTATATGTGCGCGTATGTAGCCTCTGTACATTGCGCGTATACGTGTATAGATATAGATATATACGTTGACGAGCTGCGATGCTGATCTATACACATCGGGCGCCACGACGGCGCCCCGCACTGCATTCCATTATGCAAACTAATCCGAGGACTGCGCGACCGAGTAACTTTCTATAAGACACGCGTCGAGTTAGATAATGTCAATCGATGGGACGCTCGATTACGCCTTTCGCGTTCACGCGTCGCTGGCTGAATTTCTTTTTAGTCCCCGCGCGCCTGCAGTGTACATGCGGCAATACGCGAATTTCTTATCGGATTTTAAAAATTTTCGCGGCGTAAAAACGCGGCGATCAGCCGCGTTGCCCCGCTAATAATAGAATCGCTCGATAATCTATAAGCTCCGAAAAACTGACTCATTTTTTTCCTCGACCTGAGCAGAATTTTTAAACTGGCATTTCGCTTGTAAAGCAAAAGTAATTGGCCCTCGAAGTGTAGCACTATAATATACGGATGCACTACATCAATAGAATCGTGTAAAAGAGGACTCGTGCAGATCTTGTGTTAAAATGCACGAAAGAAACGCGTCGGAGCATTCGCGCGAGGACGTATCGAGTATTATTCAAATGAGAAAATGGAAATCTCGTTGCTGAGTAAACAATGCCTTTAGATGAAAATACTGCGTGTACGTGTATACAGCCGTTTATATAGTATATGCGTCATGTGCGTGCACACATAACTTATAAGTGTATCAGGAAATTGAAGAGAATATATAGCTGAGGCCGTTCGTGCAGCGCGCGGAACGGAATCGCTTCGGAAATGTAAATGTATACGCTTTGTATACATATATATAAATGCACGCGGAGAGCGCGAGGAGAACGTGTCCCAGAAAAAAAATCTCAGCCTCTCTTCGAGGACTGTATAAAGCACCGAGCGGTGAGTATAATATAGGTATACATATACCTATACGCGCAGCGTTTGTATGTGTACCTGTGTGTAAGCCGAGGCAATCACAAAGCATCAGAAAGTGTACTCGAGAGAGCGAGAGAATATACTGCCGTGTGCGGATAAATCTTCCTCCACGTGCACACTTTTCACTCTCTTTCTCTCTCTCTCTCTCTCTCTCTCTCTCTGTCTCTCCTCGACGATAAGTTCCGCACTATCTCATTTTTGCATCTGCCAATATTTTTTCCACTTTCGACGCGTGCGATTGTGTGTATAATATACACACAGACGACTTATTGTTGTGCGTGCGCAACTCCGACTCTCTCTCTCTCTCTCTCTCTCTCTCTCTCGGGGACAAACAAAAAAACTTTTCCACGCAGCTCGCTTTCCTGCAGCGCGCGAGCGCAAATTCACACAGCGATTATTTATGACTAGACAAAAGAGTTTAAAGTGACTCATAGCCGCGCGGCGCATTATAACAACAGACACTAAGCACGCGGGGACGCTCGCGCCGCACGTATACGCCGCGTCTACGTGTGTATACATGCACTGTATACGTATACACGTTGCATATGCAAGAAAATAAAACACAATACACGCGGCGCCTACTTGTACACTCGATCGCGTTCACAGCACGATGGTCAAGATGAAGGATTTTTCCCGACGTGAATCAGCCTCTCTCTCGCGCGCGTGCGATACACTTTCTCGGCGCTAATAAGCGCCACCGCTATTATAATCACAATAATAAACGTGATATCGGCCATTCCCGACTTTCCGATCGAAGTCGCGAGTGATTAAGTATATACCTATACGTACTTATGCGCGGCACACATACCGGGCGTGCCGAACAAGGCTGCCTCCGGCCTTTCCTAAAAAATCCAGCGCGTTGCTCCGAAAGAGAAAAGCAAAACAATAAAGCCTGCGCGAGCGATTTTCGCCTTCCTCTTCGTTAAAGTGTACTTACGCGATCGAGAGATAGAGAGCCCGCAGCGAAATTCACCGACTTAGTCATCGCGGGTATATATAACCGGAGTTGAAGAAAAAAAAGCATAACTAGCGTGTATAGCAGAAGAAAAAGAAGCGTGCGCTCTCTCTCCCTCTCTCTCTCTCGCTGCCTCTCACACAAGTATAACGTGAATATACGTCATCGTGTTTGCGCGATATCGGAGCGTGTTCGGTGTGAATGAACCTGTTTATTAAAGCGCTCTCTCGGCTCGCGGGCGCATATGCACGTACAGCATGTATATACGTATATATACGTAGGAGCCGATACAGCGAGCCGTGTGTGTGTGTGTGTGTGTACGCACACAGAGAGGAGAAAAAACGTGGCTGGCTGCGCGCGCGTCCGCCGACTGCTGGATGATGACTCACCTCTCAAGAGTTGAAGGACGTTGCATGCGCGCTGAGATATCTGCTGCTACTGCTGCCGCCGTGCAGAGAGGCCTGGATGTAGAGTACGATGCACGAATGTCGGCTGCTGCTGCTGCTGATCCAGGGCTCGTCTCTCGCACGGGCTGCAGCACGCACAGAACGCGAAGGCGGACTCCCGCGGGACGCGAGGCGTCACATGCACGGCAAAGTTCTACGCGATCGTCGCGTAAACTTGTTGTATTTTGTTGCTCGGCGTACAAGTCAGCGGTGTGTGTGTGTGTGTGTCTGTGCGTATGTCTGACAGAAAAGAGCGAGCGAGTGAGCGAGAGAGCGGCGCTGCTGCTGGTACGCCGCTCGCTCGCGAGTGGTCGGTGTGGACTGCAGAAGCGGAAAAGCCCGCAGACGATATCACAGACCTAGGGGCGACTGCATGACATCATCGCTGGCCAATCGCGTGCCGCGGGACTTGTGCGCCGGCGCGAGACAGCTGCTCTCGCCTCGCTCGCTCGCGCTTCAGCTCCCTGTTTTACCTACCAATCGCTCACTCGCGAGTGCGCGCGCGTATATCTGTATATGCACACCGCTGCCGCTGCTCGGCTGCACACATGCCGGGGATCCCCGTCGGCTAATTCTTTGCGCTGCGCCGGTGCTCCCTCTCCCCCTCTCCTCTCCCGATGTGTGTATACGCGGCTCTCGCTCTTTTCAGCTTCTCCCCTCCCTCTCTCGCTCTCGCAGCTGTATACCTCGGTGTAATATAAACGTGTAATGTGTACGATATGCTTCCGTGGCGTCTCCACTCATTCTCGATAGAACACACGCGCTCAGAAATTTGAACTTTGAATGACTCATTGTTTGGATTTCGTTGCGGCGTATATATGATAAATTGCATTACCGAGCTCCGCACGCGGCAGCTTCGATCGTCAAATTTCGAATCTCGCACACTTTTCCGAGCCCAGCGCGTCAATATTACAATTGTACAGGTATATACCGTATGCTGCAGTAGTAAAAGCAATGAAGCGCGCGCTCGATGCGAAGTGTGCCGTAAAGAGAAAGTAAGACAAGGTATAGTGGAGACCGCGCGTAACGCTCTTCGGATTTCCCTATCGCCGTCCTTGTCTCACAAACTACTCGCCGTCGTTCTCTCTCGGCTTAGTCACTCGCTGCGTCTCGGCTTGATTCGGCTCTTTCGGGCTATCCCCGCCGGGCGCGCGAGTAGCAGCAGCAGACACACACACACACACACACATATATACTTAGCTACGCAGAGCACAGTCGGAATCAGCGGAGAGTTGCACAGGCAGCGCCATCAGCCAGCGGAGTAGAAGCACACCAGCGGAATACATGGGTTTATGTATGCCTATATATACGCAGCAATCGATTGCGCAACGAAATTTAGTGGCTGGCGCGAGTAGTCGCGCGGAAAGCGCCATCTAACGTGAGCGCGACCGACTTTACCAGGGGATTTACACGACCCTCTATGCATCTGTATAGGTATAGAGAAAACTAAAGCTGTGTGTACCTAGAACTATTATTGTACAAGTATATTGCACTCCATGTGTATGTGATTCGAGCAAAGCCAGGAAGCGGAAACTTAAAGGATAGCAAGTGTTTCTATGGCTGTAAATACGCCCCCACTGCGCGAATTCGAATCACGTAGAATACGAGAATGCTTGCGAACTTTGAGCTTTGTTTTAGCAATTGTGATTTATCGCACACTGATATTGCAGTGCGTAATATCTTTCTTCGGAATAATTATTGAGGAAATGAAATCATCGAACGCGAGTCCGAGAGTTTGCAAGAAAACGTGTGTCTGTAATTAATAATGATTTAGCAGAGCAATTATCGTTTAATTTGCGTTCTGCATCACAATTAGTATGTATATAGACGGTGCCATACGGTAAAATGCATGAAAATACTTTAAAATATGTTATAACTGCAGTGCACCTTGATACGTAATGCAAACGTGATGTACAATAAGCTTACGCGCGTATCGCATAAATAATAATTGCGCGTTATAAGCTGCTAGCATTATTCGTTACGATGATAAATATAAAAACATGATTAATAAATGCTTGAAAGTTGAATGCAAATTATATAGCTTTTATTAATGCCTGCGCAAAGTGTTAATTCACAAGATACGTTGTGTAACACGCGACAGTCAGTGAATCATGATTCAACGTGACACTTTTTTTTACATCGACAAGAACAACTTTGCTCTATAATGATACAGTCTTATAGTTATGTATATATCATGAACAATTATTTTTTAACTACACTACAGTTTTACAAATATTGTATAATAGATAAGGATTGCAATGCCATTAAAAAAAGCAATTACATTCCATGTACTCCCCAAACTTATATACAAATGAAATTACCGAAACAATTTTCAATTCATCAAGTAAAGAGTGAATTCGAATTTTCGAGGCGTACGGACAAGGAACAAGTTAAGTATCCGCGTAATTGCTAGTTGCAACTTTTTAATCTCACTTTCTCTCTCTCTCTCACTCTCTTCCTCGAAAGGTCGACTTAACCAGGTCTGGTTTGGAGCATTGCCACAAAGCTTAACACCCTGACTGCATACAAACGTATATAATCTACTATCCAAATGTACTTACCTCGATCTATATGCTGATGCCTGGGTAGTCACCCAGTATGGTTAATGCCCTGTGTAGCTAATGCTGTGTTCGTGCCTTGCACTCACAAAAAGCGTACATATTCAGCTAATTATACTACTTTTGAATCAAGCTATTTGATTTTGTTTCGTTACTTTTAATCTGTGAACGACATTGAAATGATTCAAAAATCTTCCTTGAAAATTCATTTTTCCGAATTGTATATTGTATTAAACATACTTCCTATAAATTACTAAAAAAGTTAGTATTCCTAGAAGCGAATTTCTCACTTTTATTTTACATTTAAAAAATAATTTATAACCGTCATTACCATTGCCAGAATTAAATTTAACAATTTATTTCAAATTTATTTCCACCCATTTTCCATGCACAGCGTGGAACGAAATTTATTTTAAAATTTTTATTTTGATCGCAGCTATAATCCCTAGTAATTCTATTCCATGTGCTACTACATAACACAATTTGTTTTTCTTAATGTTAATATTACAGTACAGCCCTCGCGATCGAGTTTTCATTTATCTAGAACGAATATCTATAGATGCTTAACACTTGTCGCTCTATTTTCATAAAGCGACACATAATACATGAACGTGGCATCCGAAACAGATTTATTGAACTTCTGTAAGGCACTTTTTTACCTATATGGTAAGTATAGCTATTGCGTGTTCGACCAGTTTCTTGTACACGCGGTTCTGATGCGAAAAAGATAAGGATATGTAGAAAGATCCGTGCGAATCTCCCCTATCGAGTGAAGCCGTGTATTTCCAAGTTGATATGCGAATATCTTTGCATAACGAGACGCTGTGCCGCGACTATATGTGTATATAGAATACGACTGTTCTGCGCACTGCCGAAAAAAAGAGGGTTTCCCTTATATGGAGATGTTGAAAATGTATTATATACGTGTAAAACAACTGGAATATGATTGTCATTTTTGTATTTATGAATTTGAAATTTAAATCCCGTTGCTATTTGAATAATAATTCGACTTTCTGTACTTGCAGATCAATATATTTATGCATTTTATTTTTTTATCGTGCGTTTCTTTTTTAGAAATGAAATTACAACTATGCTCTACTAAAGATTTATGAATATCTACATTTCAATAAAACTACAAACGTAGACGTGACGTACGTAGACGTAAACTACAAACGTGAACCAATTGGATATCCATAGTTTTCAAATATAGCTATAAGATCTACTCACTAAGACTTTCTATCTGATAAAGATTTTTGAATCTTATGCAATTAATGCACATGTATATATAACATCACTATTATAAGAGTACGTACAGATTTTAGACGTTAGACAGAAGCCCTTTAAAAGCGTATCGGCGCCGTTGCTAAGCGGTTTTTAAGCTTATAACGTCATCATACACGACATCGTGTGACTGCATTGAAACCTCACTTTACCAGTGAAATAATTTTTAATAAAAAAAATTCTTGGATGCATTAACTCGGTAATATAATTATTTTATACGAGCTCGTGACTGATGGTGCATATAATCCAAAACCAAATAGTCCCGCGTGCGTAGCATATAAAATTGTATGATAGACAAAATTACTCTATATAAATGATTGATGCGCAGGCAGACCAAAAAATTTGAATATCACTTTGCGGATCGCTCATATTTACATAAATGACTTATGGTCAGCGCATATTACACCTCGCGACGACCTGGGAATTCAAACATCTTTGATGTGACGCGGGGATTTACACACGAGGGGTGACAGGAACCATAACAAGGTGCGAGTATGGAATATCACACTGATGTATGAAACATGCTTGCAGGGGTCCGCACGTCCGCTTTTTCATTCAAACTTCAAATCTGGAGTTCATGTCAGAACGAAATGTACGTATAGGAATATAATTGTTACTTCGTATGCGCATATTACGAGCACGAATTCGAAAGCAAATTTACAAACTGTTGAGGGGCTCTGCAAGTCAATTAAAAATTCAAATTTTGCGCCACCATTTAGCCGACGAAGTGTATAAAAACTGTTTGAAACTAAAAATATAAAGATAATTTGAAAAAGTCATGTATGCTTGCCCTCCGTTATGAAATCACCTACTCCATATTACGTATTACATATTATTTATACAAAAAATCAGCTGCTTCTCAAATTATTACATTACGGCGCGAAATTTGAATTTTTCAAATTTTGACTTTCAGATACCCTCAGAACTTGCTATAACCGGCGAACAGCCGCAACGATGCAGTTAAAAATAATTTCAAAGTACGAGCAAAAAAGAGCTGAGTCACGCGTGTAAAACAATAAAGAAACCGTATAAAACCCGCAAGAGGATAATAATACCAGAAATAAAAACATTTGCACAGTCGTGTTCGGAGAAGGCCATTAATCATCCCGAAGGCTGCACAACAAAGATGACTAGTCCGTACCGCAAAGTGTAGTTCCCAAAAGGAATTAGCAGTATTTAACGCGAAACGATCGTACTGTACACACGTACAGAAAATCAGCAATGAAATATTCAAATATTCCTCGGCGGACGAGCGCGAATGAACGTCATGGTGATTAATCCGCGGGTGAGAGAGAGGGCCGTCGCGCTCGGCCATCGGAGCTGCGCTCTCTCGGCTATCGAATTCGAGGAGAGAGGAGGCCAAGTCACGTCGCGCAAATCTCGGACGAATATTTTTCAGCGCCGGATAATGAACTGTCAGTGTCAGAGCCGAGGACCCGAGCTAGTATATATTCAGTCTCCCCGCGTGTATACAGCGTGTGTACACACACACACAGACACACAGACACTCGCGTATACAAGCTTTCCTCGCGTTACGTCCAAATGCGCGACTTCCCCCTCGGGACTATATACACTGCGCTCCATTCGCGCCTGTGTACAGCTCTATATATATATATACATTTACTTTGCGCGACGAAATATATATACAGCGCCTCGCGGTCCAGTAGCTAGATGGACATGCGTGTGTATTATATACATACGCAAACTACGCGTCATGTCCATATTAATGACGAGCGCGGGCAAAACGCGTCCGCAGTGTCCACTGCACCCGCTCGATCGATCATTCTTTCGGCCGCCGCTTCCTTTCCCTCGCATTAATATTCATCTCGCGCGCGGTGAGTTTGCCTCGCATTAATTTTTTTTTCTTTGTTCACCTTTTTGCTTTTTGTTCGGAGCGCGCGAGCGCCGAAAATATGCTCTCGCGTATAGGCACACGTTTGCAGCGCGCTGGCTTTTATCGCACCGAGTGTCTTACAGCGTACGTATACACATTTGCTGATAAGAGCGAAGCCGCGCGAGGGAGAGGAAAAAGCGTTGCGGAGGTAACGCCAGGGACAGAGCGCGGCATTCGGTTGTAAAGCGCGAACGAGGAAACACGTCACGTGAGAGGGAGAGAGAGAGAGAGAGAGCTGTCTCATACTGTCTTACTCATCGTCAAGCGATTTTTATTCTTGTATACCTGCAGCCTCTATCCTCCTTCCATATAGCGCGCGCTAATATACAGGCGCGCGCGCGGCTCGGAGACGTTAAATTTGGCGATATTTGCATTCGCGCGCGACCTTCCTCCTCCCCTGGACTCGCCAACTTTTTCCCCGACGTCATGGAGCATCTGTACCCGAGTTTGCACGAGAAGTTTAAGAGCGAGGGATTGTGCCCGATATGCCTCATCGAGATGGCCCATTCGCCCAGGTAATACCTTTTTTTCTTCTTCTTTTTCCTCCTCTTCTACTACACCTGACGTCTTGTTCGGCGCCCGATGTGAAAGGTGCGCGCGAGACTTGAATTATGCCTATATAAGTGTGCTTTATATTACCTCTGCAATACACGTCAGTTCGCGTCGCTCTTTCACCTTCAACGTAATGGACGGAAAGTAAAAATGATAATGTTGCGGGTTCTCCGCAATTTGCTGCCGCGAGCCTTCAACTGAAAATTAGGGAAAATTCTTTGCAGAAAAAAAGAGGAGCAGATACAAAGTGCCATTATGACACTCCAGCGTTTAAAAATAGAATTGAGTCACGCGGAGACAGTCGCTTATCGCCGCGCTGAGTGTTATAAAACAAAATCCACACCTGTGTTGTAGAGGAGATATCCGATAGAGCCGTCAAAGGTGTGATTATACAAGAAAATTTTGATTCGCGAACCTGAAGAACTTATCCTTATACATACTCGCAAACTCGTTTACTCTATCGATTTACAATTTATCATCTGTTCTTTATCGATATTCTCGTTATCATGGATTTAAAAAATTTTTTGAATCAGAAAGAGAGAAGAGAGAAGAGAGTCTTGTAATACACAGCAGGTTTTTTTATTAAATCATATGATTCACTGGCATTCCCTACTTGGAAATAATAGTTATAAAACGTCTACTATATAAGGTATTTGCTTCACTGTAACGAACGCAGCTCGGAAACGCAAACAAGCCCAACAATGTACTTCATTTTTATATGTTTATTCCGATAAGTAAATAAGTCATTATGCTAATGAGATTAGGAGAATAGTTTTTCAAAGAATACGTTAACGAAGGACAAAATGTCGATAAGAAGTAACTTAAAAATGTTACAAGTATTTTCAACTCAAAAATAACTCTACAAAGAGTTTGAAAAACCGCGAACATAAAAGATTTACAAGTCGAAACAGTTTCGTGAAATTTTCCAATCACAATGGCTAATTGAAAAGGCCGACCAATCAAAAAACATGGCACGATTTCAAAAACGTTCTTTCAAAAGTATCTTCCCTCGAGGCTCGCCGTCACCCACACATGCATTCAAAGACACAGTGGTTTTACAAACTAGATTGTTTTTAACCTACAAGGCGAGTCCTTGACCTCGTAGATATGGATTTGCCTGAGACTTTAAAAATTGATTTGGGATACCTAAAAATGAAATGAACTGCTATTACTTTTATCTAATGGGACTCTGTTGTCTAGAAATAATCTACTTTAGCTGAAACGTCAAATAAGCGTGGTATTACGCGTGACAACTTAAGCTATATTATATTTTTACTCAAAGAAGTGAACAAAAAGAATCTTTCGATTTTACCCCCTGAAAAATTTATCCATTTTGTTTTGGACACAAGCCACAGGAAACTAAAAATAGACAAAACCAATGCTTAAAAGTTTTTAAAACTTGTAAGTCTATTTTAAACCTACATTGTAATGCGCATTTTAGAGGAAACACACAAAGGAAAGATTTTTTATGTACTTTTTATTTCTTTATTTTTCTCCTTTAATATAAAATAGAATATTTATCAGCAACAAGAGCCTATTAAACAAATATAATAATTGTTTATTTCATTTCATAGAATACAAAATCGATTCCCAAAATGTCGACCAAATCCTGTTCCTGATGATCAAGTACTTTCCTTCTCAGCATAAAATCTTGAAAATTTCACGAAAACATTAAATCCAACCCAACCTCACTTTGAACCAACCAGTACCCCTACCAAAACCCACCAAAAATTCAACGCTATCACAACAACCACTCGCCTCAGGTTCAGCTGCATCAACAACCACGTGATCTGTCACCGCTGCCGGCCGTACTACTACTCGTGCCCGCAGTGTCTCCAGCCGCTGAGCGAGCTGCCTCCGCAGAGTCCGGGTCCGTTCGAGCCTCCAGGACCGACGCACATGATGCCGCATCCGCCGTTTATGCCGCAACCCTATCCGCCCAGTGCCCCCCAGCTCCACGACTTTCACGAGCACGAGCGACAGCAGCATAATGTGCCGGTGCACAGCTGGCAGCCGCCCTCGCCCCCCCGCGAGAATCAAGAGCTCTTGGACTGTCCGTACGCGCATTTGGGCTGCGCGGCCAAGTTCGTGCCCCTCCTCAGGGACATGCACGTCTCCAGGTGAGATTTATCCTTTATGTGTACGACTCTCGCCGTGTGCGTTTTCGTCTTTATGTATGCGCGGGGGCAAATCGGGGAAATCTAGTGCAGTCGCGACGGGCAGCGAAATTTTCGGAGGAGCTGGAGTTTATGAGGGGAATTTTTTTTGAGAACGAAGTTTCGAATGATAAAAAAATTCTCAACAATAGATGCTGTCGTGGCTATGTGAGAAGGTGCGGAAATAGGAAAACGGAAGCGACGTATTTTTCAATTTTTTTTTTTTTTTTCAAATGTAAATATAACTTTTCAACGGATACCGGAGCTTCATTTAAAGCGCTTCTTTGTATAGCTATACGTCACTTTCGTATCGATTTTTTTCACTTTTTTCATCAAGCAGCATACAAAGGGTTGCCAACCTTTGAAATGTCAATTCGAGCTGCTTAAATATATACATACAGTAGGGAATTTAATTATTGAAGCGCTGCCTCGTTAAAAATAATCACACACGTTTTAACTGCAAATGTTTGCAGAAGGATAATGGTCGTTTAATTTAATTGAAAAATTGCGACTTTAATGATTTTCGGAATGCGGAAAGCCTTCCAGTCGAGCAATAACTTTTTGACAAATTCTTTTATACCCGAAGCCCTTTTACTACAGCGTTTTCATATTACACTCGACGAACTTTTTACTCTCTTTCATTCGCACGAGTCGTCAAATTCCTTCTACTTTACATTTTCCATAATAATAGAATATAAAGGAACTTTCAAAAAATTAGAATTTAAAGGAACTTTAAAAAAACTCAACATTTCAATGTCCTGGAAATTTCAACTTTTCACATAGGTTTTCGCAAACGCATGAGCTTTCATCCGCGTCAGTGGCATCAAAACATAGTTTCTCCCTAAGCTCAGACCTTATTCCTTTTTCCATCGATTCACGCGCACACCTTTTCAAAAAGTGCGCAAAAGCTTATAATTTTAAAAAAAACTTCTCCCTCTTTCAGATGCCAGTACAAACTTCACAGCGAGGACCCACCGTCGGACTGTCCCGAAGAACGCGTGGCCTGCCGCTACCGCTCGGTCGGCTGCAACGTCCGAGCTCCGCACTGGCGACTCTCCCGACACGAAGAGCTCTGCATCTACAAGGACCGGAGCAGCTACCCCGTGGAGCAGCTGAGCGAGCACCTCGACGGCAGCTGCCGCGTCGCCGACGACGACGATCCCAACGAGATGGTCGACTGTCGCTTCCGCGACAGGGGCTGCAAAGTCCGGATGCCGCGCTGGCGCAAGGACAGGCACGAGTCCAAGTGCAACCACAGCAGCCACGACGTCGAGTATCCGTGCGACGGAGGCTTCGAGCAGCTCGTCGATCCGGAAGAGCAGACCGACTGCAGGTGGGCCGAGTTCGGCTGCCGAGTCCGGCCGAAGTACGCGAGGAAAGAGATTCACGAGGGCAAGTGCAACTACAGGATGGAGGAGTGCTCGTTCAAGGATCGCGGCTGCTCCGAGCTTCTCCAGCCGGCGAGGAGATACGCGCACGAGAAATTCTGCGATTATTCTTACTGATTTCGCTTTGGACGCGTGCGAGCGAAACGCGATTGACTTTTTGCCGAGTGGAGCGTGCGTTGCTGCAGTGAAATTTTGAAAATGCTTTTTGTTCCTTTTTGTGTGCACTTATTTTTGGTACTTGGTTAATTGTTTTTTTTTTCGTGTATTTATTTGCGAATGAAATGTTGAAATAAAGAGTGTACTATATAACAATATATATAAACGAGTTTTTAAATTTTGACATGATCACAAAGGATGGTCGGCTCATTTGAATTTCAAATTGTAAAAACGCCCGTAAGAAAGTAGAAAATTCTATCTCCGCGTAGGAGCTTACACGAGAATTGTATCTGACGTACGGGTCACAGATTGTGCTGGAACTTCAGGAAGTTATTCTTTATCCGAAATAAGGAGACATCTGGAAGAGATCTTTTGTAAGCCAAGATATTTGCCCATTCACATATGCACATGGAATACATATGAATCAAACGTGTACATAAAAGTTGAAATGGTATGGAATACGAATATTGTAATCGCGCAATTTTCGTTAATTTCGCTGATTGAATCATCAGTCCAATCTTCCCAAGAAAGAAAAATCATTAAAACCTTTAGAACCAATCGAGAGGGTGTGTATAGAACCTCCTCATTGAGACATCGACTAAAACGTCAGTTCAACGACCAGCGAATCGCTCGAGATGAACGAGCGAGTGCGAAGAAGACGAGTGCTCTCTTGCACGGGAAATCCCATTATCCGCGCTTTCCGCGCAAGAAGCAGGCAAATAATATGGACGAGGGATTATTTACTTTGCCTCCCTTATCCCTCTCTCTGTCTATACGAGTTTCCCTCCGCTCAACGCTTCTGCACAGCGCGCACTTTTTGCCTCTGCCCCTACACATCGACGCGTATACATAGGTATACGACAAGTGTATGTAGGTACAGAGCATTCTCTCTTGCGCGTCTAAGGTTACACAGCCGCAGCGCCGCGGCTACATCGGAGTTTAGTTGTGTGTATCTCGGCAAGTTGATGGCGAGTCTCATACTTGCCATTTGGGAAGGATGATCTTGAGCATGATTGCCAGGGATGAAGAAGAAGGGACGCGGGGCGAGATACCCAACACCTGGGAGCTAATGGTACAGCCCATCTCCGCGCGCGCCCCGCAGCACGCGCGGCACGAACGATTTCAGACTAAACGACGCGACGAGCAGCATCAGAGCAGAGCAGCACACAGTGTAACCGCGTGTATATATGCGCGCGACGGGCGGCAGTGCGAGAGCTTTTTCGCCGGGCCGAGAGAGCGAGAGAGAGAGAGAGAGAGAGAGCTTGCGCCTGTGCGTGTTTACGGCGAGGACGCGCCGTCACAAAAGCCAAGTGCGTCTTTTATTCGCTCCCCGCTTACGACACGTCCTAACGAATTTCTTCCTCCTCTATCTCTATCTCTGTTTCTCGGTCCCTCGCATTCGTCGTGTGGCGAATTTTCTTGCTTAGCCCGCCTCAGCCCGCCGACGACGCTCTGTGTCTTCTCTTTATTTTATATATAGCCTCGAGAGCTTTATGGCGACGCTTCGTTGTCTATAATGCTGTATACAGCGCCGGCCGAATCACACAGGGATTTTTACCGATTCTATTGCCGCGAGGGAATCAAGCGCCTGTAATTGATGAGAGCGTTCGTTTTTTCCCAGCTTCATTCGACTTTTTTCTTTCTTTTAGCGCATTTAGCGCAAGAGGAAGCTTCTAATCCATTAGCACGTGGCTGTCGTAAAATTGATTTATCGCGTTGAACCAGCGCGTTAGAAATGTACTCCGAGCATTCGTTTTCATCGGATTTTTATACTTGTCGTACACGCACTTTTTACAAAAACTGCCGCTGTAAAAAGTGGGGGAGAAAAGTAGCGTTGGAAGAATCTATATACGTTCGACTTCAAGTGGGAAATATATTTTCGTGAAATTTAAAAGAAAAAACCGTCTCTCGGAGGGTACATCGTTCGGAGGTCCGAGATCCATTTAGGATTTACGCGCGCATACACTTGAAATATAGAAGAGAAAAGGGACGATTTTATACGGCGAACCGCTTCGAGGGATTGTCAATTTAAAGGCGATGATTTTCTCCGTACAGCCTTTATACTTGCAGAAGTCGCGAAGAATTCGATTTCACGGACAATCGAGTTCAAATATAAGAACACGACGTACATCTGCGTAATAAATCGGGCATTTTGTAGCCGATACATAATTGAAGGCCCAGTATTCCTAAGCTCTCGCTATCAGCTTAATTGTGCGAGAGCTTTTGAATCCGCCGCGCGCGAAGCTTTAAATATACACGCTACTATTGCTGCGTCGCAGTTAAACGAGCTCTCATTCGTACCAGCTGCGACCGCCAAAGTAAGCGTATCAACACGTTCAAACGGCGCGCGCAGGGATAAATTTCTCGTTTGACTGAAAAAGCTCCATTTGCGAAAAGCTCCGGCTGTAGAAACGGCGCTGATGCAGCCGTGTAAACACGTCAGCCGGAGCTACACAGCTTGACGTTCAGGCAGCGTAAAATCCGAGGCTGCACTTAACAAATTAAGCGGTGCGCGCGCGTCGCTAACTCGCTAATTACACGTAGAAGACGCGAGACAGCGCGGCGCAAAGAAGATAAGCCGCGGGAGCTTGCGTGCATTCGCCGCTGCCGAGGCGAAACTCGCTCGCGCACGCGCGCGCGTCAAACCCGCGGAGAGACGCATCCGCGAATTCACTTTTGCCCTACTGCTTTGCCTACGATATATACGTAGGTACGTGTATACTTATATATACATATACGAGGGAAGTCGAGGGCTCGGGCGTCTTAATTAAAGTTGGCCCGACTTTCGGCTCTCGACGCCGCGGCGTAGCTCTCGCTCTTCTTCCCAGCAGCAGCAGCAGCAGCAGCCCAAGGGTGCAATTTACCTAGACCCGCGCTTGTACAGGACTGCCGCGATGACTGCCGCTGCACGTGCGGCTCTCTCTCTCTCTCTCTCTCTCTCTCTCTCTCTCAACTCGATATATGTCTATATTTACGCGCTTATCGTGATGAGTAAGGGGAAGTTGCGCGCGCGCGGATGGATATAGATTAACGACCGGGCATGTCTGCGCTGATCATTGATTGTCTCGCGCGCGTTGAGGGTGAATTTCTATGGCGATATTATGGATACTTTTCAATCTGGAGATCGTTCGTCTGGAGCGAATTCGCGAAGATTTTCATTTTGCTGTGATTACACGATGCTACGGATAAAATTATGGTATATTAGATTATTGCAAAATGTGTAAATATACGTAAGGAATGGATTACATTGCGTAAGTATGTAGGTACAGTGAAATACCTTTACTATATACTTAGAAGTTGTAAGATAATTGTAAATCTATGGAAACTTCGAATGAGGTACTTTGATTTTTCCTCGAGTTTTGTGTCTGCAGCTTAGAAGTTATATCGTATCAGCGGTGGGCGATTATTTATTGAGAGCGCATAATATCGTTGCATAAGTTTGATAGATATGCAACGCAACATCATTGTATGAAGTTACGGTACTTTGAGAAAGTGAAGTAACTTTACGCAGAATCCATGTTTCGCGAATAGCTTGCGTTATTGTGAACTTTCTCGACTTGCAACAAATTGATTAATGAGCGCATGAAATTTTAACTGGCACAAAAACGTAGTGACTTATAGGTCAAGTGAAGTTACAAAGAATCAACAAACAACTGTACCCCTATTATGTAATTTTATTCTTTTATACTTGCGTCGCATCAAGTTTGAAGTACCTCCACGAAAAAAATTAGGATATTTTGAAATTTTCCAACATTAAACTAATTTTTCTCATCGGGACACTATAGAATCTCTTTGCCTTCATTTTCCATAGTTTTATTTTTATTATTTGTTGTAGAGCACACGAATTATTCTTTTAACCATACGATTTTAAAAGACATAATTTGAAGAATCATCGACACTGTGCTTCAGCTCGTAATCGTCACAATAAAAACGTACATATGGATTATTACTTCTTGATTATTCAGAACGACGCCTATAGACAAAGTGGCAATATTGTCCAATCAACTTTTTTCCGGTCGTTCTCGACATACAGCAAAAATTCAAACCTGCTCCGCGGATTTACTCATATCGCGATCCTGCAAAACTGTCACGAGAGGAAGAGCCATCCCAATATGCATACATCAAGAAAGAGAACAGTGTTGATATTACGCTGCGCTGGATGAAAAGAATCAAAAATCTGAACGGTATAAGCCGCCGTTGCGATCGCCGCGACGAGTTCGCTTTTCTGCGAAATTTCAATTTTACATGCGAACCCGCACTGACATCGCAATTCGAATCGCATCAGCGAGAAAGCTCGAGACTTCCGCAAATGCTTATATATATAATATATATATCTATGGTCGTCGTGGCGGAAGAAAGAAAAAGTCCAAGGCGAGCAATATTCGAGTGTGACAATGTCGGTCCTTCAAATCCCGCGTAGCCATCGCGGATCAGCTACTTGATGCATGTATTCATGCAAGCCCGTCGCATTTTCATTCAGAGTCTCTGTCTGTATATACTATGTTCGAGGCAAGTTCAACGACGCGACGCGATGGTCTCCTGTCATCGCCTCCACATTGCTACATTTTTATCTGAGTGACTATACGAAAATTAATATTATTTAATACGGTTTCATTGATATGCGTGTAGATTAATTCCTTCAAATTAATTGCAACGTGTCTTTCTATAAATAATTACAAAGAGATAACAATCAGCGAATTCTTATAACACGCACACCCCAGCAAATGTTTTCCAAAAACACTGCATTTCAACCCGATAAATAAACCTGGAAAAAATGTTCAAACAGACTCGTACAAATTCTTCATAGCTCACTACACCTTCCACATTCTTCACAGAAACAAAGCATAATGTGTATAATAAAAACGCATTCGATCATCCCGCCGTACAACAAATGCGATAATCATCGCGTTCCCCGAGAAAATGCGGTGCTTATTTTTTTTTTCTTACCGCGCGATGGGAAAAGAAATCGATGGTACATGCGTCAGGCGCAGCCGAGACGACGTCTCAATCGTTCGTGACAAAGGCCGATAAGAGTGAGCGCAAAGGTTCTATGGCATGTATACGGGTATATAGATTGCATCGAATTTTGCGCGCAGCGGCGGCGGCGGCGGCGACGGCACAGCTTCCCGCAAGACTATATATATATATATATGTACGTGCGTGTGTGTGATACACGAGCGCGCGGACCTTCGCCTTCAGATTATTCACTCCTCGCCTCGCCATAAATACATCTGGCTCTCGGGATAAAAATGGAGCCGGTCTCTCCTTGGCCATGCTCCGCAAGTATTGCACGCGAGCTCCATAACTCAACGCTGTATGCCTTTACCGGCCGATAGGTGTATACGGAGAATATGTCTACGCTGTGTATGCCTTTTTTTGGGTATTTTATGTTTACACTTGCACGCTGACGAGCGAACAGTCGCTGTTTCGGTCGTTGGTTATCTTTTGCGAAAATATAGGTATGCGCGCTTTTCTTTTGATATTACACGTTTTTATTTGAGAAAACTATGTTTGCAGAGTCAATGTTGAATTGTGAGTATAGGGAACTTATGTGAAAATATAGAAACTAAGCCAATGTAAAGATACGCGCGATAAATTGGCAGACGGAAGAAAAACTCGTTTGCAAAATAAGGTAAATAATAAAAACAAAATTACTAAAACATGATTACTATGAATGAGAATTATTTTCTTTTATTATGCAACTATATATTGAAAAATCTGATCATGGTATCCGATGAAGTATTACAATCTCTTTGAAGTTTGTAACTATATGAAATGATAACAGATGGTAAAAGTGATTTTTAGTAATTTGATTTTTATATTTATTTAAGAAAAACTAATTGTGTTTTAGTTGTTACGTTAGGACCCACAATAAAAGTAATCCAAATCCTTCAATATCCATTTCACCTACAGGCCTTACTTACATCTAAAAAATTTCATAAAAGTACACTGTTTGCATATCTTAATAGTCGCATCGAGCACAACTCAATCCAACTTGACCGCTGTATTCGTGGTAAAAAATTGGAACACTCGGATACCGATAAATTTTGTCCAATAATTTTTCCCTCGACTCCCAAAGTCAGCTTAATTTCCTCGCATAACAACCAACCGAATGAACGAGTCCTACATCTCGACCGTCGGAAAGAGCAGAAAAGTTGGACAGCGAGTAGTAGCGCGACGAAGCAATAAGCTGCCAACTTTCTATCGTCTATATATACGGAACTTCAATAATTCATACACAAGATTCGAAAGTGAATTCAGCCTCGGCGATTCGCGTTTGTCGAAGGCGAAACGACGAGAAGGGGGCGAGCGTCGCTCGCTCGCGCAATCTATACACGCGCGCTTTCCCGAGATTAAAATACGGCCGATACGGCGCCGGTCGCGCACTTCTCCTTTGTACAGCGCGCGAAAGAAGGGTTGCGCGCAGCCGGACATATTCATGGGCGAGCGCGCGAGAGAAGCGTCGAAGGAAAAAGGAGCAGCTCGAACGGGAAAGGAGATTTAATGAAACAAGAAGAGTCGAGCTAACGGGCCATTTGTAATGCAGATTTATCCTCAGGGCGGAAAAATGAAAAAGCCCGGATAAAATCGAGCATCGCGCGCGCAGAGTGTACGCTCGACTGGTCTGTGCGTCGCTATAATCCGATTTAGAATTCTGCGGCGCGCGGGGCCTGCTCTCGCGTCTCTCGCTGTAATATACATGTATATATCGGGGGCGAGCCTCGGCATCGGTGCCGGAGCGTCTTGGGAGAGTAACGAAGAAAAGAAACTAATTTCCTTTCTTAATTACGCCTGGGACACTCGACCGCGATAATGAAGGCGGAAGTGCGCCTTGAATCCTTATGATGCGAAAAGCTTTAATCTCTTTGTCCTTTTCGCACTGAGCGTATACAGCTATCTCTCCGGACACCGCCGAGGCCCTGCTTGCAGGTCGCGTTGGAAAAGAAATCACGAAGGGCCATTCCGAGTGTTTCTGCAAATTGCGCCTACCGAATATTTGCTCTCGTTTGCCGACTTTGTTCTTTTGAACTTCTTGTAGGGCATCATAATAATTGTTACTGTCCTAATAGATCATGCAAATATTGTATTATTAATGAAATTATTTATACCAAAACGATAAACACAAGCTTTTTTAGCAATTTCTGAAAAATATCTTAATAATATTTATTTTTTTTGTCTACTACAATCGTAATACAATTAGAGTCATCATTGCAATACACTATTTCAATCCGAACCGAATAGATGGAAAGTTTAAAAAAAAGTCTGCGAAAAAGTGATATTTGAATCAGAAATTACTGTTGGAAAGGTGAATGTCCAGCGCAAACTGACGCATCAGGCCACCGAGCTATAAATAAAAACACCCACGTAATATCATGATAGCATGGAAAGACGTCTGTGCGTGTTACACAGCAGCGGCTCCTCCGTATACTGCGCGTGGCAAATGGGACAATTTTTTTCGCCGACCGAACGAATAACAAGCAATTTGTTTTTTCGCTTTTAGACGTTCGAACATTTCTGATGGAATGGCATTTATTCAATCGTGTATATCTATTTAAAAATACGTGATATATACTTTTTAATAATACACAGAAAAAAGTAACTACAAAATCGATCAATATATAAATAAATCCGCGGTGCATAATTGACAAGATTTAAATCTGAAAAATTGAGCTCGAATTAAGCGCTATAAGTCAAGCCCCAAACGCGTAACACGCACCTTCGAAATTTAGTCAACAGACACACACACACAGTCGCACATGCGCGCAATAAATCGAGCGGAATTGCCGAATACCCCCGATCCCCCCCTCTCTCTCGCGGAAAAACTTAATGGACAAGCTCGCGCGGCGCTTATGAAAAGCCAGGAGATTGGAAATCTACAGATATATGTTATATACATAAAGCTCGTGCACCGATATATATATGCGATCGGACACGCGCTCTCGTACGCATCGAGCGCCGGGAGAGATGATTTATCGGGGGGTAATTAAAGGGCCGAACGTCAGCGCCGGCTGCGACGTCGATGACCAATGGTCACTGCGTGAGTCTCCTATTAATGGCCGCCTTTTAATTTGCCAACCCGATATCTATTGATTATTATATAAGCATGTACGCTTAGAGTCCCCGAGTGTCGTTTCGCGCGCCCCGAATTTTTTTGCCAATCCTGCGCGTACCAGTGTGTATGCGCGGCGGTGCGTGTTAATGCGCGGAAAGTGATGTGCAAAATAGCGGTCGCCCGTACATTGTACGAGCCACACGCGCGCAGACGAATAATTTCCGCGCCGCGAGAGCAGCTCTCTTTTTTATCTCCCCCACTCTTTTCCTTCTATCGCCTGCAAGCAGCGCGGTAGCGCCACTAAATTCTGACGCCTAAAATTACGCTGGAATTTTGTACGAATTTCAATGTGGCCACTTACGCGGACATTGCCGACGTCGCGCCTCGAATATAATCACGTAGAATTTTTAATCCTCTCGCGCAACGGAATGTGGTGAACATTTGGACGGAAATAATTGAAGGGAAAAGGCGTCGCACTCAGAACGCACGAAAGCAAACGTATGTGTACGACGATTTTTATCTGTATTGATTAGCGTTCTTATCGCGCTCGCACGGCATTAATCGTCTACGTAATATAGACATATAGCGTAAGAATAAATATACAAACAAATGAAATACAGAAACCGTGTGTATACGAAAGAAAGATGGTTAATCAAGAATGCTGCACGTGAAAAAGATAAGCTTCGATTTGAGCAAAGTATGAACGCATTCTTGTGCGACGCTTCGATTATCAGCTCTTCTTTATAATGCTACAGTGTAGTGCACGTAATCGTTCGCACTTGCGCGGAATAATTGGTCAATAGCCAACGCGCGACACAGCAGAAAAAGCTATATACGTAAAGTATCATCTCATCCTCCAGCGTTGATAAATATCAATTCCGAAGTGCATTCGCATTTGAACAAATTTACCTCCACGAGACACACCATTAGGCTGAGTGCGACAATGCATTTACCGCATCGCGCACTCGAGGATATACAATAGAAACCGGAGTCCTTTCGGCGCAGCTCTGACACCGCACACTCGTCACGCGTCTATGTAATATACGTACGCGCAATTGCGCGAGTTTTTAAGAGAATGAAAAAAAATACGCTCGACGGCTTGATGCGTTTGATAAAGACGCGCGGGAGGACGCGAGAGCTTTTTACACCCCACCCCCTATATTTCATATATATTGCGCGTACGCGAGTTGCGTGTATAAAAGCGAAAGAGTATTTCTCGTTTGATGAAAAGTCTCTGGCTCGCCGAATACTTTTCGAGTCGCGATGCTTTATAGTGCATTTTTTGCTTCGCTCTCTCTGCTGCTGTACACAGCCCCACTTCGCGGATGGGGTGTTATTTTCATCCGCTTATCGTAAAAAGCCCGAGCATCGCGCAGCTTTCGAGAGGGTCCTTTTCTCTTTAATCCGGACCAGCCAAATTACGTAATTACGCATGGCCAGCGAAGCGAAACAACAATGAAAGCGCGCCAGAGTAAAATTCAAAAACTTCTCTGGCCGCGCGGGCAAATTGTTCGAATTTCATGCGCGACGAAATTTTGTATACGATTTCGAAAAGTGGCCTTCCTCCATTGTTCCGGCGAGCCGTGCTATGGTCGAACGAGTCGTCGATGGGGAAGAAATGCGCGCAAGTGTGAATATTTGAAAAAAGTACACAGGCGCCGAAGTACTTTTAAATTTTGAAGAGGCGGTTTTGCGCTGTACACAAAGTAAAATGGAAATAAAATGCGCATAAGAATACGTGAATATTTCGGAACAATACATTATTTTAGTATACTTTTACGCTGATTGCTTCAGAACACTGCATTCGAAGTTCATCAAATGTTAAATACCATTTTTTAATAGTAGTAATAACGCACATTTACCCCAATTCTGTTTCAAACTGTTCTAGATTGTTGCATTGGATTTCGATACAAATGTTCAATTACGAGTCGATTGTTTTTCATTGATTGCATTGTCAAGACCAAAATGAATTTCGTTTCGATAGCTTCACGAAAACGTATGCAAAACCGGGTATAGCAGATATTTATAATTGAAACCTCTATCTCGGTCACTATATGCACAACTCGACTCGAATAGCAATATTCGGAAAAGTACATGGCATTGATAATTATTGCCAAACTCCAAGGGTCGCGTGAAGTCGAGTTTCACCGCGGCTTATCGAGTTTACGTCTCTCTTGTGACTTTCGAGTGGACGCTACGAACTTGAACGACCGTTCAAAGTATCCTCCTTCGGTTATTCTCGAGAATCGCAGTATCTGTGCCCAAACTGACAGGAAGTTTGCTGGAAACTCAGAAGACAACTGTAACTACGTATAGTCGTTCTCACTATACCCTTCTCATAAATAAACACGATTCGGTAAATTGAATGTTTCCATTAGGAAACGGGTATGCATACCGGATCTTCAGCAAATTAATTTATAGCTGTTACTGACGAAAGCGAGGCTCAATATATGACCAGAAAAAGAAAGGTATCGCGAGGTTTATGTTTTAAAAGCTTTGTCAATTATTGCTTTAAATCGATAAAATAATTGATTGATGGATTGATGGAAAAAGTTGTTTCAATTTGAAAGTAATAAAGAACTATAAATCCGTTACGATTTATTCCGTTCGAAACGAGAAAATTCTGTTGAAACGACGGTGCACTCCGATATTTTTATTGTCCTTTGCTTGTCCATGCGAATAATTAAACTTTAGAAGAATTGCAATTTTCAGCGCGTAAAACCGTGAAACGGGTCCACTTTCTCGCTCAAAGAAGCATCCAACTAGCCCACTGAAGATAGAAAATTGAGGTAGACGTGAAAAGGTCGATACAGCTGTGGCTGAACAAAATGTAATCACGGCTTTGACGGCTGCAACGTTTTCATCCCCCACTTCTTCTCTCGACGATTTGCAACTCAATAATCGATTTAAATCGGTCTGTCAATGATTGCTCTTTCCATTTCAATATACCTCACGTACATTCAATTGTTATCCAATAGAATAATATTTTAAAAACGATTTACGTCTTTTAAAACTTCTTAAATAAATAGATCATACAGAAAGTAAAAAGCTTTGATCAAAGGCATAGCTGTTTAAGCAAACCCTCGCAAAGCACTCAAACTAAATCGCACGGCAGATATCTTGTACCCTTTAAGCGAATTCTTTCGGCTCTGGTGATTTCAAGGGTAAAAATTAATGCAATATACTCACAACTATATACTGCAATCACCAAAGAAACATTAGCCGTCGTGCAAAATTGAAATCAAAGAAAAGGCCGGATAATCGTCTTCTCACCGCTGCTGCTCTTTCACCTCCAACTCCAAGACCCGTATAATTTACTTTTCGCTTTGAAGATAATCAATCAAATAAATGAAAGCAAATTGTCAGCATACTGAGTGAGTCTCGCAAGGCTTTCTCTTACACGCACTACGTGATACCGGGGGGGGGGGGGGGCAGAATGTTTCTACTGATTGAAGAGCGCGCCTCTGACTTTGCAGCAGCTGCGTTTCTTCCTTCCATTAATGCGCAACCCCATGTAAAATAGCGGGGTGAAGCCACTTTTAGCCCCTCGAGCGCAGACACAACGCCGCGAGATGTCAACGTCGACTCGCGCAACGCTCTTTCTTCGGCTTCTCTCCCTCTCTCTCTCGCTCTGTGTCTACGTATAGCTTCGTCGCTATTACAGAAATCACGTTTCCTTCAAAGAGCGCGACGGCAGCGCTTCGTCAACGCCTCGGCGCAGCGGCTTGTGTCATCTATTGTTTATGCCCGCGAGCTTTCTAGTCTTCAAAATGATTTGTACATCGTCGTGTGCTGCGAAAATTTGTAATTGCGTAATTTCTTTTATATATTTGCACGAGCGGCTTTACTTGCGAAAATTAGTTCAAGTGCTGGCCAATGAGTAGCTAAGATGGTTATTTAGTAATGATAAAACTGGACTAAATTGTCTATTATGGGCTTCTTAATTTAGAACAACAATTTTTTTTCTAAGCTAACTTACACACACAACTTCGTAGTTTAAAAGTTACATACAGTTATTTGGAACCGATGTGCACAGTTCGTATCGTCAAGTATCGCGTTCTTACCTGAAACAGAAAGATGGAAAATCGAGGTTAAGGCAATGCGTTACAAAGATTCATGCAGTACAGTTTACTTTTCGAAATTCGAATTCGATTCAAATCAATAAAAAAAGGGCTACATATTGGTTCTTCTTTCAGTATCTTTCCAAGATTTCTTCAATAAAATCTCGCACCCTCATTTCAGTTGGAGTATAGGCCTTTACGTGGCCAAAGAGCAATGAATAGTTGAACAAAACCGTCGGATAAAAATCAATAAAACAGCGAAGCGCGAACGAAGGCGCCTTGCTCCTTGAAAAGCCTGCGTCTATACATGTACACGCGGGACCTTACGCTCAGCGAGATAAAGAGAGAACGGCGCGCGGAAAAGCATTATCCTTATTACGTACACGAGGTATAGAAGCGGTTAATCTCCGTTGATTGTGAGCTGGCACGCCAGCAATACAACCCAGAGCCGTTTCAGCTCTCCGTCGCTGAAATGAATGTCGTAAAGGTCTCGCGAAAGTACACACTCACACGTACGCGTATATACGCGTGTGCCGGGAGCACGAAACTTTTCGAGGAACTCGACACACGCCTGTTCCTGAGGAAATATCCGAGAGCGCGGTATACATGTGTGTACACACACCGCGTGAATTCGCGCATAGAGCGTGCGAGAGAGGATGCGAGAAAGAGAAGGGCAGCTCTCTATTTAGTGCGGGCTGTCGGCTATGTCAACATTATTATGCCGCAAATTCTCCGGGGAGCGGAAAGCTCGAGTACGTATAGTGAGAGAGAGAGAGAGAGAAAGAGAGAGATACGCCGGAGACACGCGGCAGCGCGCTTGTTAATAGGCACACAAGTCACCGCGGCCCGAATGGGATCGCAAGGAAAAGTGCTTTTCTAAAATATGAATAAGGCCTCCTCCTCCTCCTCCTCGGCGCAGCGATGCGTTGTGAGCGGAAAGAAGCGGAGGAGCTCTTCTTTGATTTCTATCGTGCACAGTGCACGTACGTGTCTATGTGTGGGTGTGTAAAGCCGTATCGTCGCCGAGTCGCAGCGTTATGGCTTTTAATGACGAGATTTTTGTATTTTTTTTTCACTGCTTTCGACGGCATGTATACGAGTAGCAGAACGTAGCGAATAACGCTCGTTCGGCTGGCCGTTAACAACGTTATAAGAATAGAAATGGCGAACGAGAGCACTCGGGAATAATTTCCTTGCTCCCAATGTGGCATAAAAGCTCGGAATATTGGCTTGTACACGAAAAGTTTTCGGCTGAAACGCGCTTTTAAAGAGGCAGCTCGGGGTTCTAAATAGTGGGTATATATCCTATATCGGCTGGAGAGCAGAGCTTGCTACACGGTGCTTCACGAGTTTAGTGACAATAGCCATTGTCAAAAGCCTGCGCTTGCTCTGCAAACCTCTTGGTCGAGTGTATGTATATATAGTAAATACAAGGAGCTCCCCAAAATACAGAGCTGAAGGAAGCTTCGCGTTTACTCGCGACGACTCACGGTAATGATGTGAGAAAGCTTGAGAAACACGCGGCAAACGTTATTGACGTTTCAGGTACATATAATCGTAAACAAGAGGTGCCTCCATCATCAAGGTTCAAAGTTAATCAATTCAGTGAAGGCTCTTTCAAGTTTTTGTTAAATGTTTGAAAAAAATCTTCTGGCGCGAGAAAAAAATTCATTTCTGCAATTTTAATAACAACGTATCGACATTTCTTTCGTCTCAATTTTGTTACGTATAGTATTTCTTATAGTATGGTTATTTCTTTCGCTATTTCTCATACACTAAATGAAAGTCAAGAATTCGAGCTTTTCCTCAGTTTTTATACTGAATTTCAAAATTAAAACAGTTCTCAGAGATATGATTTTAATTTAGCTTGAATTGCGATCGTAGAGAACGAAAGAGGAAGTGAATATTTGGAATTCAATGAAGTTTAATGCGGAGAATAGACCAAACTATATCAAAACATATTATAGCGGCTTAAACTTGTCTGTGCGGGATTTGTATAGCGAGAGTCCTGTAAAATTAACTTTAGACCGGAAATAAAATCAGAAATGTATTCTTCTTTGCAGCTTATCTCTTTTAGAATTTCAACATAGATATTATTTATAAACCAAGGAATAATGAACTCACAGTATTTAAATCGCATAACTGCACTGTAAAAGATCATTTGTTATATTACAAAATACATGCTAATATAAATAATGGGGATTATCGCACTCGAAGTGTAATATTCCATCGACTTTTATTCGATTAGAAAACTATTAGTGTTACTCTGTGCAATAATTCTATGAATGATTTTTACAAATACATAGACATTGTCTGTATATACACGTATACTGAATGTTAACCATATTGAGTACGCGTCTCCCCGCATGCGACCGCGTCGCATTATCGAAGAAGAAAAAGCTCGAGCCCATCAAGGAAAGACGAACAGAGCGCGTAAAAGAGCTTCGAAACGAGCAATCGATTTGGGGTTGCTGGAGGTGAATAAAAGATTAATGCGCTTTGCCTTTTTTCCGAATGTCTCTTACTCGCAGCGATGCGGTGAAACGAGGCATGATGTACATAAATTGCATTGTCGCGCGATATACTCTCGCAGCGCAGAGGGATCGCGAGCGAGTGCGAGAGAGAGAGATGAGGGAGAGAAAATGGCAGAGGAAAAGACTCGACTCTCTCTCTCTCTCTCTCTCGTCGGAAGGGCTGACCGGCCAATTAGCTTTTGTAGGGCTCTCGATATAGAATTGCTGCAGCAACTCGACGTTCTTGGCTCGACGATCCGTGTATACAGAGAAAGGGAGAGAGAGAGAGAGAGAGAGAGAGAGGCACAGACATTCACATAGCTATCCAGAACTGCAAATACCACTTTGCTTCATACCCCCGCTCGACAGATTCAATTTATATCGAGCTTTCGATCGAGCTTCAAGCTTCCGACGTTGCAGCTTCGATATCCGCCCTCACAATTTATCGCTGATGTTATTAATTTCCAGCGCGAAGAGAGACAAGGAGCTTTTAGCTTCTGCGGCAAATCCATAATCTCAAGTTCTATACTATTAGCCTAAAACGAAAGCGTTTGAGCGTATCACCTATATTTTGCAAAGCACTCAAAAAATCGTCGTCTTACATCAACTTTCTCTCAACCATCGTCGCATTTGCGCGCATCGTTAGTTTGACGTATATAACACACATTGCTTTGTATAAGGAAGAAAGGGCTGCAGCAGTATATCGATTTCCACGGTAAGCGAACTATCACAGGACCGGCTGGGCTCTGCAAGCACCGTCCCGCCGGTATACGACGCGACTCGAGGTCCGCTGTTGGTAAAGAAGCTCGCGCTATTCGCCTGTACATGCGCAAAGCTGAGAACAGGGCTCAGCTCGCTCGCTCGCTTGCGATTCCATTATCGCAGGAGTCCGCATGCAGCGATATTTCTTCGGCCAGAAAGGCAGAGTTCTGGAGATGCCGCAAGCTCGGGGCGCGAGGCGGCGCGTAGAGCGAGCTTGCGGGAGCTTGCAGCGCAAGGCAGGCTGAATTATTGCTTCCTCTCGGTGACCCGATGCTGCATGCATGCGCGAAAGCGATGAATATGCAGCGACGGCGCCGGGGGAGCAGGGATAGATGCCGGTTAACGAGACAGGTACAGAGGGAGTCGAGGGAAAGGAAACCGCGGTGAAAGAGAAGGCGAAAAGGCTCGTTGCACCTCGCGCGCGCAGCTGAATGGAAGCTGCTGCTCTCCCCGGCAGTAGGTTGCAGTTGAAGCGGCAAACGCTTGGCCTCGAGTGGGCTTCAGAGAACAAGTGCACTAACAAATTCCTCGATTCAGAAGCGTGCCAAGCCTTCCTCCCTCCCCCACCCTCCACCTCGCACTCGCACTTTTCCGCAAAATTTCGAGCTTGCGCGAACTTTCGACACAGCCTCAAGCTGCAGCCAGGCCTCCTCTCAAAGGACTCTGGCCTCTCTCTCTCTCTCTCTCTATCGCTGCAGCAGCTGTGAAAGCTCTCGAACCGCCGACGAACTCGACGCGTGCGGATAGGATTGCGCTTTCGATGCCGAGTGCGATTCAGCGGAGAAAAGAGGGATGAATTTTCGAACGGCAAAGTGCCACGAGAGTGAGAGAGAGAGAGAGAGAGAGAAAGCGGACGAGGCTTTGTTGCATTTTCGGGATTACGCCGGAGGACGTTGAACCCGCAGGCAAGGCTATATAGCGTTCGAAGCGGCATTGGCTGCGCGTACGTATACATATATATATACTCTACACAGCTACTCTCCTCCTTTTCCCCCTCCTCCGCGCCGCTGTCCCCTTCTCTGAATCACCCCCCCCCCCCCATCCGATGCCGCCTGCGAATTTTCAACTGACGTTTGTCCCCTTATCGCCAGTTTCCTCTCTCTCGCTCGTTTCCTCTTTACTTCGCGAGTCTGTGCGCCGCGCCGGCGTTCGCCGCCGTCGCGCCGTGAGAGCTCCGTGAGTCTCGATTCCCTATTAAATTTTTAATCGAATCCACCGCGGCTAAATAGAACTAAGGGATATATTCTTTTGCGCCGGACCGGGATGAAAACTTAATCGTCCCCCGTCCACCTTCCACCCCTCGTGCTCCATTCATTCCGGCTGCTTTAAATAAACACCTGAGGCTCAAACTGGGTCGTTTCGATTACGCGACTCACTCTTTTTCAGAACGCGATATGCACAGGTGAAAAGGCTATTTACACCTCTTTTCGACGTTCCTCGTTGTTTACAAGAACTTGTTTTCATTCAGTACAGTGTATGTGTGTGTGTGTGTGTGTGTATGTGCGCGCTCGGGCGTGTGTCGGTATGCGTTGGGTTACACATTTGTTAAAACGTCTATGCGCATACGTGATTCGTAGATAAAATTCATCTCTTATGTATATGATAGCTTTATCTACCATTCGTTATTTGCCGCCTTTGTTGCGTATTGTTAATTTTCTTATTGGTTTAACTTTTAATATTCATAATTCTTATACATAAATCAATTGTAGAATATGCTAAAAAATTTCTTTATTTATTTTTGGTTAACTATACGTCATAATCTTACTTTACATTCTTTTTATTTACTCAAATTCGGTTCTAAAATTCTATTCAATTTTAATCAAAACATTTCTAGATATACAAAACGTTAAGATATTGAAAGCTTTCTGTGTACGTGGACTTTCCCGGATAATTATTTCATGTATTATTGATGTAAAAGAAAAATGGAATGATGTTAAGTTGTTCTCTACAAAGATCTAATAAAATCCCTATACGTTCATACCTCGGACAGAAAAAGAGTCATGAGTGCTTTAAAATTTATTCAAGAAAGAAAAAGGCAAACAATCCTGAGATTACTTACGACAATTAAAATTTTTGAAACTGCGTATAAATTGTATCCGAGAGCCGAGCCGAGAGCAGTGTTCTTTCCAATTATCAGATACAGATAATTTATGAAAATATATTAAACAATACAGAAAGTGCGTATCTGTAAGTATCAAAGTATAATTTTTGAAAGATTAAAAAATGATTACAATGGGTTTATCCATTGTTCGCTAACTTAGAGATTTTAGAATTATAATTATTAGATTATATATATAAGGCGTACAATATGTCAAAAGATAATTTTCAAAATTGTAAAGTTAGTTTTGGGTCAACAATTTTATTTTAAATAAATCATAATTCTATCACCCTATACTAAGTATAAAAAACATTTGTTTTTAATTGATATACTTTTAAATAAATTTTACTTATTATTACTATTACAAAAATTAACAAGAAAATATAAAAAAAATTAATAATATGTCTGGAAAGTCTAAACCATTTTCTGGTAAATTTCGATAACAATAACAAAAAAAAATTGTACATAATTACAAAAAAACATTGTTTTTCCGTGATGGATACTTTTATGCATATTTTCTACCCAAATTCTTCTACCTTGCATACCTTTTCTGTAATTTCGGACTCGTGTGATATATGAAACAAAGTTTAAACCTTATTGTACAGGGAGTAAAGTTATTAATTATTCTTGCGAAGAAAATTTATTATCTAAGTAAGGCGAGGAAAATAAGCAGGCATAAATACTTTGTTTTCTAGTGGAAGAAAAATGAACAATGCTACTGACCCACGCATACGCGTACGCATGCACTCACATCTACATCAGTACAGGCATATTCTAAGGTCATGTGATTCGAATTTCTAATATCTTCAAACATCTTTATTGAGCAATTTAACAAAACTTACAATTTTAACTTCCTGGTAGGAAGTAAAATTTATTGAAATTTACTGTTTCTCCCAGGCGAAGTAAACATTGTGTAAAGGTTCACGTATTTACACAAAGTATCTTATCGTGAATAATGAAATTACTGTCAATAAGTTGACGTAGACTTTGGAAATCATGTATAAAATCCAACGACCAGTTAGTCATCAAACAGTCTCTATCCTGCTCGTGAACGTAATGACATACTCTTGGGATTTCTTCTTATACGTTCTCCTTATTCAAGGTATTACGTTACTTCATTACGTTAAATTCATTTCATGATTATTATTTTTAACGAAAAATTCTTATGTTCGTATGAATCATTTGCATATTATTTAATGTTTAAAATTTTTCATTTTTAATACCACGCTTCTAACTGTTTAATTTATTTTTATTACAATTATTAATAACTATACTGCAGGCAGAAATAAGTATAATTTTAATGTTTTCGTACTTAAAGAAATAATTTAATTTAACCATTTTATAATGTAATGCCTTCTATTCAAAAGAAACTGCAGACATAGTGCGTCATATTTGTTTGAATCATTCACTAACGCAGTAGCCTACTAAGCTTGAAATGCAATTTTGTACTTAGGTGAATAGATTCACTAAGATTTAAACACATAATAATATGATGTTTCGAATGTAATGTAGATATTTTAAATTTTCAACTTTTAACGCTTCCAAAATAAAACAGTAACGTGTTTTGCTCATAAGTTTTTTTAATAAAATATAAAAAATGTATTTGACGCATAAAATGATAGTTGAAGTAAAATGGCTTTTGTTATTTCAAAACATTAAAAAAATACTCATTTTTAGTAAATTAAGAAAACCTTACTTTTACATTACTTTTTATACTGGTATTCATTATCAAAACAAGAATAAAAATATACAAGAATGGTCTGGTAAATAAAGGTAGGTAAGATTAAAATACCGTCCATATACGAGTATACAAAAAACGCATTACATACTAGTCATGCATTAACATAATGAAACGTTAAACTTGACGATTATATTGTATATGAGTTCGTTTTTGTTAAACGCATTAATTATAATAAGGATTAGAATCATGGGCATTTATGAGGCCGAAAAGGGTTGTGAAAGGCGAGGACGCTAGACCTGGCGAATTTCCCTATCAGGTAAAAAAATTTTTGTATTATCCAAATATTAGTTTTTATAGATGAACAGAAAATTTATAAAATTGGGATATTTACAATATTGTTAATTAGGTTTCGATACAAAATGTTGATAGTAATTATCATCATTGTGGGGGGATAATTATCGACCAATACCATGTACTTACTGCAGCTCACTGTCTAGATGGGTAAATGAATGCAGATTTTTAATTTATAAATTTATTTTCATAATATTTTCCAAAATATTAAAAGATTTTTAATATAATATGTACAGATTTTCTGCAGATGAATTTCAAGTTATAAGTGGAACGACTGATTTAAGGAAGCCAACTTTCAAGAATTACGGGTCCAACATATATGTACATGAAACGTTTAACCAAGAAGATTCCTGGAAAGATGACATCGCTTTATTAAGAGTAAGTTTTAATTGAGTGATTAATAAAAATTATTATTTTTTGAATAAGCGCTATTATGATGCTTAGTTCTAAAAAATTTTTGGTAGAAAGCCACTTTCAACATATACCTTTTTTACACTGCATACTTAATTTTGAATATTTCAAAATTAATATGCAACAGTAGAACTGATTTTTTTATTTAAATAATGCAACTGATACATTTAGTGTATTTTCATCCGTAAAAAATGTATTTAATAAATGATTCAAATCTCTATATAGGTTTCGCAACCATTTACTTTTAATGATTTAGTTGGACCTGCTCAATTACCTTGCAAAGATGAAGAAGTTAAAATTAAGATGCCCGCTATCGTATCAGGGTTTGGAAGAACTTCAGTAAGTAAAATATTTTTTTACTAACAACCTTACCAATGAAACGTTTAGCCAATCCTTTAGATTTTAATAAAGCTACTTAAGATATTTATAAGTTAATAAAAACAAGCTTCTGTGATTATGTTGAAAGTTTCATTGACTGGTGAGTGCGTAATTTTAATTTTCTTCCAGAAAGTTGTTAATAAATTTTTTACTCTAGGAGCATACTTCTACCTCGAAAACGTTAGAAAAGGCTACAATAAACATTGAGAACCTATCATTTTGTAATGAGCTATACAATAAAAGTAAGCTAACATTCAGAGATACACAAATTTGCGCGTATAGTTCCGAGCATAAAGGAATATGCAAGGTATGATATTATATTCAGAGTAAAATTTCAAATTGAAAACAATATCATAATTATCAAATCTCTTAGGGTGACTCCGGCGGACCTCTTATTGTCAACGGTAAAGTTGTTGGAATTACTAGTTTCGCAAACGACGGATGTGCAGATTCACGGTACCCTGAAGTGTTTACGAAAATTTCAAGATACATTGACTGGATACGTTCTCATATTAAGTCTTAAAATTAAATTCTATAATAAATTATAATTTTATAATAATTAGTTGACTTTTCACAGCGATACTAAATTATTATTAAGTCACTCTAACCTAAAAATCGCAATTTCGTTACTTGCTTTTACATACTCGTAGTATAAAATATCGTATGGAACTGGTACGTAAAGAATTTATTCACAAAACTCATTATAGCACTTGCCCTCGGCTCGTGCCATAATCTCTCGTTTCGTAAATAAACCCTTATCGTACCCGTTGCATGATATACTATTATAAAAATAAAATAATTTTGTCCATCAAAAAAATAACGAATAATTTTAATTTAGATTAAGTTTTTAATTAATGATGTTAAAATACTAATTTAAATTAAGATTTAGTAATAATCAAACAATTTTAATATAAATATAAATGAGATAAGTTATATTTTACGAATTATTAGTAATTAAACGTTGAGAGCTACACAAAGATAAACAAAATTAATGAATTACTTAATTATGCAGAAGGAAATTCACATCAGAAGTCCTTTTTTATGAAAAAGGAAATCAAAGATAAATTTTTGTTAGCAGAGTTTGCTATCTAACGACGTCAAAGGCACTTATCACATTCACCTTTCTCTCACTTTTCACTTCTTGAAATTAAGAACTCGTGCGTGACAACTGATCACGGAAATTAATTAATTGTTGAAAAATAAAATATATTAATATAAAATAAAAGACATAAAATAAAAAAAGGCTTACATATGATCATTTATAAATTATATGTTTCGATGAATGCACTCGTACGGTTGATATTCTATAAACTTTTGCATTTAATATAGTTATAAAAATTGAAGTAAAAATGGATTACTACTAAGTGTCAAAAACTCCTGGATTTTCATGTGTATTATATAAAAAGAAAAACAGAACAATTTTTAGTCTGTTTAATTCAAATTTTTACATACCACAGTAAAAAATGAATAAATTGTAATACTTAATAAAGTTAACATCATAAACGTTTCGTACATTAATTCTAAAAACATTCTGCCAATAAAATGTTCATGCATATATACCTTGTACAAACCAATATCTGCAGCTGACGCAACGTATGCACATATTGATACTCAGTACATATGTTCATAACAACACTTTTCAAGCTACTTTTACAACTGAAATCATTGATCAATGCTTATAAAGTTCGCGAGATGTCATCGAATAATTTTGCTGGTAAATTTGTAAAAATATATTCTTTGAATTAAATTCTATGATTGTTTAAGCAAAATATTTATGAATCTTCATCACTATTTTTATTATTTTAAAGAATATTATCTGCAATACTATTTAATTTTGAAACTAACAATCGCATACTAAAGATTAATAAAATCGTACATATTATAACTGATGTTTTGATCAAAATCATATTTAAGATCGTTAATGACGAGTCATGATAACACTCCTTTAAAATGATTCTAGTTCTTGCACAAATAAGAAATAAATTTAATGGTACACAAATTGTTACGTACGTATGAAACAATCGAACTTAGTGTAAAAGAAGTGATAAGATAGATGACTGAATTTAATCCAATCAATTTATGCAATAAAGATTTACTTGATTTTTATACAAGTTGTATAACCGACTACGCATAAGATTGTTCAAAATAATTTTGTATAGTTTAAAATACTAATTTTGATGAAAAATTTTCTCGTGGACTAGATTTTGTTAGTTGAAGTAAAAGATTAACCAAAGATTGAATATCTCAATGCCTTATCAAAGCAAATTCTTTGATTGATTAAAGTAGGAAGCATGGTCTGGTATATAAGCAGACCGTTTCGTAAATATGGCAGTTTTGTATTGCTCTTTATCTTGACAAGATGTTGAAGTTTGGCTTTATTTTATTAAGTTTATTCGCTGCCATTCACGGTAATTTTATTTTAATTTTTTAAATATGTATATACTTTAATATTTTATTTAAAAAAACATTTTGTTCGTACTAAAGAAAAAAACCATGATTTCTTTTAGGACGAGTGATTGAGAATTACAATAACCGTATTGTGAATGGAGAAAATGCTACCTTTGGCGAAATTCCATATCAGGTACTAATATTAATTTAAATCAATTTCAAATATAATTATTTGTGTTTTTGCTGACTCGTTTAATTAATATTTAATAATACATCAAGGTATCATTGCAACGAAAAGTAATAAACTACCACTTTTGCGGTGGATCTATTCTAGATGAAAATAACATTATTACTGCAGCCCACTGTGTTGATGGGTAAGGAAAGCTGTATAGTAATTATATTAATTTGTTATGATACTTTTAACTATGTTTTTCTTATTCCATATAGAGTATTCCCTCAAAATTTACAAATTGTTGTTGGTACTCTCAGTTTACTTCATCCGCAAGCAACTTACTTTGCATCAGAAATAACAGTACATAAAGCTTATTCGCCATCTAACTCTTATAAAAATGATATCGCCTTAATCAAGGTAAATTAATTTCAGTTTTAACCGTTTCTATGTACAAATAATTTCTATGAAAATCTTAATTTTTAGCTCAAGACTCCAATCGAATTTAACGAAACAATATCTCCTGTTACCTTACCCAAACCTAACGCCGTTGTAGATGCTGATAAACAAGCTTTAGTTTCTGGCTGGGGACGATTATACGTAATATTCATTTTTCTATTATTTTATTGATCAAATATTTCTAAAACTATTCAATACATTATTTTGATTGAAAATAGTTCCGTATAGACTTAAAATTTGTTTAATTTATCAAATATTTATTATCATGATATGATGATAAAATCAACAAACTTATAAATTTTGCACTGAATAATTATTACTAAAATTTTATTTAAATTCTAGCAAAATGGTCCAACTCCAAAGGATTTGCAAAAAGTCAGAGTATTGATAGCTGACCAAAAATATTGTAACCGCGTTTATCGCTCACTGGGATATAAAGTTCACGATACTCATATTTGTGCCCATGATCCCGTCGTCGAGCATGGATCTTGTCAAGTATAGATTAGCTTAAAATAATTACATAAAAATAATTTGCGCATCAATATTTAACAAATTTTTGCTTCATATTTTATGTTTGCAGGGAGATTCTGGTGGTCCTTTGACTGTAGATGGAGTTTTGGTTGGTCTTGTTTCTTGGGCTGCTGGTTGTGCCCAAACTGAGTACCCTACAGTTTTTACGAGAGTTTCAGAATATATTGATTGGATTGAAAATAACAGGCATTAAATATATAGAAAACGGTTTTACCAAAATTTAATTTAACGTGATTAAATCATTATCTATATTCGAAAGAAATAGAATACTATTGTTTTATCTATTTATAAATTAACCATAAATATAAATTTTTAATAATTGAACATTAGCGTATATGAATTCATCAATTCAGAGAGAAAAGTTTCACAAAATCTAAGCTGATCAACACTCTAACTCAGAAGTAGTTCTAACTCGGAGATAGTTCTTTCTAGTACTACTTCAAACATAAAAGTTGTAAGTAATGAAATTATGTCGTGACAATTCTAGTTTTTAAAGTATGGCTCTTTCTCTTCAACTATACGTATCTATCTTAACTAACGTATTTTAGATAAAGTGTTTTAGAGTCGAAACTGTGATCAATAGACTAAAGTCTTTCTTCAAACTGGTGTCAAGTTTAGGGATCTCGTGCCGAGATCGAGCATATTTCAATGTGCAAAGTCAAATAAAGTTTTTGAAGCTTCTCTAAAGATAAAAGATTTCTATATATAGATTATATATTTGTTATACGTATTGTTAAACGCCTATAACCCTATACCTTGAATTTTTTTTCATTAATAATGTTGAACGTGTGAAGATACCAGCGTTCATAATACACACTGAAATCGTAATTTTTGTAATAATTAATTGGTTGTTTTTGCTCTACAATTTAATAATCCTTATGATAATAACATTTATGATTTTAACAAAATACTAAATGTTTCTTACCCCTTGCGTGTTTTTTTCTACAATATTGTACCTTAGACATCTTGTTTCTCAGTTTACGTCAGATTATCTCATATCTTTATCGAGGTTTACATTGTCTTAAAAAAACAGATGATAGAACCTTAAAAAATGTGTTGTATTGATTTAAATATCTGTAACTTCAAGGCATAACTGGATATTTACATTTTTTGTGTTTTAGAAAAAGTCAGCTTATTTATGAGGTCCTTTAGCCCGCAAATATAAAATGTTGTAAGCTTTTAGAGGAATGCTCTAGACCAAAAGTGGAGCAAAGGTACTAAAAAAAGTGCATTTGTCTAATATTGTTTAATAGATTACGTTTAGATACTGGTACTAATAACTACTGATATATCATCGCTTTTCCATTTACGTTTGACATCATTTTTTCAACTTTCATGAAAATGTCATGTTTAGCTTTTCCTGAGAGTCACAGGTATGATTGAGCATATATTTATTGTATCTAAACAATTATCTTTCTCGAAGTTTAGTTGTATTGATTTATGAAGTTAAGTAAAATTAAAATGTGCAGAATGCAAACGTAAAAAATAAAAGTTTAACATGAAAATCAATTAATGAATTGTTTTAAATTGTTTTAAGTTGGTTTATGTACGTTATTGTTGTGCAGTTGCAGAATATTAAATGTTTTGATAGCTCATTAATGTATAATTGAATTTCAGCAAGTATCATAATGATCGACAGCGGTAAAATTATATAAAATTAGATTATTTTCTAATATGCATATATCAGTCTTTCTACAATGCGTCCGCATAAAACAATGCAATTTCAATGACCTAATTACAGCGTCGTATTTGTAAAATAATAACAAATCATTTCATGAATAATAAATTGTGTAGTAAAAAGAGCGATTAAATAAACATGCGCCTGAAATTCGGTATAGAGGCATGTACGATGAGACGAGACGAGATATAACGGATCAGCTGGCGGAAAGAGATCAATACATCATACCAAGCGCTAACAGCTCACGTGTTGCTCTCATTTTTGGTATGCATTTAAAGTACACTCAAAAAAAAACCTCGTTATATGTGTCTAGTATTTATTGCGAAATACTATCCACTTATTCATCAGCTATCTATTCATGACTATCCCTATATGTAAAACACTGAAAATACTCAGTTTCAAGAGTATAAGTACTGTATACTTTTATAAAAATTATTTGTTTGATAAAAAGAAATAAAGCTCGAATATAGTCAAGTTTTAGCATTTAATTGAGAGAAAACATACTAGATAAAATAATCAACACACACACGCTCTCTTAAATAATTTAATTTCACTCAAAACTTTCACTTAATGTAAACACAAATAACATAATCAGGAATACGCAAGTCTTAAAATAGTATCACGGTGTAATATTGTGCTATTTTTTGTAATATCGTCTTTATGCTTATTTACATCAACCCAACAAGGACGCAAAATGCTTGATTAGGCAACAAAATAAAAAAGCGCAAAAGTAAACGCAGAGCTGATATCACGTGCAACAATTAAGTTCATTGCACCACGATCGCATAGACGCATATGTGCAGCCGAGCAATAGCACAAACCAAGAATAGCTGACTGTTTCGCGAAGACGGTCGTCGCACATAGAGTGACGTAGATGCAGGTGTTGGGGTTTACGAGCGAAACGACGGAATTTCTCACGTTTCCAGGAGCTACGCGGCGCAGCGAGTTATCGTTTTCATTTCTCCGCTCGCCGCGCGAGCGCGCGATACCCACTCCTTCACGGCGCGGGTCGCGTATATAAAGAGAGAAGCCGCCGCTTCATTTTTTCTCCTTCTCGCTATCGCGTATACACAGCACGAAGATATACGCGAGCGGCTGTATACAGGTATAGGCCAGGTGTGCATTCGGGGCGTTATCGGACAGGCGCGATCGCGGCGATACAGTTTCTGGACTCTTTAAAGTGCACGACACCGGCTGATGAGGGCGATTCTAAAGTTCAGTGGATCGCGCGCGCGCGCTCGCACGAGACAGGAGGGCAAAAAGGTGAATCGTGAGTGTATATGAAAGAGGTGGCGCTGAGAATGAAAAGCCAGCGGCGCGGCCGCGCGTCGCCGGCTCCCGTTGCTGCAGCACACAAAAGAGAGCGCGGAGAGAAAGAGAGAACTTTTTTCCACTCGAAACTCCGCGCGCGCACTCGCTTCACGCGGCGGCGATCCGCGAACGGCAAAGTGCTTTTGATGCTTGACGCTTCGAGTTTTGTCCGCCACCTTTATATCCCTGGACAAACTGGGAGAGCAAGAAGACTACCACTGCGGCCGGAGCCTACTTCGCTCCTAATTTACATTGCTAATGAATTTTCATTTCCTCTCAGAGCGCTACTCGTAAGTGTCACTCGAACCCGGATAACGTTCGTTTGCGTTTCTTCTGCGCAACTTATTCTATCTCGGCGACTTGGGCGAACTTTTTTCCAAACTTTTTCCAGTCGTTAGCGGCTTGTGCATCTGATCGTATAAAGTGTGCAGGAATATTTTTTAGCGTCAGCTCGCTTCGTTGGCGCAGAGAACCAACGACGTCATGTTCAGGTGTGTATGTCGAGACGAATTTCCTTAAAATAATTGGCGATAAATGATTGAACGGGAACATTGTCCCAAGTGGGTTCTCGTAGCCGATGGAGTTTCACGCACTCACCCAAGTTTAATAGATGTATTTTGATCCATTGATCACGAATATCGAGGGTGGTGAGTCGGAAAATTTCCAAAAAGATTCTTGTTAAAACATGATATTGTTTAAAAAGTTACAGAATCAAAAAATTGTAGAATGAAAAAATGTTGATAGCAGAAGACGAATGGTTGTAAATTTAACAAATATTAATTACAAAATACACCTTTTCACACACTGTTTGATTTATAACCTGGCTTCTGTTTTGAATTTTTTAACTATAAATGTCTTCTTTAAAATATTAAGTGTTGTGCCATTGATGTGTAACATAATATTTGTATATTTAATTATATGGAAAAAGGTATTAAGCTACAAGACGGATTTACGTTTTATTTGAAAATACATATTTTCATGTTAACGGTGAAATTCCATTATCATTATTTATATACGAGTGACTTAATGATTCCTTATTTAAAATAATCTGGTACATGCCAAATATTAATTACTATATCATTGCTTCGATGGAATCGGCCAATCAAGTTCGTTCGACAGCGCTTCGAGTAATTGTACGTGTGTGTATGACTCTTCGTGAAGATTCGAATTGAACTTAACCGTATTATTCGCTAAGAAAAAAATGATGGTAAAATTAGTCAAAAAAATGAATTTAATAAAAACAGAACTGAACTTTCTCTTTTTATTCCGAACTTAAGCGGACAAAACTACCCTTTTACCTAAAAACTAAAACCACATGTAAAAGGAGAATTGATCTTTGAAGATATGTATAATTTTTATGTTAAAAAAAGATAATATTATCTTTCACTTTCTGTATTTAATTTAAAATTTGAACTATCCTAACCATATGTAAACTTCGTTGACTTTGACATTTATCTTTTCACTTACTGTTAGATTGCAGACCAACAAATGGGTTTATGGACCTCGGACTAAATGGAAAATGTTTTAAAAAGCTGTCATTCTCATGTGAGTGTAGGGACCTTTAATTCGAAAATCTTTAATTTTCAAAAAAAGATGTTCTGAGCTTCGAATTAAAAATGTCTACCGCACTCACATGAGAATAACAGCTTTTTAAAATATTTTCCATTTTATCGCAGGCCCATAAACCCATTTATTGGTCTGAAATTTACATTATGTGAAAAGATCCATGTCAAAGTCAGTGGACTCTAGCTACAGTTAGGACAGTCGAAATTTCAACTTGAAGGCATCAATTTATATAGGCAATTTTTCTGATCAATTTAAGACTCATTAATCTGTATATTCATGATAGAACGACATCGACTACAAATACTCTCTTTATATCCAGACTAATGATGTTCTATACGTCTGTAATTTTGAATTTGTAAATAAATAATAGAAATCAAAATCGATTCGAATCGCACTTCTTGCTTTATATAATATGTTATTGATTCTGGCGGAATAAGAATTGAAAATATACGTAAAAAGTAAAATCCTGAAGTATCTTGAGGATATATACATACTTTTAGCTACGGAGTATTTGCACAAAAGATTAATACAGAAAGGTAATTCAGAAGACAAAAAAATCAAGCTCGAAAAAAGTAGCCCTATAACAAGCCCTCAGCCCTTTTCTTTTTTGCTTAACTTGAATATCTCTATTAAAAGTTATTGGAATATGCGAATAAACTTTTGAAAAATTTTTTCAGTAGCATTTTTCAACTTTAATTATGAACTTTCAAAAATATTTTTTATACGTTTGTATTACAGTGGGACGAATGAGCCCATCTACTTTATAATTACTTTCTATTAATGTACATAAAGAACGTAGATTTGGAACATCAGTAAAGATGATTTGTACGTGAAACTTTTATTAAATTATTAAACTTTCAGAATTTCTATCAGATATTTCATGTTTTTGACCCCCTTTTGGTAACTTTAGAGTGTCTTAAAAGTTTGTTCATTAGTTGTACGCTTACGAAGAGTTTCCACAGGTGGTAATACCTTCAAAGACTCCCCAAGACGAAAATTTTGAGCTTTTATAGACCTCCAATCAGTTTAAAGTTATGCATTTACATCGCATTATTAACATTATTTTCGGATTCCTTCGTATACTTTTTCTGGAACGTATTTAAAGAATGCTGTAATAAGTACGACGTCGAAGAAGTGCGAACAGAATATCTTGAAAGGTTCTGATAAAAAGTAGTTTTTGTTTGAAAATAATGAAACATAATAAGCTTATGGAAAATAAAATAATTTTTCCTTTCCTCTACAAATTTTTGTAACTTTTCAACAGAGAAATTACTTCTGTCGACATTTTTTTTATTTTAAAGCTTTTTGGATTCTTAAGCAATCTTTTATAATTAACATTGCATTATCCAATTAGCTCTACATGTACTTATCCAATAGCATTATTTTTTAATGATTTTTTTTTTAATTATTTTTATAGCCTTTTCAAGTCCTCATACGAGTCTTATATGGCTCTGCATTGCCTGAGCTTGTGAGTACTTAATTTCAGTGCATTGAGTCCACTATTTTTAAGTACTCGCGCAGAGCGGGACCTACAGTTTTAAGTACAGTGAAAATATACATCTGAGTACTTATCGTCGAGAGTCAGGCTTGAACCCAGGACCTCTGGATTACTTAGCCCAAAACTCTACCGATTGAGCCATCGTCGCTCTTATTTTTAATGATTTTAATAAGTATGAGTTAAAATAAAATAAAAAGTAAAAAAAGCTTTAAATTTGAGTTACAGATCGTTTCAAGCGACTGCGTGAATGAAAAATGACGATCGATGGAAAAAGTTAAAAACTGTTTTATTTTATAAAAATCAGGTTATTTTTCACGTAAATTTTCCCATAATTCAAATATCTGTAACTTTTCTTGCATATGCTTTTTGATTGATCAGGAACATTCGTAAGTTATTACGAAGTCTTTTATTCAGTTTCAAATTTCGTAAAATTTTAGAGAACCAATCACTTTGTATTTTAAGCTATTTCAATAGTAGATAATTTTCAATCTTTTAAATAAAATTTATATTATTGTTACTATATTAGAAATTTTTATTACTTATCGAAAATTGTCTGAGGAAATACAAATTCACCCCGTACTGAAGTAAATTTCATAAAAACTGACTTCCTTTTTAAATAAGAATAGCTTGTGAGCTTTAGAGCATAACTTGATGGTTATGCATTCGGTACAATCGAATAATCAATTCATGAAAAAGATATAAGCTATGAAAACAAGTCTACGAAAAAGCCTCATCCTTTCCTATATATATCGAGAAAAGTTAGTTATTCCAAATAAAATGTAATTATTAAATCGATAAAATAAAAGAAGCGTGTTGCTTCCTACGAAATATATTGAAGAAGAAACGAGTCAATAATTTAGTGAACTCAGTTGTTTGATTGGAATAATCGACTTTCTCCAATTAAGTTTACTTCATTGAATTTACCCATAATTTTTCTTTTTTGTGTAATAATTCTACCAAACGATTCTTCAGTATAAAATTGAATTGGTTCTTTAAGATTTAAAATAAAGCACAAAGCTTATTAAATAACAGAAATAGCCTGCTATAGAGATAAAAAAAATTATGTTCTTTACTGCACTGAGATTTATCGAACAGATGAAACAGAAAAATTCGAGCCTAGATTTTTTATAAATGCAGTTGATCGATTTAGAACTCGGGGGAACAGTGAAAATCGTGAGGCGCATGTAATGATTCACTGAGAAAAACGAGGGAATAAAAGTTCCTGTGAGTTCAACAACTGTGGAACATACTTGCATTGTGAGCAGTTTTTCAGTATTTCATAGTTATTTTTGCAAAAACTGTACAGTAAATTTTGCTACAATTCTAACAAAAACTATAAAGTTCGCTAGTAAAAGAATTATGGTTGGATGTTGCGAAGCATTTAATAATCCTCTCTTAAAAAAGGTAATGGCCGGTTGTTGCGAAGCATTTGATAGTACGATTTGATCGATTGAAATAGGCATAAATTCATGGTTTACGTGACCGCGGTACAAATGATAACAAGTTTTTAACCAATTATCAGATAATGAACATGTTAAAATATAGCTAGAACTGTGATAGAAATCGCGATATCTACCGATGCTTTCTAATTAAGAATTGGCTGCAAACTATTCAATTCAAAAAATTGTATTCAAACAGACGTAGGATGCCAATAAGTAGGAGCTTCCTAGATTTTGATTCGTTATACTTGCAATTTATAGGCGCATCCTTAAATAATTTTTTGCAATTCATCGATTAACAATCTTGCATCCCTTTTTTAGAACTTTTTTGTTTCTTGAAATCGTTTTTGCAATTATTTTTTTGTGAAAAACAATATCAGTCGATAAGTCTGTTAGAAGCAGAAAACATTACGTAAATTTCATCCAAAAAAATCAGATTCGTTTACGCGAGAATGAGAATGAATGATTATTATTATGTCAAGAATTATAATCTGCACCTCAATAATGACGATGAGAAGATAAATTTTGATATTATCAGTAATAGTATATAACGCACAAAAAATGAATCGGTTAATTGACGTAACTCAAAGTTGTTCAGCTGTAATGAAACCTTTTTTCAAAGATTACATATTGCAATCAACGTCAAATTGTTTGATTTGCATTGTGTTCTGTTGTCCTTTCCGCACGCACGTGTACACATTTTTTCTACTCAAATTATTAAAAATTAATGCGAAAATTTAATGTCTACAGCACGCGAATATTTTCAATATAGTTAAAAGGTAAAAGAATGCTCATTGCGCATGTACGCGCATCTCGGCGAGCAGTAAATTCCGGAGCGGGTCATTTTTCTCGGTCTGTCACGTCGTTGTTTACGTCGACGGGAAAGTAGGTATGTAGGCGGCATTCAATACGATTGAACTAGTCTCCAACGGTTCGGTAAAATTCAGTTAGCATAGTTTCGCGTCAATGAACTCGCGGCGCAGCTATTGCGTACACTCACTGCAAATATTGCAGGCATGAATATACATAAGGTAGGATCAAGGCAGTAGATCGAGTCCGAGTTGGGCTAGACGCGCTCGTTGCCGACCAAGTGTACTCGTCGTCGGCTTTTACCAAGATTCACGATCATTATTGCTGATATCTCCTTATTTTCATGTTGTACAGTTCTAAGCTAATAATACATGATCGATTGCTGAGGACTTTGAAGCTTCTTTCACGCGTTATTTCTGGAAATTTTCACGAGAACGATTCTATCGCTCGGTACGCAATCTTAAATAGAACAGAGACATGATTCGTCCTTTGAGCGAAAGCTTTTTATAAATGAAAAAATCACACGTCAAACGGCTTCAAAAGCTTACACGCTTCTCTAATCAAAGCTAGAAAAATTATAGCGATGAGTACTTACTATAAATAAAGAGTAAAGCGCTTTTATTTCTCTCCCGCGGTAAATCGCTTACTTATAAGTATTTTCTCGCCAATCCACACAACGTGTGCCTCCAACTTGGCAAGAGTAAAGAAAAAATTGCGACTCAAGGCCTGCCGTCCGCGCATTGGACACTGATTTGAAGGGGTTCGCGCGCACGTACCTGCTTGCGTAGCGGCGTGTCCTTGTCGTCGGCGCTGCGGTCGAATCGCTCGAACTTGAAGCTGTTGCTGCGGTAGAGCTCGTTGTCGCTCTGCTGGCGCCGGCAGAGCCGGCGCGTGAGGGCCCGGGGCCGGCAGGGCGCGCACTCGCCGGCGAGCTGCCAGTGCAGGTGTAGCATCGCGAGGCCGGCGGTGCAGCGGGCCATGGCGCAGCCGGCCCGGCGCACGCGGCACTTGACCCGCTTGATGCGGCCCTCGAGGGCCCGATGGTGGGCGCACGGCTGGCCGGCGCTGCAGTCCTCGCAGCTGGGCTTGCGGCAGGCCGCCGCCGCCGCCGCGGCCGCCTTGGCCCGCTGCCGGCGCGCCGCCCGGCTCGTCTTCACCGTGTGCAGGCAGGGCCGCGCGTCCCGCTCGCAGTCGCAGACCTCGTCGTCGCCGTGCGGGCAGTGCGGGTGCTGCCCGGTACCCGCGTTCAGGGCCGCCGCCGTCGCCACGCTCGACGTCGCGAACAGCGAGGACAGACCCTGGGGCCGCCGCCTCGTGCCCGACTCGCACCTGTGCACAGATCATTGCACGCACACGCGGGTCAGAGAGAGAGAGAGAGAGAGAGAGAGCGATAGTGGCGGCAGCTTCCATCGCCGACTTTGAGAACCGGACTTTGGCCTTTTACTACACGGATTTACGCTCTGGATTCTAGCATTGCCCCTGCAGTTTTACGGTTACGCTTTTTTTATCCGTGTAGTAAATATTTCATCTGTGCTGCTGAACCTTCTCGTCTGAGAATTCTAAGGCCGCAGTTTTTCATTCTGGTAATGTTTCCAAGACGTTACGGTCTTCATACACTTTTCAGACTTCTCTCGCAATTGCTTGCTCAGTGAATTTTCGAGGGCAAATTAGTTGAAAGTCATTAAGAATTAAAAATCATTATGTCATTGAGTTGAAAACTATTAAGACGAGCGTAAACGAGTCAAGATTGTCGACGTTGCGTTGGAAAACGAGGACACCCGAACATTACGCGTTTCATACATATTTTAATGACCTACAGAAAAGTGTACTAAGCCGAATTTGTTAAATGGATTCTCATAGTTACCGTGCAGTGCAACACTGCAAAGCAGTATGCACTATTCTAACCTCAAACATTGACTTTTTAGTAACAAGATCAGCTAAAGTAACACTATATGCATTGAAATGTCCTTCCCACATAGACAAGTATACAACATCATGTTTACAGATGCTCGCCGAAGGTCCGATTCTCAAAAGCCGACAGAACCTCCCGCGCACACATAGCGAAGCGGCAACAACACGTGTCGCTTTGTATATATGATACACCGCGAACTGCGTGTCCGCAGCAGATGCAACTGATGCAAGTACCTCCTGCTGACGCGTCGCGGCCGGTGGGGACAGGGCTGCGCGTCCGGCGGGCAGTCGCAGTTGGGCGCCGGGGGTCGCTGGCTCCTGCGCACCCGGATGAGCACCGGGTGCACCGGACACGGCTGCACCTGGCAGCCGCAGACGATCGTCTGGGGCCCCCGCGACTTGCGCCTCCCCCGCTGCTGTCCATGTTGGCTCTGCTGCTGCTGCTGCTGCTGCTCGTCCTCGGCCACGTGCTGCGCGCTGCTGCTGGTGTTTGTGTTGCTGGCGGTGGCGGTGGCGGCGGCGGCGGCGGCGGTGGTGGTGGTGGCTGACGCGGAAGCAGCGCCGCCGCGGCGACCGGCGCTCTGCACGCGCCTCCAAACCCGCTCCATTCGACGGCCGATGTCCGACTGAGCTGCTGCTCCGCGCTGTCTGCTCCGGAGGGATGAAGCTGGGGCTGCGCCGCTGCGCCCCCTGTCTCCGAGGGCACATGCACTCGAAAGCGCGCCTTCCTCGTCTCTCGCAGCTCTCGGGTATATACCTACGCGCGCGACGCACGATCGAACGGGAGGAGCGCGCGCACTCTCGCCGCACTATATAGCTCTCTCTCTCTCTCTCTCTCTCTCTCTCGCCGTCTATATACGGACAAATCTATGTGGGTTGAGGGAAGCGACTGGAAGTGGGCTTTTTTTGGGGGCACGTTGAGTTTTTTCGGGTTCCTTCGATTGCTCGGAGTGAGAAATTGGCCTGGGCCGCCTATATCGACCGAAACTTTTTTCCCATCCATGGGAATTGGCGCGAGGATCAAACGCCGTTTTTTGCTTTTTTTCCAAAATCTACACTAGCTTCTTTTTTCGCGGGGGGAAACTCTGGATTTCGTCCAATCCAATATGGGTAGCGTTCACTTGAAGAGATTGAATTTAAAAAAAAAAAATTGTCTGGATCGAAAGTCTGATATATCTACCTACTAATGTGGAAATAAAATAACGTGCGAAAAATGCGAAAATGAGCTTTAGTCGAGGGAGAAAATTTCTTTATCGTGTTTACTGTAATAACAGTATTGCGTTCAGTAACAGTTGCGAGAGTTATAAAAGACTCAATAGTCGAAAACCATTGATTTTAATCGTGTTTACCAAAAATAGAACACGATAGCATACATTATTTCTCTCTTCAAATCAAAACTCTCATATCGATCGTCATATCCTTATCCAAAAGCACTTCGCTCCCAAAAAAAAAAAACGAAACTTCATCTCCCGCAGCATCCATACACTGCAGCGCATCGATACATTAAACGCGGATTTGGACGTATATACTGGCACGCCAGGCTCTGACTGACTCATTCTACTTAGATAAATGACGAGGGGGAATTTCACCCCAGCCTACTGACACGCAGAGAACTGACCCGACAAACGAACGCGCCGAGTCTGGCTCTCTCGGGCTCTTTCCACTTGTCAAAAGATGCTTTTTCCCTCCGACCCCCGCCGCCGTCTCGAGACCCTCTCTCTCTCTTTCTCTCTATCTCTCTCTCTCTCTCTATATGCACGCCCTTATGACCTCTACTTTCATCCCCATCCTCCGACTCCCGAACTATTGACGGAACTCCGCTGCAGCAGCGGCGTATTTACGTTCCACAGGTGCTCAGCTGTTCTATACTTTATACGCTTCATGACCTACCATAGAGCTCGCCGTGTATTATACACTCGAGCTGCCCCCGACACACAGCGGCCAACAATTGTCTCGACGGTTAGCAACAATCAGCGCGCGCTTGTGGGCTACAAATCAATAAATCTCGCTTGATCGTTCTCCTGTGTACACCGCGATACGGCAGCTGTACTGCTCGTGTTCATCTTCGACGACAATCGATCCGCCTCGGCGAACGCGAAGAATGTGCATCGGTATTGGAAATTTAATAATTCGATTGCCGCAATGAGGGGAGCCAGCGATGCGCGCTCTAATCTGATTTAACGGAAATTTTCTTCTTCTCGCGATATGCACACCGCGACAAATTGCTGGAAGAACGAGATTCGCGCGGGACAAGCACGTGCGCCCCCCCCCCCCACCACCAGTATATCGAAAATACAGCCAGTATGCGAGATATACAGTCAGGATCTCGATTGGCGTCCGTCCGACCAAACAGTGAATTTTCTACTTATAGATCAGACGACGTTGTTTTCGTATTTATGTATGCGCGATGCGCGCTTCGTCTGTAGAAGCTCAAACGATACATCGGTGTCTATTATTATTTTAACGTAACGAGCTTGGACATTGATTAATCGATTAATCTGACGAATAGAGAAAGGATGATTTACGTCACGCTACAATGCGCTTGAAATTGTGTAAAAAATATATATTTATTAAAATCTTAACAGTATGTACATGTATTAAAATATATATACATAAATATTAAAATTGCATGTATATGTGCATTGCGAAACCTGTAACACCTATTCGCTCAATTCGAGCATGTAGTACTGAGAACCGAAGCTGCAAATATTTGTTTTAGAATTCGAGGAATATTTTTCAAATCCATACATACAAAAGCCCTTCCAGAAGGCATTTTCTTCGTTAACCTGGACACAAACACAAATCACTTTGTGTAATAATTGCGTAATTGATAAAGATAATTAAATAGAGATTCTGTTACCTTGTTGCTTGATCGCCAAGGGACCCAATAAATATGGCATATGCATTAACACCTGTATTAGACGTCAAGGTTTTAGCGAATACTTCAGGTCGAATACCGTAACGTTCTAAATTAGCGTCAGAAAGCACCACGACAATCGATTCATCGGAATCCTCTTTCGCTAAGGTAGATATTGCGTGTCGCGTTGCTTCCAATGTATAGTCACCGGATATGCAAAATTGGGAATGGGCGTGCATCGTCTAAAATCGGACAAAAGCAACAGAATTTTATTTTAAAATTAATTTTGTGAAAAGACTGCGACGCAGACGTACAAAGCCTGATAGAATGAAAGGACTACTCACTTTAATCACTTCTAGTCTGCGTTTATTATCTGTAGGTGGCTGAGTATGATCCACGAATGGAATACAATAATCATCGCCGGAATGGCCGACAATATCGTATTGGAATTTGTTTTCATATCCACTAAAAGCTTCCATCACCATAACAGACGCTTCCATTTCTCTGTCGAGTCGTCCATCGTAGCTATTAAATCTGTACATACTACCGGACACATCGACAACGAGTTTAAGTCGTTTTGGCTTCATCTGCGGTGCACCGATTTCAGGTTCTTTTTCAGCACGTCGTCTGTAGATTGTTTTTTCACCAGTTAGACCTTCGATTAGTTTGGTATCGTCTAGCTCCCCAGAAGTTTGATGTCTGCACCACTGACGTTCATTACTTTTGGCCTGTAGACTGCCTAAAATCACCCTCAAAGCCTGAACCTCTTTTTGAACTGCACCGTTGTATTGACTGTATAGTTCGTGGTCGTATTCGCTCATTCGTATATCGCTCAAGCGTTGCTTGAACGCTTTTAGTCCCATTTCTCGTGCAGCTTTTTTCACGTGCTCGGGAATCGCATTTTTCTCTTCGTCGCTTAGCTGATGAACCGTGTGACCAGCGTCTAATCTGTATGGTCCACCTTTACCACCTAAACCTGCGGTATCCCTACCTGTAAACCATTAAAATATAAAATGGAAATTAAAGCAGACAGTAAACAAGAATTCAGAATTTTTAGTTCAGTCGTCAACCTACCGCCAGTGCCTCCAGCCCAAGTATTGCCCCCAACATGTGGATCATTGTTGGGATCTACTTTTCCATGTTTTGGCGCAGAAACATCAAGTCCTGAATATCGTTCTTTTGTAACTTGAAGTCTTTCACCATCTGCACCTACCATTTTGCGCCACGTTCCAAGTGATTTCTCTAAATTGACTAAAGATGTTTCCCATACTCTTATGCATCCACCAGCATCAATAGTTACCAAACCTTCGTTAGAAGTTAAAGATGCAAAAAGCGGAAGTTCCTTGTCGTACAACCATTGAGTAATCGGAGATACTTTCAATGGCCTAAAACAAGTGAATGAGAATTATAATTACGTTTAGTTGCATTTAAATCAATTTCACACTTCATAAAATAGCATTCAAAATAATATTAAATAATACTGACGCCGGAATGGGAACGTAGCGTAATTTTTTTGCAATTGGATCCGTGATTTCCAAGTACCCTGACGACCCAGGATGTGGCTTTTCTTCGTAAAGCGCAGCAGTGGGAACATTCGTTGAATCTATTGTTCTGATAATAGCGCCTTGTTTTGTTATAATTGGTGTACTAAAGCTGTTTACTCTTTTATTTCTCAGAAATGAGAATACCTCGTTTGAACTATCAAGCTCTGGAAATCCTACTATAATGCTTGCATAAGTATTGTTAGTGGCTACGATCCTGTTTGGAGAATCGATTTTTTGGTTTAATACTTTGCCTAAAGCCTCGTTAGACAAACTATTCTTGCTGCAATTGACTAACGATCCAATGTTAGAGAAACTGGAATTCTTTTGGTCGACTTTTCTTAAAATATTTGGGCAAGGACTTGTCGGCAAACTTTTTTGAAGAATAAACTTATCTTGTTTAGTACTTTGAATAAGCCAGCGTTCAGGAGAGGAAAGCAGTATAGAATCAATGTCGAATGGCAAAGTCATTGTGAAGGCACTTGTTTTTTCAAGATCAACAATTTCTACTTTGTTGTTATTAGGAGTGAATATGACTATTTGATTGAGGGACTCTATTAAATCTTTTTTTAATTTCCAAGTGATAGCTCGATTTCCTAAAACTTGTGATATTTTATCACTTGCTGAATCAAATAACGAAGACAATTGGAGATGGTAAGCAACTCCCTTTACGGGATCTACTGAAAGAAGTGAATTCGACTGCAAAAAATAATGTATATTTGAAAGTATTATAAATGTGTATGTATATTTAATCGTATATATGTGCAATATTTACCGTTTCTTCATGAATCAGAATATTTCCTTTTGCGTCATTAGCAAGGGACATAAGAGGCTTATTTCCTCTTAATGGACTTACTAAGCCTTGTAAGTTTATTTCTTGTAATTTGTCAGAATCCATCGACATAATAAACAAAGAAAGTGGAGTTGAAGCAAGCACATGAATTTTATCGTCGCTTCCGTCACCTTTCAATCCTGAACTGACAGATAAAGCAGCTACGGTACTTGATTCATTCATTGGTATACTCCAATAGCTATCCAATTCTGTAAACCAGGCAGATCTTGCTTCAATTTTATCTAGTGTCACAGTTTTTTGTGGAGGATTGGCAACAGGTCTGTATTTAAAAAATCTTTCTTGTATTGGTATTGGTGTGCTAGATCCTTGAATATTCCAAGTACTATAAAGCTTTAAGTCTGGTAAAGGAAGTCTGAAAGGAAAATAACAAAGCCGTTATTACTTCTTACAACTTTTTATTACAAAAATAGATATTACAATATTCTTAGAATTATTCTTACTCTTTTGCTAATGCTACATTTCTAGGACTCGTGCCTACTGGAATTCCATGTTTATGAAGAACTTCAATAAGAGTATCGAAAACTTCCTGAGAGTATCGATCAAAGTCGAAAACATTTTTTACAACGACTGCCAACGGTTCATCAGGGAATTTCTGTAAAACAAATTATTCAGTTGTATTGATCTATTCTGGTATTATACATGTGTACGTATCGAGATAAAAAAAATATGGTGTACCTGCAAATGTTTGACAATATTTACAACTTCACGCGTAGAATAAGGATACGAAACTAATCCTTGATCAGCCATGTTTCGTAATTCACCAAAAGCTTTTACAAGTTTATGAACCGTTTTCTCATCAACATCTGGACCATACTGTTTTAACAAGTGTATTTCATTTTCAACGCTGGGATTGTCGACGGAATGTGTGCTAAAAAGATCTCCAATTGCTGCAAAGAAATCATTTCCTAAAAAGGGGAAACCCGGTCTATTTGCTAACACAATCATTCGAAAATCAGGATGCATCGATATAATATCTTGATTATCTTTATCAGTTTGCAAAGTAGGCACAATTCGTCTACCGTCAGATAATATCATTTCTCCCGATTCTACCAGAGTCTGAAAAATCGAATTAAATTAACATTACTTTTTATTCAATGGGAATTGACCATGAAATTCAAAGAACACTTCACCTTTAATATACAAGTAACATGAGTCGGCGCTTTGTCAGCTTCATCAACTACAAGAACATGGCCCAACTTTACCGCTTGAACAAGAGGGGAATCTTCATAGACAACAACTCCATCTCGAACCATTGGTTGTACAGTCAAAGTTTGAACGGTCGTATCTCTATGTAACTGTATGTATTCTCTAGGCCTGTTGAGTATCTGAAGTAGTCTATCGACTATCTTATTCTTTCCAACACCTTGATTACCAACAAGAAGGAGGTTTTGTCCGAGAGTAAAATCTTGTAAAAGAGTTTCCAACAAAACAAGATGCTGAGGCACATCATAGAATAAGATTTCTGGAACTTTCGTCAAAGCGGAGGTTTTGTACCGAGGAACGGTCGTTGCGCCGATAGTAACTGTATCTTTATCAAAGATGCAGCGAATATTTGAATCTGCACTCTCTGTTTTCGGATAAATATTGAATTTCTTTAACGAATCTTCCAACGCTTGCCTAGCAATAGATGGTAAAAATCTAGCAAGACAAGCCCGATGCACTGCATCATAAGCATCGTCGTTAGGAAACTTAAACATTCTTGCAGCTACTCTCAAAAGTTGCCTCGTACTCAAAGAACTCGCAAGAGATTGCATTGTTGGATCAGTAGATGATCTTAAGTAATGCGCTAACTCGATAATATTTAACAAAGATTCTTTTGGCTCTCCGTACTGAAATCAATAAAATTGATTAATGTTAATATTTAATTACATTGTTTGCAAGGCCAAAATAATACTAAACCTTTTCTCGGATAATGTGTATTTCTTCAGACTTTTCTAACGGCCTCATTTCGTGGAAAAGGAAAAGATTTAAAAGCTCCGCATTTAACCATTGACCCGTTGTACTATTCAGAACTGGAGGTTCGGCTAAAGCAACTATTCTAAATGATGGATGAATCTTGTATATCCCAGAATTTCTCATATCATCGTCAGATTTATTGCACTCAGATTTCAATTCTTCATAACGGTCTGCTCGCAAAAGTCGCTTTCCGTCATGTAATTGTAACTCCCGATCGTGAACTAATCTAACAGTGATGAAAACAAAAATTAGTATGTTCACAAAGTATTCGCAAGGACATCGTAGCAAATGATCAAAAACCTATAAATCACAGCCAATGTGCTTGGATGAACCCTGTGTATTCCGTCCAGTACAGTCAACTTTCCTTCCAGAGCTGCAGTGACTAGAGGCGAATCTTTCCAGATGGTATCTCCGTTAAGAAGAGTTGTTCTGTATTGTATTAAATCTCTGGATGTCATATCCTATACATTTCAACACACTTAATATAAGTTCCTATAAATAATATAATAATATTAAGTGTACAGTAAAATTCTTACCTGATACAAAATTACTGGCTCTACTTGATAGTCCAATAGTTGACTTAATCTCTGAACAGTAATTGATTTCCCGCAGCCCTTTGGTCCTATAAGGCACAAGTCCAAATTTGATTGAGACTGAATCATCTCGGCAACCAAAGAATTTTGATAACTTGTTTCTATGTATGGAGATTCAGCGGTAGTAGGCAATAATCCCGAACCACGTGGAATCTGCGGCGGGTTAAAATATTCAAAAAATTTTATAGAAAAAAATAAATCTAAAAATTTTTCCAAAGCAAGCATACCTTTACTGTTGCTGATCTCTTGTCACTGTAGCCAACAGTGATTTCTGAAAAGCCATCCATTTTATTTACATTTTTAATAGAAAAATTCTTGGAAGGCTTATTTTTAGAAACTCTAACGCCATCTAAAACGCCGAATGTTTTCAAAATATCTTCAACGGCGTTTCTTCCTTCTTGGTTTAAGAATAACTTGTATGGATAAAACCTATAAAATACGTCGAACAGCGGCAGGTTCGGAAAATTGTCCTACATAAAAAGAAGTATTCGCGATTGAATAATTTTCATGAGAAGCAAAAGTGTCAAAGTTGAAAATGGCTTACCAATATGATAGCCGCCGATGATAAATTATCTAGGGGGAAATCTGGAAGACCGAGCGATACTGCTTCCTCCGTGATGAGGGCGTGACAGCAGGATAATAATTGGGACAAGGTCGCCCCATCCGCGTGGGGTGCCAAACTCTTCAAAGCAGCCAGCTGCTCCTAAAACAGAGCGAAGATTGCATTTTCAGAAGACTAAAATAGAGAATAAATAATTCATTGGGCTAACTTTAATAATGTGCAAAAGGTGAATTCGATTATTATTCAAGACACAAAAAATAATAATAACTATAAGGTGATTCATACTTTAATAAAATTTAAATGATTTTTGCGCTTTTATGAATTTTTTTGTATTATTAACCGTATTTCGGCTTCATGATCACATAATAATATTATAAAGAATTTTATTAATATCTTTACTAAAATTAGTTTCATGTGGCTGTAGAAAAACAACCAATCTCATGTTAAATAAATCGATGCTAAATCAATAACTGATGCGTGCAAGCGTCTAACTAATTTCATGAAATAATCTTTTTGAAAAACCCTTTAGAAAATCGTTAAAAAATTTTATTACAAAGTGTAAGTGTAAAAAGAGGAGGCCAAGCATTATTTCTAGCGAACATAAAATAAGTGATAAAATCATCGGCCTATGTAAATTGAAATCGATTTCAGATTTAAAAGCTTTTTCTCGTTACTATAACTATATTACTGATACATAACAAGCTATACATAATATTTTATAAAAATAGTAATATATGTAAAAAAATTCCCAAATGAACTTTTAAAATTCAATGGATTTTTTAGTACAAAATTCAATACGATCATAAAAGAAATGGATGATTCATGTTCACCATAATCTATAAAATAAGAATCATTTTAACTTTAAATATCTTGTAACGACATCAACCTAATGGTACCTAAAACAAATATTTTTTAGGCACAAAAAATATATTTCAAATTTAAATATAGTTTCAACGCAAATCAACATTTTTCTTAATCAACCACCATGCTACGTAAATGGATCAAAGCATTCAACACTGTATAGTTTTTAAAAACATTCGTTTATTATTATTCTTATTTTGTTCAACACGTTACATGTTAATTATACATACTGGCTTATACATATACCTAAAAACTTTATACGAATCTATTTTTAAATAACGCAAACTGTTTTGCTCGATACTCGATGCATAACAGGCGCGTGTACAGCAGTGGAATTGAAGTTTTAATTATGTTCAACTGGAAAATAAACTTTCGAAAGAAGTAATTTAACGAAGTAAAGATTAAGACTACTGCAGTAATACACACGTAAGAGCTGTAAAAAGAGAAGTTATAGCCGAGAGTTCGGCGGAAATAGTTTCTGAAAGTGATTAACAGCTAAATATGCTATTCGCGCCGCAAAATAAGCGCCGAGCTAACTACCGTTCGACACGAGAAGCTCTAGAATGCGGGATGATTCCCATCGGAAAGTTTGAATTGAATTGTTCTTATCTCGAGTGGCTGATCGCTGCGCCGTTCTCTCCACAGGTAAAACCTGCCATTCCATCATTGTCACTGTGAAATGCGATATAAATTTCAAAGTTTAGTTTGCGAAAATAAAAAATAAAACAATGAAAAATAATTTGCAAAATTATAGGCCAGTTGATTCGTGCGCAGATCGCCGAAGCGAATATCATTTCGCTGTAACACGCTGCTTCTTTTACGAAACTTACATTTCGCCGCTGGAAAAACAAGCGGCTCTCATCCTATTTACTATTCATTTGGAAAAAAAAAGAATTTTTCTGACAACCAAACAGGTGCAATAAATTTCTAAAACAGGCCAATCAACGACGGCACGCGAAAGTTAAATAAGTCATTTTTAACCAAAAAAAAGCTTAACGCTGCGCAGAGTCTAGTTTTTCGCATTCGAAGTAGGAAATGGTCCTGAAATACGCGCGCCTATAACTACGTTGCCCTTAAATTTCAATAGACGCCAGATCGAGGATAGATTAGGGCCATCAAAGAGAATAGTCGAGTATATACGCAATTCCGAAGTTGAAATAGCTTTGTGAGACATAAAAAGCGGAAGGGGGAGGGGGGAATAAATTGCAGAATGAAATGATTGCATGCGCTCTCGCGCGCGGGGGCGGCGAACGTCATAACAATAGCGCAGCAGCAGTAGCGCCTATTACAAGCCGGCAATATACCTTCCAAGAATTGACAGTGGATTCTTTCACGTTATCCCCATCTGATTACCGGCTCGGCTCGTCTCGGCTGGCGGTGCACGAGACCGCCTATTTTTTTTTTTTTTTCTATGCGGAAATTGCCGGCTAACGCGTTGGTGCTGCGCCTCGTGATTTCCGCAGATGGGCTTTGGCATGTGTAATGCACGCGCAAAAAGCGTTGCATTTCTTTGCCGAACGCGGCTTTCGGCCGCAAATTATCATTGCCAAATTACACAAGGCGCGCATTAGTTCAAAGGCTGTACTTTTTTTGCGCGGAAAATTCAATAAAGTCATTACACGCTTCGACTTGACGCGCAGAAAATAGATAATTGCAGCTCGGCGGGGAGGGACGGAACGAAAAGTTTTTGACGCGCGGAGTGAAGAAGCGCCGGGAGCGAGTATTTGTCCTAGAAACAATGTGACAACGACGTGCGTGAGATATGCGGCGACATCGCTCAGCGGTACCCCGTCAACTCGTCGTCCGCCTATACGTATATGTATATAACGAAGTATAATGCTATCAATTAGAATTTCCGTAAAGCTGTACAGTTTGGCATGACGATCGATTACAGGCTAAAACAAGACGCTAAATTTCGCCCGCGATATAACGAATTACATATGTATATTACAGCGATTCTAGATTATTTTTTTTCACTCTCTTATTCTCTCTTATTTAAATCTATAGATATATACATGGAGTATAGAAACAATTGGGAAACGATCGATATCGTCGCGGCGACTCGCGACGCGTGTACTTACAAGAGAATGTTTACAACAAAACAGTCAGTATATATATAACGAAGAACACGCATAAATTCGAGAGCAACAGTTCACAAGTGTGTCTTCGCATAATGCATATCAGTCCCTATATAAATTTTCTATATCGAAACGAAAAGGCAAATGCGCAAATCAGTCGTGAAACAAGGATTCCTGCGAGGACATCCACTGGATCTCGGTGGGCTTGAGGCTCGGCATGAAGATGTGAAGCTGGGGCTTCCCGGGCGGTGTCCACAGCGACGTCGTCGTCGTCGTCTTCCCGGTCTTGTCCTCGTCGAGGTCGTCGCGATCGGCGTCCTCGAGGACTTTGTCCGCGGGCTTGTCGCCGATGTGGTGGTGGTCGGCTTGGCTCTTGGAGGCCTTCCTCTTGCAGGAGCGTCTCTCGGCGGGCTCGATGAGGCTCTTCTCCTGGAGCACGAGGTACTGGGTCGGCAGGACGATTCGCATGGAGCTGCCCTCGTCCTTGAAATTCGAGTACTTGCGCAGTCTCGAGGCGTCGGCCGGCTGGAGCTGCTTCTCCTCCTCGGAGACGGGCTCGTCGAATTCGCGCACCTTGCCGGACAGGTCGAGCCACTGGAGCACCCTCTCCGACAGGGTGTTGAGCTGGGGCGTCTCGGGCTTGCTCGGCTCGTCGGCCTCCTCGGCCGGCTTCGTCGTCGGAGGGCCGTCTCGCCTCGTCGTGGAGTCTCGCGCAGATCGGCGCCGACTGTCGACGACGGGGCCGGCTCGGCTCATCCGGGCCGCCGCTGCTGCTCTTGTCGAGGACGAAGCGCAGCTTGACGAAGCAGCCGTCGAGGCCGGACTCCTGCCGCGGGAATTCCCGGCTCTTCGAGGAGGCGGAGGTCGCCGAGGAGGTGCTCTGCGGACGTCGCCGCGGAGGCTTGAGCAGCGGGTCGTCGGGCGAGAGGATCGCGTGGCGGACCCCGTCGACCCAGACCATCCGCACGGAGATCGGCCGCTCGGACGACGACCAGATGGCCGGCATTTTTCCCGCGGGGCGAGCTCAGAGATCTGGCAGCTTCCTGGGCCCGTCCGTCCCCTCGCGCATCTCTGCGCGCGAGTCTAGGTGTGCAGTGTTACACGAGTTTTCGGAAAAGCCGAGCTCGAAAATCCGGAATTTTCCATGGGAAAGGGGAGCGGCGGGAGACAAAGAGCCGCGGAATATGGAGGTAAATAAACGTGTATCGACTGTTCGAGTAGGCAAGGAGTCGACGACTGCGGCGGCGGAGACAACCGCTGCTGCTCGGGCTGCACGCGATCTCTGATGCGCGGCGCGCGCCAGGCCGAAACTCCGCGCGCGACGGAACTGGGGAAGCGTATATAGTTATGTACACAATGTAAATCAGGCAAAAGTTCCGCCGGAAACGCGCGAGCGCGCGCGCGCAAGCTCGTGCGAGCTTGCGGCTGATTAACGCAGAGCAGGTTGGTATACATATGTATACATATCATCGGCCGCGCATACTTGCGCGGCGTCCTTGCCCCTCTATAATACACTGAGATATACGCACGCACGGCGTGCCTCGAATACTCGACATTTCTAGCCATCATCGGGGATTGAATTACGTTTTGGAGACTCGCCATGTTCTACAAGGCGGTTGTACGGCGATATGCTTCTGTCAATAATTCGACGATTATGTAATTATGCTCATTTTATTATTTGAAATTAAAGCCGCTATTAATACCTATATTTTTCTAATCTAATTTGATGATTTGTGCACGCCTATGACACACGGTGAGCGATCAGTTTATCTTAGGTTACGTTGACTTGATATCGCATAATCGCGTGCTACGGATTTCAATCTAATGTAAATAATTTGCGTGGAAAACAATGAAAGTGAATTTCCGTAGTACATACATTTTTCTTACCCGCTGCTTTTTAAGATACATTATAGAATGGAACTTTAGAAAGTTTAAGATCTGATGATTGTTAAACATGATTCTATGCAAGTTTTGAGCAGATTTCATTTTTTATTATTTCATCGAATTTTTCAAAATTTTAATTTACTCTACATCTATTTTGACATGTGTTTATTATGTATAAACCATAAAAATATATACAATAACTTTTACGTGTATAAAAAAAATTTGGCGTTCATTAAGGTCAAGAAGATCTTTTCGCCTCGTGCCTTTACAGTGCTCGTCTGGCTTGCAATGTGTCTGCTCATCAACTGTACTCATACTGCGAATTCATTCTCAGCCTAAAAGACTCACATCTACACTCCAAGTACATACATAATTTGGGCTGTTTCGTCAAATCAAGCAAAAGAATCTTTGAATCGTCGCGAAAAATGTGGTCACTTGCAATATGAAAAAATCAAGATGCAAACGAGTATATGAAAAAAATCTAATACCATTAAAAAAAAAAGATATTGAAAAAATCTTTAAATTGAGGGTTTATTTGTTCTATTTTTTCAAATTCAAAGTATAACAGATCGCGCTGCTCCCCGACGACTTATATATACATTTATACTTGACATCCGGGCGCTGCCGCGCCCCTTGATGTATAGATAATTTTTTTATTCGAGCATATATATATAGCATATATCATAGAAAAATGATCGTGAGACTCAATTATTTAGAGCGCGAGTATAGTTTACTATTTTTCGATGCAATATGTGTAAAGTACGATTTTACACATGGCGCTTCGCGTGCTATCAACTGAATTGATGCGAGTCTCGTATGAGTAAAACATTAACTTGTATCATTAAAATATATAATATTATTTCAGATAATTTTGTAATTCTAATAATTTTTTAAAATTTGTCAGTGCTTAAAATTGTACATTCCGATACTAACAGCTCAGTAGTTGTACTTAAGTACTGTATGACATGACGTGCATTAACGATCGAGCGCAGCGAAATAGTTAAGCGCTGCGCTAATGGAGAAGATATCTTATACTTAGCACTGACTAACATCCATTAACAGTTCATTATGAAGGTATATTATGGCAGCAAGAATGATGAAATAATGGATTACTTCCGATACGGGTGTCATAATTGCGGATTTATATATACCATACCACGTATACTCACGTAGTCATATATATATTTTTCGACATTTAGAACAAGCACACTATTTTATAATTACATGACTGTTATTATTCACTGATATATAAGAATATTTTATATATTAATCTGAAAATTTCCACTGATCTTACGAGTGAAATAACGACATCTTTCCAATATATAATTTTTATTATATATTTCACTTTAAAACTCAGTTAATAAATGCACCTGGCAAGTTATATTTGCAATTTTAAAACATTCATGAAAACCATACATTAAATAACCTCGAAGTTTTATTCTGTCCATTTATTTCTTTATTCACTAACCCATGATCAAAATGAAAATCTTTATTCATGAACAAGAATAAACTTCTTTGAACACTTGTTGCATGCAAAATTAAGTATTTTCTAGAAGATCGTGAATATTCAGTGAGATAAAAAATGTAACTCCGATAGAAAAATCATCATTTTACAGAGAAAATTTGCAAAAATATTCACCTTATTTAAGACGCTGCTATTTTAGTTTAAAGATTACTTGAATATTCCATCTAAACACGAGCTACTTATGTTAATAGCAGCTTGTATGAAAAAATTTTGTAAAAATGTAACTTACTTCATAATTAGGAGGAGGAATATGTCTAGCTTGAAATCTTGATCGTAAAGGAGGATCTAAGGGATGTCCTGGATAACGTGGTGCTGGTAATCCAAGTGCAATAACTCTGAAATCTTCACTCACTCGGACTAATCTCCATGAATCTAATTCTTCTTGACTATGCTCCTAAAATGATCATTTTACATTCAAAAATTCAAATAAAATAAAAGATTTTAAAATGTGTATAAATAATAATATAAACCTTTAGTAGCTTATCATATCTGGAAGCAGGAATTAAAAATCTGCCATCTTCAAGATGCATCTCCCTATTTTCCAGTAAATTATTTAAAATTGGAAGCACATTTCTCTCAGCTTTTTCAATTCCTTCGAGAATTAAGATTCTACCATTTGTTGCAGCTCTTAAGGCACTTTGATCATGATAATGAGCAGTTCCACTTTGGATTTCTTTTCTTTGCTTCAAATCAGCTTCTGTTGTATCACGAGATAATCCAATGAATTCTACTTCTCGTTCTGTTAATTCCATAAAAGCCATTGCCAAATTTCTTCTTCGTAATCCTGGAGCTCCCATCAAAAACATATCTTGGCCAAGAATATCTTTCTGCAACATCCATCTTAAGTGTCTCAAGGTTTCTTGATTAGGATTTTTTAATACTGTTAAAAACAATATTTGATTAATATATAACATAGAAATAAAGTTAACTGTATTATGTAAATGCTTGTCACAACTCACAATATTTTCTTGGCACATATTCTGGATTTTTTGGAGATTTTATTTTTTTTGAAACATCATTAATTGTTACAACTAAGTCATCTAAAAAAATTGAAAATTATACATGAAAATCAAATAAATAGAGTAAATAAAGTTGCACTTTTTCTGTTATAGTTTTAAAAACTTACCTGATTTGTATCGTATTTTAAAGTAGAGGTTAGGAGATATTTTAATCTTATGTGTACCATTAAAAATATTGTCAACACTTGTAGCCCTTCGAGATGCAAGGGAAATCAGTAACATTTTATACTTTCAGTAAATTAATCTTCATCAGAACTTTGTCATCGGGGCTATCAGGCTATTGACCACGTTTCATAAACGATGACTCGAATAAAAATTATGGTCCACAGTCTCCACACACTTGTCTACTATAGTCACGACTATAGTTTGCTATAGTCTCTATACTACAGTACTACACATTCCGCACGTTACGCTATATATCTATAAGTATATATTTACGGCGAATAGCAGTCGCTTATCACGTGGTTCGTAGAAGGTATTTTATTATCTTTTATTAGTAATTAGTTTATGAAGAGACATTATGTGTAAATATTTACGTCTTAAACTTGCAATATCGATACTAGTACAAATGTATTAAATGAATATAATAATTACGTAATTCCTTAAAAACTGCATACAAATTTATGCTATTGTTTATGTATAATATGTTAATTTATATAAAAAAACTTGAATCGTGCATTAAAAAACGATTTATTAAATTGTTCATAATAAATATATAATGTACAAATGTATTAATTAAGTCAGTTAACTATTACAAATTTACTTTATATAAATTAGACTTAAATATAATATTATTTAATAATCAACATTTGCTACAAAAAATTAATAAAAATTTGACTAGTACAATAATATTGAAAAGTTTAGAAAAGAACAAGTTAGAAAACTAAAAACATCTAATGTTAAAATTTTTATAATTTTGGAAAATATTTTAAATTGTCACTCATAATACATTGCATGAAAAAAATAAATAAAATATCATATGTTACAAGTAATTAAATAATAATTTATTATTATTTTTTCAATACTCTTGAATCTATTTAAAATCTAATTTTATCACTCCGAAAGTATACAACATAAAATAATGAATATGTGCAGCAACAGATGAGAATCACAAATTTCAACTATAAAGGGTACTTAATTGTTATAAATGATTGGATAGTCTATATAATAATGAGTATTCACACAATATGACTTAATGATGTAAGATTTGTCATTTTCAGACATGCAAAGGGTTGGTAATAAACATGTCCAAGAGATCACATTATATAAGATAATTACACATGCTTTTAGCAACATCCACATTTTATCTGAAAAATATGGAATCATGAATTTTCCAATGATTTAAATTATTTTTAATAATTTTCTTATTTAAACATACCAGTTTATATGGCTGTTTATTTGATAAATTCTTCTTTTAAAAAATTAAAGATTTTTCTGAAACAATAAATTTTTTTTTTCTTTTTAAAATATACTTTTGTGAATAAATTTTATTTTATTGAACCTACTCACTTCTTCATAATCTTCTGTGCGCCTAGCATTAGCAGGATAATAGTCTACTAGTAATGGTCGAGGTCTTTGACCTATACCTAATGGTTGTTGCAATCCGCAAGCTTGTTCTTCATTGGTAATCACTGTCACTAAAGTTTTGATCACTTGTTCATCCTGTTGTGACATAACTTTATTTGGATTTTTCATTCGACGTAAGAATAATGCATTCCATTTTTGTCTCAAATGTAATACTAATTGAGCTGCTTCTGGATCAACTTTGAATACAACCCAATCATCAAGTTTTAATATCGTTGTTCCTTCATGACTTTCGTCCACTTCTGAATCGGATTCACTTTCAGGTATACCTATTAAAAAAGGTATTATAGAAAATATATGGCAATGTTATCAACATATTATGACAATACTAACATTCTGCTTCGTAAATTACATCCATTGGTAATCGTGCTGGTCCACTGAATATTGCTACTGTGATAGGATTAACTAAGGTAACAGTTCTAGCATGACAAAATCGACCAGACCGACTCATTTCTTCATATAGCATCCAATCGCAAGGCAAGGAATTCACATTAGCAGCATGTACTTGAGCTGAAGTTGTTCTCAAAGATTTTGAGAAATCTCTAAGTGTTGATGAAGGATGGAAAAAAACTTTTACCTCTTTCCTAAAAATATGGATTATGTGAATCAATTATTCATTGTATTATTAAAAGCTAAATACGAGCATTTTGATCATACTTACTGCGTTCTTAATTGTGCATGTTCTCGGTCAACACGAATCAAATTTGGATATAATCCAGCTGTTAAAGCTGCCTTGACAACTGCCCAATTTTCAGAATTAGAATTTAAATCTCTTATATCACCAGATCCTCTGGACTTTACAAAACCAGACGCTCTCAATTGACCAAGGAGTTGAGTTCTCATTCCAACAACCATTTCCATAACTGCAGCTGAAATAAAATTCTTTTCACAGAATGCTCTTTCCCAACCATTAGCTCTAGCATTCTGCCAAATTTGGAAAGCTCTAAGTACTGACATATGATCAGAATAAGTACTAGCTGCAAATTCTTTACGTGCTAGCATTGCTGCTTGTTTCTTTGATGGTTGGAAAGGTATCACAAATGGATCCCTAAAAAAAAAGTATTTCCATAAATTCTGTACATAGGATTAAATCAAATAAATTAATAACTTACTTATATGCTAAGCTGCAAACAATCGTTAAAATAGGATCAAGACACTTGAGAACTACTGCATAAAGCAGCATTTTTCCTAAACGAGGCTCAATGGGCAAATCTAAGAGATGACTTCCTAACTCAGTAAGATCTTCCCAAGGGTCAAGAGCATCAATCGTTTTAAGCAATTGAACTGCATTTCTTGTTATAACGTTGGAAGGAGGCTCTATGGCTTTTTCTAAGAATTCAGCTATTGGTGTATTTCCTGGTGCTAAATGCTTTGTATAAAGACAGAGTTGCTGCAATGGTAATCTTAGCATTTCTGGCGTTTGATACAATTGCATACTGTTAAATCGAACTGAAGAATAAAGTCGATAGCATATACCTTTTTGGCATCTACCAGCTCTACCTTTACGTTGTTTAGCACAAGCTTGAGATATCCAATTTGATCGTAACATACATACACCAGATATTGCATCAAAAGACTTTTCTTTTACCTTACCCGAATCAATAACATATACAACATCATCAATTGTTATGCTGGTTTCAGCAATATTTGTAGAAAGAATGATCTTTCGTGTTCCTTGTGGGCTAGCTCTAAATACTCTTTTTTGATCACTTGTTTGCATGTTGGAATGAAGAATATATAAATTAAAACGATTGCCTTGATTCATTCTATTTTCTCCATTAATTTTTTCCCTCATAGTCACAATATCATCATATCCTGGCAAAAATACCAAAATTGATCCCATAGGCATTTTCAAATGTATGTGCAAAACTAGTGTCAAAAGCAAATTATAATCTACATTTTCATCATTGAATGTATGATGATAAACATCAAGCAGCATTTTATCATCTTCTGAGATAGAAGCATTTTTAGCTTTAGATAATTCATCTTCTTGTATAGAACAATCGTAGGTTTTTATATAAGCTTCTATTAATTCTGCACATTCAGATTGTTTCATATTTTTTGCCCAATCCAAAGCAGTCCAATCATTACAAGATTTTAAGTTCAGATTAGCACCAAGGTTTAAAAGCTGTTCAACAGTGTTTAGAAATCCTCGTCCCGCAGCAACCATTAGTGAAGTTACAAAAGTTTTTGAATGTTGGTAATCTACGGAAACATTCTCTGAATGTATTAAATGTAAAATTTGAGTGAATTTATCTTCTCCTCCAGAGAGCCATGCATCAGCAATTGATTTGTCCATTTCCTCAATGAGCCATGGTTCCAATTCAACCTTTTCTGAAACAGGTTCAGTTTGCTGTTTTTGAATAGGAATAGATATAGGATTTTTCTCTTTGCTTTTCGTAACTGCAGATGATGCTGGTTTATATTGAGTCCACGATTCTAAAACTTTTTGCTGCTCTTTGCTATTTACAAGTTCTTTTTTTTTGGACACCATTTCTTTTGTCATGTAATTTGTTATTTTCAAAACGTCCTCTAAATAGTACACATCTACATCATACAATTTTCCAGGTACACTTACTACTGCACAATTATTAAAATATTTTGCAAATATTGTTGTGTCAATTGTTGCACTCATGAGAATCACTTTTAAAGATCTGTATTTGATAAGAGCATCTTTCAGTGCAATAAGAAGAAAGTCACAAAATCTGTCACGTTCATGAACTTCATCAACAATAATATGCGTTATCATGGCCAATGCTGAATCATCTCCCATTAGTGTTCTCAAAAGAACACCGTTGGTACAATATGTGAGTAAAGTTTTTGGAGCAACTCTGCTTTCTAATCTGATTTGATAACCAAATGTCTGACCAATTTTTTCATCTCGTTCAAAGGCTACCCTTTCAGCTACTGACACAGCAGACAATCTTCTTGGCTGAGTACAAATGATTCTACAAGTTTGATTTTTTTGTTGGCAGTTTTCTAAAATAAACTGAGGAATTTGGGTAGTTTTACCACAGCCAGTTTCTCCTGCTATAATAACAACTTGATTTGTACTCAATGTCTGCAGAATTTCTTCTCTTTTTGTTACAACTGTTAATGAGTTGCGGAAATTAAGTACATCATAATTAGTTTTCAACTGAGGTACTTGTGGTATGCTATTATTCAACCTTCCCATTGCCTTTGTGTTGGTGTTAACTGAGAGAAATATTTCAACTTTAGTTGAAAAAAAGAAATACGAATCTTATGCATACCAATATTACGTTACCTTCAGTTTCCACAGTTCTTTCCCTTTCTGTTGGTGGCAATAAGTCTCTGCGTTCCTTACTCTCAAGAGGACACTTTTTAATTAAATTATAAATCACTTGTCTTGATGATTTTTGCAATTTAATCACAGCATCTGCTTGAACTATAGTAGAGCCTTCTCTTTTGAAAACAGTTAGAAAGCGATTGGCACCTCGGCTGCAAAATAAAATGCACATTGAATTGAAGTTGTGATTAACGATGACTGATCTTGTTATCTATCATTGAAATAAAAATAATTATACGCACCCTCTACTTTTCGATTTAAGACCTAATTGACGTGCTAAATCATGAATATAAGCTCTTTCTTCTGCAGTGTAGGAGGAAGGAAACTCTAACTCCTTTTGGTCGCATGTTTCCATCAGTTTTTTTATAGTCAAATTAACAGCTATTCTTGTGTCTTCTCCTATCTCCCGATGTCGCTGGTTTTTTCGGCGTGGCATGTTTGCACTTTTTTATGCTCAAAGTCACTTACTCATAAACTTGTAAATTAAATTAAAAGTTAAAGCACAAGTCAAACTTTTTAACTGACCCCATAAAAGTCAGTTAAGTTGTATGTTTTTTCTGTGTAAATTTACGCTGTTACTTGCTGAGCTCTTATTTATACTCTACTTAACTCTTTCTTTATGCTGCAATCGCAAAGCAAAAAAATTGCGTGTTTTCGGAATATTCCGTTGTAACGCGAACAGGCGAACTGTCCCGAAATCCCAGAATGCATTATAGCGCGAGAATCAGCCAATCACAACGAAGCTATGAAGACTCGCCAATTCTAAACGGCCTTAGTGTCAGTTGATTTTCCAGTAGACACTTGCTCTATCGATCCTTGTGATTCGCGAAATCGCGAATATGCACACTTTTCCAGTTATTTGACCAGTTTTCGCGCTAAAAAGTTGAGCTTCTTTTGTTCCACGAGTTAATCAGAACGAAGAATTCTGATGGTAATTGAAACCAATTGCATACAGGTACTGTTTCATACTATAACACATACAGTTTCATAACAAATGTAACAATGCTTAAAAATTAAATTGATGCTAAAGAGACTTAAAAAAAAATTTCTCACGCCATGAAAGCGTTTATGAAAGATGAAAGTATCGATCAGGACGTTGAATCACGACGATGATGGATATTATATTTTGTTAGTACAAGTACACACCGTGTATAATTAACGGATAAAACCTAAAAGAAAATTTTAATAACCTCGAAATTTTGAAATCCATTAGGTTCTCGTATGGATTCTTCGGACAAATGTTAACTGAGTAGTAAAAACAACACTGCGCAGATATATACTTACACAGTATTTATTGCTGATACAAAACGTAAGTACTCGTATTCCTATGTAACAAACATAACCTAACGCTTAAGAATACGTGCAGTAGTGCAAAGGTATATGCACAATACACATGCACATAGGCAAAAGATTTTTTCTTTAAATATTTGGAACCAAAATTTATATGCAGTTTTAAGGAAACTCTTCATATTTTATTCCAATAATAGACCTGTAATTTTCCAATTGAAGTGATATGTTAGTTATAGAAGTACAGAGATGACGGACATTATTTGTATTTCTTCGTCTGAAGACGAAGAGGATTCATCTAAGAAGGTTAGATGATTATTATGCATGAAAAAAGTTAACCTTTCATTAGTATTCTATAGTTTGATATTTACTTATTTACTTTTGTAGCGGTTGGTGAATGGAGATCAAAATAGGAAACGGAAACAATCGACGAGTTTGGACAACCAAAATAGGAATAAGAGATCTAAAACTGATGATGCAAACAAACTTTCTAGTAATTCAAGTATATCTAATAACAATCTGAGTGATACAAATCTATTCAGTCTTAAAAAGTCTGACAGTAAATGTGATAATTCAGTAAATGAACGTTTTTCCCCAAAACCTGGGCCATCTAAACAAGATGAGTCTCAAACAAAGGAAAGTGATTATTTAACTAAACCATCGCATCGAGAGAATCTTCACAAGAAAGTTATAAGGCCACAATTAGTTATTCAAAAAAAGGTATCAATCCCTGAACCTTCGGAAAATATATTTATAAAGTTTTTAGAAGTCTGTGAACAAAAGCAGCCTTCTGATGAAAATAAAAAAATCTTTAATAAATTAAGAAAAAAATATGAGAAACTTAGTTCGATTGATAAAAATGACAAAGAATTTCAGAATTTTCTTAGCATAGGTGTAAAGAAAATTTCAAATGACCATAATAATAAATTTTATGCTCATATTCGTGAAGTACAGGACGAAATTAAACGTCGCATAAATTGTCCAATAATAACATCAGAAAAAAAATTAAATACTGACCCTAAACAACAGATTATTGAAAAAGCAAAAGATGTTCAGCAAATAGTGTTATCAGATGATAACATGAGAAGAGTGAGGAAGTTACAAAAAGCTATTGAACGCTGTCAAAGAAAAATTAAAGAATTAGAAGAAAAAGAAGTAGATTTTGATGAAGATGAAGATTCTGCTTACTTGCAAGAAGATCGCTACAAAAGAAAACTGGTAGAATTATATTATGAACTTAATAAAGTAGTTGAAGATAAAATGTTAAAGAAAGAAATTACTAAAAAGCAAATCAAACGAAAAGATATACCTGATGAAATGACAGGGATACCATCAGTTGATGAATCAATTATAAATTTCATTAATTGTAATATTAAAGAAATCGATATACTGAAACATATAAAAAATATGAATGCTATTGCTGACTTCTTGGTGGCACCGGATTATAATGATGTTTTGGATTGTATCAAGAAATGTAATGAACAAAAAGGTCTTGACTTAACGAAAAAAAAAATGGAATACTTAGGTAAGCCAAGTTGAATTACATTATCTTATTAAATTTAATATTTTATTAAAATAACTTTTACATGTAAAGGTATATAAAAAGTTAGAAATATCAAATCTGAGACACATTATATTTTTATTTGTAAATGAATCAATTCAATTTTTTTTTTTGTTTTTTCAAATTTTGCTAAATCAAGGTTGATTATCAACTACATTAAAAACACAGAAAACATTTTAAGCATTCTATATTAAATTATTTAAAAAGTATTCACTTAATTTAATACAACAAATTAATTTTTGATTAGCTAAAAAAGCTTTTAAAGCAATTGGATCTCATTTAAAGAAGCAAAGAGTCCAGGAAAGTGATGAATATATATCATTTTTTCTTGAAATTGGTAATAGTGCAGATCCAGCAACTAAGGATCTGGCATTAAACGCAAAATTGCAAATGAATAAGAAAGATGGTGATAAAAAATTGCAGGATATTTTTCAAAAATACGTGGATAAACAAGAAGGTTTAACAGTAGAAGAATTAGAAAATTATGATGAAGAGTCCGTTTCTGATAGTGAAAGCGAAAATAATGAAACATCTAAAGACAAACCTATATTTGATATAAATAAATTGCAATTCGAAAAGAACAAGGATAACGATTCTGGCTGTGTTGATACAAACTCTGAAGAAAGTAAGAGTAAGAATGATGAAATTAAAGAAATTGTAGTTGAATCGGATTGTACAAAAGAAATTAATAATTCTGAAAAAAAAGAAAGTAAAAACAAGGATCATGAACACTTTGAAATTCAACCAAATGTAGCTGAAACAAATTCCTCAAATAACGTTATTCCAATTGCAGCTGATGATGACATTCTTAAAGAAAGTATTTCAGCTACCCAAAATTCTTTAAGTGCAGATAATAAGCCAGAAGATAATAATAAAAAAGTATGCAATACAGTAATAGAAAATATCTTACCAGATGAATCAACACCAAAACAATTAGAAATAATAGAAATATCTGATGAAATTGAAATTCTTCCAAATGATGACAAAGATAATAATGAAACTAACGGTAATTAAGTCGATTAATTTTAATTTTTAATTTTTATTATTATTTTTATTATTATTATTATTATAATTTTATTTTTATTTTTAAATGTCGGTTTTGAAAACTTTTGCAAATTATAAATAATTATTTTTAATTATATTATATTTTATTTATTTTCATAGGTTCTGAAAGTACAGAAGATAAAAATCATACTAATTTTATCAAAGTATGTTCTTTTGCAAAACCACCAAAATCCTGGAAAGATACTTCATCACCAGAAAAAAATAAATTGAACGTAGAAAAAGGTAAAAAGGATCTGTTTATCAACCCTTTAGCTGTTCGCAATCTTCCTGTTAAAACTGCAACATCGAAAAAAATCTTTAAAATTGATTCTCAAAGTGTGAAAATCGTTAAATATTCACCTCAAAATGGCGTGAGACGTAACGTTAACAATTCAAATATGCATAATATGCCACCGAGTAGCAAACGAATAGTTATTCAAAGAGATCCACTGACATTAGAATAAATGTGTAAATAAATTACTGTATATTATTTAATGCTGCAGTAACCACTGCAACAACTACTACAATTCGTAAGACTGTACATTTTTTTATGTGTGTATAAATTAAGTATGATTTTTTATTAGAATCTCTTGTTATTGTAACAGAATAGTTAATGAACGTATTTTATATTAGTTATTAACATTTTGGATAAAAGAAATTCGCCTTTAGTTAAGTTTTCTACAATATCAAAATGGTCAATGTTATCTCTGATCAGCAGGAATTCAGCATTGTCGACAAATTTTGTCAGTCTCTGAAAAAAGTACATAATTACAATAATCTAAGATCAAATTGCTGATATTGATTTATACACAGAAACTTGTACTTACACGTGCATACCGTCTAGATTCTTCAATAAAAATGGGAGAATCACACTCTCCTACTGTTACAATTACTTTTATGTTATGAACTGGTTTTAAGTTCTTATCTTTATCATCAGAGATTTCCAAAGGTGCAAATGTAAAAGAACTTATTTCATTTCTAAAATGTTTGTATATATGTATTATACACTGAAGAGAATGTTTTATTTTTAGTTGTAAGAATATGGACGGCTTATTGATTAAAAATGAAAACAATATTAATCAATAATATTGCGATTTTTAAATTTATTAAATACGTCAGACTCAATTGAAATAAAAATTAGTTGATCAATTGTTATTCTCGCTAAAAAAACAAATTATAAAAACTCAAATTTCGTCCATTTACTTACATTTTAAATTTATTTCAACGATCAAATTTCTACTATTATCAAGATATGAAACAGAAAATGTTGTTATTTTATGATTACAAGTGTATTACAATGCATCTATAATCATAAAAATCTATACAGTGTATAACGTGTATGAAAGAATTTTCTAATTTTATACAAAAAAAAAAAAATTAAAAGCCAAAAAAATATATATTTACAACGTACGGTGTCAACTTCAAATCCTCGTTGATACTCGTTCGGAGCAAAGGTTCTAGTGCATAGATCCCGCCGATGAGGACAAGTCCTTGAAGCAAATCTCTATAACCGTGCCTTGTTATGAGATCAAGCCAGCTAGCGTCGTGCAAAAGGCTTGCTGTAAGATGTGCTCCAGCACTGTGCCCACAAATCCAAACGCATCTAAAAGAATATATAAAAAATTTGTATTTTAACCCCGCTTGTTTATGCGCATGTGGTTACCAATTATATTTAAGGAATGCGTCAAATCATAATGTTATAATTCTCGTTCTCAACGTAACTAATGCTTTATTAATGTACTCGAACGAAATTGTAATTACTATTTTTTATTGTATACGAAACTGTTTATAATGAACGTCAACTTACTTCGATCCTGAAGCATGTGCACGAGCCAAAATTTTTTCTGTCAGAGTTTTTATTTGTTGAACTATATCTGTTAGTTTTACTGAAATAAAAAGGAAATATTTTTATTCAGAACCCTGCGTATATCTTTTAATTTAACAGCGAACTGAACCGATAACAAGAATTTTCACATACTACTTGCAGAATAAAACTCACCGTTAGGACATAAATCGTAGTTAGCTACAATAACTTTGATACCGTGAGCAACGAAATTCGGAACAGCGAAACCCGACAAGTCTTTATCAAATTCTCTCCAATATCCTCCGTGAATGAATAAGAAAATAGGTGCATCTAGCGTCAAAAGAAACAATTAGTAACAGCATATTTGTAAAGTAATTAAAATAAAATTCGTTTTACCATCCGGAAGATTAGTTCCGTATATGTCATATTTCGTTCGATCAGATGATCCGTAACTCACGTCAAGCTCGTGCTCGATTGAACTTCGAACTTGATTTGTCGCTAAAATTGTCATGAAACATTTGGTTTAGAAATTATTGTATACTTATATCATAATAGTTAATATTATATTAACTGTCTTGGCAAAATTTGAAGTATCGCTCTAGCAGTTCCTCGGCTGATCCAAATCGTTTGCTCCAATTGCTCGGCATGTAATTGAATTCATGATCCTGCAACAAAAATGTTTATATTTTTCTTGTCGTACTTATAAATCAAAGAATATACCATACATATCGATACACAATGTCAATGAAGATATTTGGATTCGCGCCGGCGCACTGCGCTCTCCAAAACGTACTATCATTATTAATTTATTGCACCAGAAGAACTTACCGTTGAGATGGACATTTTCAAAGGAGTACACCTTCCCTTATACACGTTCTATATATTACGTAATACGCAATGTCCAATAATGGCTCAATTAAAGTAAAATAAGACACAAAGGGTGGGAGTCAGCGTACGGTTTGGCGCAAGAGTGCGCGGATAGCTCGCATCCAAGTGCGATTACTGCGAAAGAAGCCGGTTGAAAAAAGTTGGTAAACTTTGTCTGAATGGACGAATGTTGAGGGCTTATGGTATGCGCTGCTCCGTCGATGTGAGAGTAAACCAGCACTTTGCCCCGCACTGCGAATGCAGCATATTATCTCGGCAGCCTTAGCGCTGTGTCCGATGGCGGATACATTCACTTTTGCGGTTGCTGCCACGCGCCCATACATGTCAGCTTGTATAAACATACGAACGTCTGCGTGTACAGTAGAGATAAAAATTCGACGACTTGATTTTCTGACGTAACCAATTGTATGTAGTATATACAATCAATAAGCTGTGCACGTATTATAAAGAATTGCGGAGAGCTCGTGTGTTGGAAAAGAAAATAATTTTAAGTACTCAATGATTTTCGTGCACAATAATGTAGCAGAGTTTGGATTTTTCGGTGAATCTTTTATTTTTTCCAAGCGGATAATTTTTTTTTATGCGAGAAAATTAATTACAGGAGTTTCGAAATATTTGTCCACGCACTGAGTGATATAACCTTGAACGAAGCATCTTCGCCGCTTTTTTGCGGGCTTTCGTACGAAAACATGTGCACTAAACTCGCGCGAAAAGTGTATCCTGTGAAACGATAGTTTTACAAATGAAGTTTTTTCGTATCATGTTAGTAAGTACTGTTCAGAAAAGCTAATTTTTTAAAAAAAGTGTATGTATGAATAAGTGTAATACACTGTATTCAGATGGCTTTATCCCTCGGTGTTTTAGTAATTAGTATGTGAACTCTGTCGATCTCTCCGAGGTAAATTTGGTAGGTAAAGCTGACTTCGAAAAAATTACTGCGTGTAGATTTTGTTATGTAGATTACGATAAAATGAGCTTATTTTCGTACATGCATGCGTTTATCAGTAAAAATAAGCGTTCAAAATGAGTATCTTTTCGAGCTGTTTTTCAATACGTACATGTTGATAAATAAATAAATATTATTTGTAAATCCGAAGAAACTGCCACTTCCTCAGCAATTTTTTACTGATAAATGGATGTATGTAGTCAATTTTTTCGAAGCCTGTCGTTATTTCGTTTAGATAAATCATTTGTGAAAGGTCAGTCCAATTTTTTTATAGGATATATCGACATATAGATTTATAAGGAAGGACCTCAAACTTTGATAATTGTGACATGTACACTATTTTACAAAAAAATAGTCTGACCTATAGCTACGCTACTTTTCATTAACAATTTGACTGTATCATTCGTTGAATGTATGTGCGTCAGAGTTTAAAGACTCCTTTTCCAACTCATCTTATTACGAAAGTCTCGAAAACAGGCAATAAAAATAAATTTTCAAGCACTTTGGCGAGTTCAAAAATCTTTCTACAGTTATTACGCACAATCAGCATAGCGAAAGTGCTGCAGTAAGCCTGCAGAAACAATAAGACTCACATCAGACAGCCGAAACAAACACGAGCGCAAAAAATATATGTATACACTACACACAAATGCAGACGAGCATATAATACCCGTAATTTCGAGCGCTTTTTAAATAAGATCAAATATAACGTTAACCGCACACGCGGTAACTAAAAAACGAGCTGCGTTAGGCTGTATTTTTCGCAAAGGTAGTCTCGTCTGCGCGCAGCCCAAGCATATATAGAGAGCGCGGCGGCGATGCTCGCGTGCAGAATAAGTGCAGACGCCGCGTAACATAAAGCGAGCCTTCATATTTTTTTGCAGTTCCACGCACACTCGGCGAAAGGAAGACGCAGAAGTAGCCGACGTATACGCATAGTACGCACACACACACACACACACACACACACACGACGGAGAGCGAGGATTCTCCCGCGCGCGGGGTCACACTCCTCGTTTTTCTCTTTTAACGGCTTGATTATAAGCATATCGCACGAGAGTCGCATATATATAGTATATAATATACGCGTAAACCGATGGCTCATGTATAGGTATATACTATATATATTATATCGGAGGTGAATTCGGTCGACGTACGCGAGAGCTTTTACGAGCTTGCGCCGCGAGAATTTAAGGGCTCTCTCTCTCTCTCTCGCTCCGCGCGCGCATAGCCTTGGCCGCGCAGCGACGCAATAAATTACGCGGATTGTCGAGAGTTGGCCGAGTGCGTTTTGAAGCGCGTGAGAACGGCGCTTCGCCCCGCCGAGAGAGAGAGAGAGGAGAGAGAGAGCATCCAAGAGGATTTGGAGAGCCGCGCGCGCGAGTTGTAAAGGTTTATGGTTATTTGCTCGGAGTGTGCTTGCCTCCTCCCCCCCCCCCCTCCCAACTGCGCAAGTCGTGATATAAATACTACGCGCGCGGTTATGAGCCACATGCGCCCCGCGTGTATCGTAAATTCATCAGTAGATTAGTCGCTCGACTCAATGGGGCACGTATCGCGCGAATCGCGGATCAACGCTACTCTCCGATGTATATAATACCGATTGCTGGATTCGAATGCGTAAGCCGCAGCTTTATACACGCGAGCTTTTCCGAGGGGGGGGGGGGAGGTTGTGTTTATAGTGTGATTTTCGAAATATTCAATCGATGCGGCGGCTTACGTTTTATCGGAGGAAATACGCAGCGCGAGAGAAGCTATATATATAATGGAGAAAGAGTCGGTCGAAGCTTCCGCCGTTGTGTTCAGCAGTCGATAGCGGACGAGGATATCATCGGTGCACGCGCGCACATCAGCAGCTCGCGTGCGCAGTATCTTTTCGTTCTCGTCGAGATAGCGCCTCGGTATTCGATTAATTATGCTTTCCGCGCGTACGAGAATATTTTATATCGAGGCCTGCTACGTTCTCGATGTTTGGATAAGAATTTATGAGTGTATATAATGTCACTCGTGGAATATATACAGTATACACACACCGTTATGTATGTATAGCGATGTAAATAGTATCTCACGGCATTCCACAGGACTGGACCGGTAAAGATCCGGATGTGAGCCCAATAGTTGGGTGTTTGAAGGGAAACGAGATTGTAATCTCAATTTTTTAAATTACGGGAATCTCTGGATTTTTTTCTCAGTCTGCTCTCAAGCTGTGTGAAATTCGAGCTGAGTGTATGGTTCTTGGGTGTATGAAAGCGAATTGTTTTAGTAGTTTTGCGTCGAAAACGAGGTCGAAAAACTATAATGTGGAAAAATATGACAAAAACTGTGAATCTCGCGCGATTTATCGCGTTTATTCCATATCTAAAGGAAAAAAATAAAAAAATATGTTACGCATTATCATCGGTGCTATAGTCAAAATAAGATATGTATTTAGGAATATAATACAGAGAAAAAGATACGGGTTTAAAAAAATATTTCCAGCTCGACGTAGCAAACGTATGGGTAGTAATGATAAAAAGTTATCTATATACTATCGAAAACAACGAAACATGTATAGCTTCCGTTTTATGACGATTTTTGAAAAGTTAAACTTATTCATCTCTTTACTTTCGTCTGATAGCTCTATAATGAGCTTAAGATTTTGGCGATATTTTAACATGTACTTATATTTTGCACTGTACGTGACACGTTAGCACATTATACCAATAGAAACTTTCTTTTGTTGAATTGGAAAATCATGTGCCTGAGTTAGATATAACTTAAAAAATTCAAGATTGCACTGTATAAGTTCACTTGGGTTAGCCTGTGCTTTTGACCGTAATAATTGAACAAAACTTGGACTAATTTCTACACGAAAAGCGGTCTTTTCAAAAAATCGCTTTGGCAAACTAAAATTGTTTTCTCTCAAAATTTTGTTCTCATAACAGTATAACATCAACATTTGGAAGACCACTCTCTCGTATACATTCCGCGAGCCCCGAGGCGAGCCTTGTACAGCAAGAGAAAAAGTATAGTCCCCCACAAGATGTAACTCGCGAATTATTCGTTCTTTAAATTTTCGAACCGTTCAAACGAAATCTACATACAAAATCTGCCCAACGCAACGTGTCATCAGTCCCGTCATTCCACAGCGAATCACGAAATCATCTCAAACAATCGCGAATATTCTGCATTATAGCCTTTAAAAAAAAAGATCAATACAACAGCGGGGAAAAGGCTGATCGACGGCGTTCGAGCTCTCTCTCGGCGCGCGTGCTTGCAATTTTGCGTTCACTGCGGGAAATTTTGCGACTCTCATTTATGCAGAGAGTCGCATACGCGTTATAGGCGCGTACAAAGCGCCAAGCTGCGGGAATGCGAACGCGTGCGTGTCTATATAACGCGGGGACACGGCAAGAAGACCCGAGCGTTGAGAACCCACGGAGTAAATCACACCCCGTGGAATACCTGCACGAGAGAGAGAGAGAGAGAGAGAGCGAGGCTCTTTCTTTTTCGGACAGCCACGGCGGCGGCGGAGCCGATATGCTCCTTTCCTTTCAAACCAGAAAAACCGGACGTCCCCCCCGTCCTCTGCCCTCCCCCGCACAGTCGTCGTCGTCATCTCTCTCTCTCTCTCTCTTCTCTCTCTTCGACAACGTGTTCCAGCACGCGCGCAGCTCCAGAGGATTACGTTCTCTGCGCCGCGCGCGGCAGCAGCAGCAGCAGCCTACATCCGCACGTATTGTTATACTGTTCCCGAGACCGAGGGAGAGAGAGAGAGAGAGAGAGTTGGTGCGCAGTTGCGTGGGCAAAACGATCTCGTTACTGCACAGAGAGATGACTGATGAAATTTAGGAACGTCTATACGTACTACGCGCGTATTGTTATAAACCCAAGCGAGAGTTGTATTAATTTCCCTCGCGCGCGCGTTTCGCAACGTTCTACACCGAGATCCGATGTATACGCATTTATATACGGGACAATCGGAGAGACCGTCTCTGCGCTCTTTTCTTCAAGATTTTTACTCCGGACTGTACGACGAGAGAAAGAGAGAGAGAGAGAGCGACGCGCGCGCGATTCTCCTCGGCAGAGAGTATACACATCTCCATCGCGATGTATACAGTCTCTGACGCAATAAGAGAGAAAAAGCGCAGCTGAGAAGAACTGCTGCTGCTGCTGCTGCTGCTGCCGCCGCCGCCGCCGTGGCCGCAGCTGCCTGCTCTGCGCTGCAAAAGGGAAGAGAGACGCGGGACAGAAGTCGCTACCGCGCTACACCGATCCCGCAGCCACTGGTCTCTCGCGCGCTCTGAGGAGCCACTGCAGCAGCAGCAGCATCGGAGAGGAGCACTGCACTCTGCAACGCAGGTGACAAAAGTAGCCTCTGGGCGCAGGCCGGCCTCCTTTTCTCGATCCTCGGCTCTCTCGCTTATATCTGTATCTCACTCTCGCGAGAGTTCGCCAAGTGAGCTCGAGTGCACCGCAGATCTACTTGCGATGCGGCATAGGGACACTTGTCCTGAATTCCTTTTTGCTTTTCGAGCCTACTGCGCGTGCGATTGGTCGGTCGTGCGCGAATCTTGTTTTTAGGGTGTTTATGAGGCCGAAGTCGAAGGGGTAACGCTGTTTTCCTTTTAAATTATTACACGCGCAATGCTAACGACAGTTTTCATACGTAATTTAACAGGGTCGCATCTTCGTGTCGTCCATTCGAAATTTAAATTTCGCGCCACGACGCGTCGTATAGTAGATATACAACTGCGATAACAAAATCTGAATAAAATCACGAATAATTAAGACGCGATGACTACTCTCTCTGCTATGTACCAACAGATCTTAATCAAAGCGAATTTAAATTTCAAATATAGCAATCGCAGAATTGAGAATGTGGCGCGAAATTCAAATTTCCACTTGGTCCCGAGAGCTCGCGTATACAGGAAACGTTTATCTAGAAGCTAGAGTCTCGTATAAGAAAGAATCTTTTTCCTCTCGAGAGACGATATTAAACTAGAATCATCGCGGTCAAGACGAGTCGATGAATAAAAACTGCGGCTTATTGCTCCAGGACTGTACTATGTATACAAGCGCAGGTATACATGTAAATCTACACAGAAAGAAAGAAGACTATTATTCCGGATGTTGTGGCGCAGACCTCAGCCGCAACAAGCCGGGGAAATGCGCGCCGCCGGAAAAGAGGCGCTGCATGAGAAAGTGTCACGGCTCGATGACTCCCCCTCGCAATTTATGTATACATGTATATACCTACATATATATATAGCGCTGGAGGCCAAGGGCACACCAGCGTTGCAGCGAATTTTATTGCCGAGGTCGCGCGACGCGCCTCCGTGCACTCTATATAAATATCGTGTAACTTCCCTCGCTCTGCCGCAGCTCTGCCTCTCCGCAGCAGTGGTATACGCACGTATACAGCGTATACAGATACATACCTATATATACCACGGTATCGTCGAAAATTTGCTGGAAGTCTCGTGCTGCGCGTACATGAGCAAGCGACCATCAGTGGTCTCTATCTATCGGTCGTCGCATATATTTTATAATTACCGATTCATGCGATCGAAATAACTTCACGTACCTATATAATACCCGATATGCATAAACGCGCACAGTCGAATCACTGTATAAGTCGGATGCTCCAGTGTCATCGCTTCGCAGAGCCCGGAGTCAGCCAGTCGACGGTTACACATATATATATATAAGTGTACTTATCAAGCGCGTTGGGTTAATTTATTTGACCCAGAGCTGTACATAGCTCGAAGAGCGCAAGAGAGAAGAGAGAGAGAGAGATACTATATGGAGAGACGGAGTCCGGGCCGAGCGCAGCTGGGATTAATCGACGGGAAAAATCAGACTGCTCTCCCGCGGTCCAAACAGAAAATTGATCTGGCCCTGACTTTTCTCTCATGGAGTCCCTCGCTGGCTTTTCTCTCTCTCTCTCTATACCTCGTCTTTTTATAGAGCTCCTCTCTCGCGATTATTATGTAGTGTAGTTTCTCTTCAAGACTAATCGAGATCAATTAAACATCGTGCGCGCGTCTGGCGGGAATTCGCGATCTCTCGTCGTGTACGTGGCGGTCGTCGTGTGTGCTGTGCGAAAAAATTTCTGTTTGGAAACTGGGGCTGCCGTGCGACGCGCGCTTTGCAAGCCGAGCAGGTTCTCTTCGCTGCAAGACGAGACGAATTAGCCTTTTTTTTTGTCTTCAATTTATTTATTCGAGGGCATTGTATGGGAGAGTTGCGCAAGGGAGAATGATTGGGTCGAAGCCTCGTTCGGGAGAACAATATTCTAATCGTGCAGGATTGCTAAGCATAATTAAAGATTTCGCTTTCACGATGAGATATAATAATATAAGCTTTCTCACGATGTAGTGGATGTGTGCTTCTGACGGGTAAGCGTGAAACCGAATTTTGTTCTCACATGCCGCAATGGTTGAATGTCTACACATGTAATAACGTATATAACGAGTTGAAACTTGATGAACATTATTTACAAAATAATTGTAATCTAATTTTTCCGATTTTTAAGACAAACTATCAATTCAAGCTCTTTCCGATCATCACCAAACTACGTTTGATGAAAAGTTTTTTTTCAGTTAATCTATAATATTGGATGTTTTTCTCCCAATGATGTGCTAATAATTTTGAACCACTTACTTTAAATTGTACGACTGATCATTTGAGAGGATTTATGTTACTATTGGACTTGAGTATTAACTCATTTGCTGCATTAAATGACTTAAAAATAAGATATTTCTCGCCTAGGGCGTAGAATACAATTTTGCTCCAGAGCGGTAATCGCCGATGATCGGTCGACCACTCGAGGGAGCAAAATTATTACATCCGTGGTAAGAACGATAATTTTCCAATCATGTGAAAAAGTTTTCGAAACGCAGATAATTTTAATTTTAATGATATTTTCAATTTTTATAGAATAGACTCTGACATAAAGTTGAATCATTTTAGCTATTTTATTCAACAATATATATTCTATATAATATTTCTAAATGAAATAATTTTGAGAGGTCAAACCAAAAGGTTTTTTTTTTAATTTTTGGAGGAAGATAATTTCTATCATAACCGTAGGTATAATTTTCTGTTGGTTGCATAATAAAAATAATAAATATCGATATATTTTACATGTATTGAAAATGAGATGTACAGATATAGTCTACATCTATAGCATTAGTAAAACATTTACTTTGCTAAGTGAGGCTCAACGACGAAAAACTTTTTTAACGAACGAATCATTTCACACTGCAGTTTCAATTACCCGGAAAAATTCATCAATACCTTTTTGCATTGTCTATAAAAATTGCACAAACTGGAAAGCAGAACTCGAATTCACAGAGCGTCAAATCGACTCCAACTCAACAGTTCTCCCGTCGCTTGTTTAGACAAAAAGCATAAACACGTTCGCGCATGATTTCGAGCCGTTCAACGAGAAATCAGCGGTAAATATATGACAAAAGCAAACAAATTTTGCCAATTTCGCTCTGTGACATACACCTCTTACAAATGCACTTCCGAGAAGCAGGGTATATATATATAGTGCATAAGCAGAAGCACTAATGCAGGTGTGCTCGTAAAACGTTTGTTTTAGCATTTGCATCGACATCGGCGTTTACTCATCAAACACAGCACGTAACGCCGCGAATGCAATTAAAGGGAGAATCCCGACGTACACATTATACACGGCAGAGAGTAATAATATGCGAAAGCAAATAATGTCTTTGCACCGATGTGCCAGCTTTGCGCACAATATAAACTCGGATGTATAATATGTGAGGAGAGACTGCAAGCGCGAGATTTCACAAAAGTTATGTTATGCAGCAGACTACGCGAATATTTTTCAGACTTTTCCTTCGGTCACTCGATACACTCATATATACCGCGATTATAATCCGACACCTTTGACCTTCATTTTCTACTCTTGGAGGATATATGTATAATGTATATGTTCAACATTTCGCTCCGACACGAGATGTACTGTGCGTATTAGGATTTTCGCCTCGTGTAAGCTCGGATTTTTTTTTAAAATACCGCGCGAAAAGTGCGTTCAAATTTCGCGCCATAACGTAGCGTGCGATTGTGAGATTTTGTGGAATGAGAAACTGTGAGACGCTTAGGTCTGGCGGTTGTTTATAGTAAAATCTATCCTTTTACAAAGCAAATCCGACGAAAATTTCAAAATTTTGTTAAAAGTTTTTTCATTATCCAGATGATATAAAAAAGTTGGAAAACTTGAAACTTCTATACAATCGCGCAAGAATATCATTTACGTTACGCTTTATACACCTTCGTCATCGCGATATTATATACAACGCGCGCCTAAAAGCCCCTGAATAAACATTATCCCAATAAAACCCAGCTCGAATTAATCTCGTATAAATCATATGTACCCGATGATAAAATGTCCCAATAATGAATTGAGGAAAGCAACGATCTTATCAAACGTTGCTCTAACGCAAGAAGCAATAAAGTATACAAATACAAGCGCCCGTACAGCTGCCTCTAATAAAGCAATCGCCGCATCGGCTTCGCGTACCCGACTTACGTTTATATAGGTATATATCTATCATTTCGCCTATATGTGAACACAAGCGCGCGTACAGTCGCGTCTTGTGCACTTGGATATCTCTAAGCGCATAGATCACAGTTCTAAAGACTGCACCGCGACGTACGCCGCGGATTAAAATAGACGCGCAGACTTGTAAATTTGCATATTTAAATATAGCTATATATATGTATACTATATATACGTGATGCAAACAGTGCGAAGCGGTATCAGCGGTGCACGAGACTTGAAAAACGGACGGCGGCGGTCGTATCGGGATATCGAGTTCGATTGGTATTCGATACACGATCAGCTGGAGGCGCCTCGCTATATAGTTTCATGTGTATATATCTATAATGATATATATATATAATAAGATAAAGAATGAAAGTAGATCGATTCACGTGCGCTCGCAAGCGCGCACAGCTCTGTCTTCGTAGACGTCGAATATTTCGAGAGTAAAATATAAACGTACAATTTAGTCGAATAAAAGGTAGTCACCGCCTCGAGTAGCTTGAATTTAATTGAAGTTCATTTTTCTAATATTAAAAACATTGCAATGGAAATGGGCTTGAGAGCGAGCGAATTTCTCTCTCAGCTGGCCCGAATACTAGTCCATGTATACACTATACGTACATGGAAATTTAAAAAATATATGGGCCGGTACTCTAAATACGAATTCGCCGTGTTTTCGTGCATATTTTTGTTGGCCGAGTCCTTATATAGCGAGAGAAAATCGTGACAGACATTCCGAACGAGATGTGGCGCCGGTGCGCGCACCTGAGGGAAAAATCGATGCGACCCTGATATCCGTTTGCCTATTGTAAGGACTTGGAACAGCAGAGGAAAAAAAAGAGCTCGACTCGTATATATAAGCAGACATGGGCATTTGGATATATTTGACACGTCTAGATAAGATAGACAATAGACATACCAGCGGTGCTTATCTGTAGAATAAAAGGCGAAGATATACTTTTTTCTTTAATTTATAACAGTAAATAGTCCATTTATTTTTTCGACATTGTTGAAACGTGAAGTTTTTTAAATGCTTTTATACAGATATATATTTTATCTGTATGTATTTAGCATTTATGCATTGGTGAATGCATAGATACTCAAGTATTTTATTCTTTTTTTTTATAGAAGCTACACCTAACACATTAAAATAATAATTGCCAGATGCAACAGGGCGTGCTGCAAGTGCGAGAACTGTCGATAAGCGCGTTGATTATGGTGTTCGGTATCAATCGGGTCAATTTGAAGTCCCGCGCGCATGCGGGTAGTCGTAAAAGATGAAAAATCGCTTCGAATTTCCATTAGTCTTTTGACCAGAAATAAACGAGCACACGCACTCCTATCGGTCATTCGTAATTGTGCACACTATATCGATAGTTACTTATGCGCACGCACATCATACCGATCGAATTCTCGATCTCCCATATTGTCCCGTTAATTTTCGCGCGCATTTACGAATTTCAAATACGGGCCGCAAGCACAGCAGAACAGTCATGTATAATGTGCAACGGAAAAAATCAGGCGTCGAGAAATCGCGCGCAGCTGTGTCGCGAGAGTTTACGCGCGGTGAAAGAGATATATATGCGCACTTTTTTAGGTCAAAACCCGCGCGCGTGCTGTTGCTCGTTACGTAAGCTCTCATTGTCGCGTCGAGTTACACTCTGCCGCGCGGCGCGACGAGCGCATGATGGCAAAGCCTGCAGTGAGAGAGAGAGAGAGGCATAAAGCAGATGCGCAGCCGCGACGAATTGTAACCGCGGCCTATAAGTGTAACGAGTCCACCACTTGTTTTTCTTCATTCTCGCCTATTGCCGATCTGTATACCGATATCTCCGCGCGCACCTCGTACGTCGTTTTCTTTGAGCTTTCAGCGCGGCTTTGTATATGGAAATGAGAGGTGGAGTACTGGAGTGGACTGTATGGTAATGGTAATATAGTTTCGTGGGGCGATTATTTGCGCTTCCGGACTCGATGCCAATGGAATCGATGCGGAACGGTATGGGAAATGCATATGACGTAAGTTACTGATGGAGGTTGTGTTTTTTTTATATGGTTGTAAACTCGACTTTGTTTTTGCGCTCAGGATTTTTGATTAAAATAGGAGGAGCTGTAAGGAAAATCCAGGATCCAACGAAATCGGTTGAAACTTTAGGAAATCAGATGTTGTTCGAAAAAATTGAATTGGCTTTTTAGTTTTCATTCTGTAGGCCTTGTTATCTGGAATACATAACAATACGATGTTTACTGTAATTATTTCAAATAGTATACTGTAATTATTTCAAAATAACAAAGTTTTTTTAAGTATATCTCGATAATCAAGATGGAAATATATTTTAAAAGCCTTACTTGAAGTTTCGGCTTCTTCTGTAGTCTCATATAAGTTATTACCTATATATAATCCATGAAAATTTGCAATTTACAAGCTTTCAAAAGTTCATAATCTGACTAATTTATGATCCTTACTAATAAAAGTAAAAACTTTATAAGATCCATGTAACGCTTTAATATTCATTAAAGTTGCACCGTACATATCAAAATTGTATTAAAAGTACGTGAAATGTCATGCAAATTGTATACGGTAATACTAGTTTCCTGCACCTTTTCATTAAAATTCAAGTACACGCATGCGTACGTGAAAAGTGCATTAAAATTTAATTTATTTTTAACAGTACATAACTTTACACTTAATTCAATCATTTCAAAAGTATTTATTTTCCAAATCTTTAAAATCATTCCTAAAAGTTTGGCTCCTTCATTTTTAATTACAAAATGAATAATCGAATCTTTCCAAAGTAAACTCTTTGACTTCTTTACAATGTCAAAGCAGTAGTTACAATATTATTTAGAAACAAAATTATTTCTATGCAGCGAAAATTGTTTTCAATATTAAATTGGCGTAAAGTTTACGGCACAATATACATAGCAAACTGCTGTCGACTGAAAGTTGCGCTATTTCTTATTGCAATCCCGGAAACAACAATTATCCATCGAAGATATACGAGCGCGCGTACCGAATGCCTCTCTCTCTCTCCCTGCGCCATATATTAAATACACTTTTATTTAGCAATCCCGAGTCTTGAAATAATTGCCGGCGGAGGACGACAAGGAGATCGACGGCGGCTATATCGACGTCAAAACTGAGGAAAAGAGAAAGCCAAACGACCATAGTAACTCTTCTTATCGAGAAGGCATCGTGCAATTGCACGGAGTGCGCGCCGCTGACGTCAGACTTGTGGAACGTTTGAAAAATCACTGGCGTACATACGAAGCTGCAATTATTCACTCTAGCCGTAAATGCAGTTTCAGCGACCATATGCGCGTATACACCTATACACTCAAGCATCTATGCGCTATACACACACATATATAATATATATATATATATATATATATATTATATATACAATACATGCTACGCGTAGAAATGGGAAAGAGCGAGTTACGCAGCTCGTATATAAGGCAGTTACGCATTGGCTCGGCGGCGCAGATATTTTATACGCGTTACGTGCGCGTGGACCGATTGAAAAGTGCCGAACACCTCGCTGCATTGTAAGCCTCTGCTGCATTGACTCGTATACATTGGAAAGACTATTATACAAGATAATATATGCAGGGGGAAGGGGACGGAGAGATTGATCGTTGAAACGGCATCGGGAAAAAATGCACAATCGCGAGATTTCGCAAAAGATTGTATATGTACTGTATATACGGTTAAAGACTTCGCGTGGACAGGTTGGATTTTTCATTTGAGGGCCACAACTGTCGCAAGTCGAATGGAATTCAAGCGGCGCAGAGGAGAATCGCGAGGCACTGTGGGAAACAACATGTATCGATATTATAAGCTGTTAAGATTGTGTTATCGACTTTACTTTTTTTTTCCTCGTCCAGTAAAAACGACTTGTTTATTTACAGGTCTTTGTAACGGTAAGCAGTTACGATATTTCCGATTGAACATAAATAAAAAATATAAAAATAGTGCTGCAAACCTATACAATTTGCATATATTCGTGCATTATCGCAGGCTGAATCAGTGAACGCCGAACACAGAATTATTTCATCCAATAAATAATGGCATTTAGCTATTCTCGGAAAAAATGCCTCATCGCGGTCATTACCATCTAATTGAGTTACGCGCGCGATTCGAGAAAAAAAAAATTATGCGCGCAAAGCTACAATTAAATTTGCGCTTGAGTAATATACAAGGCATCGAAGCTCGTATTTACCTATATATACAATAGTGTAGGAAGCGCATAATTGCCACTCCATATCGCACGAGCTATATAGCCAGTCCATTATCTAGAATCGTATCAATCATAAGTATATATTCGCCTTTTTACAATAGCCGCGAGGCGGGCTCTCGATTATGCGCGCATTAGACACGCACTTGTGTATATATCTAATATATCTATATACCCTGCCACTATACAGCGGTATACGCACGTATTATAATGCGCAGTGTGCATATACGTATATATCCTACAATACAACACAGCAGCAGCCTCGCACAATATGCAAAGTGCAGAAACCGCGAGAAACTCTCTCTCTCTCTCTCGCGCGCACCGTTATATTGCAAAATTGCAAATGAGAGGAACAATTACCGACCGATCTCGCGCGTATCGCACGATCGCGGCGAGAAAAACGCCGAATGGAATGCGCATTGCCGAGACGTATAATAAATTGCCAGTTATAGAGCGCGCAGCGGCGACGGCGGCGGCGCCCCGCGAAAACTTAGACGCCTACTTAGATTAGCGATCGTGTGCTCCTTATTGCAATTCTCGCTCGCGCGATCGCGCAATCCTGCAGCTCGAGGAGCTCTGTATCATGTGTGTGTATCGCGGTAAAAGGTTTGATCGAGAGAGCGGAGACCGACTTGACTTTGGCTGTGCTTAACAGGTTATATACAGCGCCTTTCCAGGGCTTTCTTGCGGGAGACGGCCGCTGAAAGCGATCGGCGAAGCTTTGTACACTGCACGCGTGTGCGGTTCTCCGCGCACGTTTATTGGGACTGCACACTTTTTCTTTCGAGCTATACTTATACTTTACACTGTGTATAGTATGCATTTTAATGTGGCGCAGCTTTGGAAAATGCAGTTTAAAAGTCAATGGAGAATTCAAATTTTTTGAATTTCGCGCCATTAATATCCAATGGTGGAGAATAGGAGTAATCAAATTTAAATTTAACATTGCTACGCCATCATGTCCGAACGAAAATAGTTTGTTCAACGTGCTTGCTTTACACGATTGAAACTATTTATTTTCAGAATAAAATATTACAATATTTATACTTTATACGCATAACAATTTTTGTATACCGATTTCATTTTTATTCTTCGCCAAGTATATACAATGCAAGCCAATTATATATTCTCATTTTTTTCTGTCTGTTACCTTGCGGCGCGAAATTTGAATTTTTAATTGTCTTTTTTTGTTGACTCTCGCCCATCGACTCGGGCACACACGCGTACGAAATAAACAATCAGCAGGAGTGCAAAGAAAACCCATCACGATATGCGTATGTACCTCAGTCGGTGTATAAGGATAACGGACTGTTTTTCGGCGAAATCAATTTGGCACTACGTTGCATAATTCATTAGACGACGCGCGCGGCGCAGTGCCGAAAAACCAAACAATACAATCTGTATACGATGCACTATGCCCGCGCAGACTAAAAGAGACGCGTCGAGCTTTGGATGCAGTCGGAGTCGCGAATAACTTTGCATTAAAAATGAAGATCATCGCGGCCTATGTGTGAGAACCAAAGAAAGCCGAAGGTCATCGCGATTTATAGCAATTAACATTCGTATCGTGTGTTTGCAAACGATATATATACCGCGACCGGATAAGGCGTGGACTTTTTCTCCGAGTTCAGTTTCTGCTAATCTGGAGCGATAGGTATACGGTGGAAATAAAAAATTTGTAGAGTCCAATCGATGTTTCCCAAACTAGAAACGTAACGCAGTAACTTTTTTTGCCTTATACATACTCAAGAAAAAATTACCTCCTATATCGCCATAACGATTTCGATGAATTTCGATGTTCATATAATTACGTTTACCCTGTTATACAGAGTAACAATAAATACGTCAATCAATTCAAAATCAATAATATTTCCATCCTATACAGTACACTCATAATGCCGGAAAAAATTCGAGCAATCGTGAACTCGACGTGGGCGTGTAAACGCGCAACAACTCGCTCGCGCTCGCCGGATCGCCGAACTCCGAAATATCTTCCCAAGCCGGTCCCGAGCATATCTCCTTCTCTCCGCGCGCAGCTAATCCCTTTTTTCTTTCCTCCGTCTCTCTCTCTCTCTCTCTCGTCTTCTTTCTCTTGACTCTGCAGCTTACACACACTTACGTATATACCTACATAGCTGCACACACGAGTCTCGACGACTCTCACCTCAACTGCAAAATACACACGTATACATCTATATACGGCTTGACTCTCGCCGCCCATGGGAGCAACTCTTTCGCATTGGAATTTCGAGGAAAGAGCGCGGACTGCCGAACCTGCGCGCGCGGCGAGAGGTGCGTCACCGAGGCTACCGTTCGCGACCTGTTTCTCTTTTTCGAATTTCGCTCCTCGTCGCCGCGTGTATATTATATGCGCACATATACCGGCAAAAAGAGCCTGGCAAATTATTCGCACACCGGGACGAAGCTGCGATAAGAGTCGTTATATATGCTGCATATTAAATGCAGATATGCGCGTAGACCGATATATACAATACTATGCACACACGCCGTCCAGCGAGAAGAGCACCTTGTAATACTTATAGCGATTTACGCACTCGTTGTGCGCGCGTACGCATTAGTCATTAGAAAATCATACGTTTATCCGAGGTGATTTACGCATCCCGCGCTCACCCCAATGTGGAGTGACGCTATATGCGATACAGCGCGCGCGAATGTGTGTATAGGTATAGAGACACGCGCTCGAATCATCCTTGCCTTATTGCGCGCAAACTCTTGCAATCGCGGAGAGTTGTTGGTTATATCCCCGGCATTTCTAAGGACTCGAACGCTCGAGGCGGATCTGACGTGAGTTTCCGAGATCGACTATATAGTCGAGATCCCATTTATTCCGAGAAAAGCCTGACTCTCCGAGAGAGGTTTTTTTCGAATGATTCACCCGACGACTTGATGATTGTTATTTCCATTTTTGCAGTTACTAAGCTCGCTGATGCGAGTCTCGAGTGCCTTAAAGTCGATCTTGCGCGTGTGTCTTGCACGACGAGAGCGCGAATCCATATAGGTATTATACTATAGAAGCGGAAATGCAAGTATATCGTGTATAGTTATTAGTTAATCGTCAGGTTTTTTTTATTGTAATTGCGATAATTGTATAATTTTCGTACGGCAGTAAAGCAGCGTTTTCTGATCTCACCTCCGGCCATTTTCGTCTCGAATGCCTTTTCTCATCCGCGTAGCGAGGAATCACAATGAATTATTCTTGCATAACGTGTTTACACAACCCATATTATACTATAAACCAGCGTCTGTGCGCAGACATGGTGCGGAATCTGCGTGTGCACTGCTTGGCGAAAACTGTAAAAATAAACTTTTCTCACATTATTACTATACAGCTCGATTAAATTCTGTCGTGATTGCACGAGTATTTCATATATCACGTTGCGAGAGAGCGAGCATTGACAGCTAATAATCGTTTCTGTCAAGGAAGTAAAATATTTGAAAATTTGAATTTCGCGCCACAATGCGTGTAACTGGCAAAGTCAAGGATTTCGCTTGCAATGATAATAACACAAATAAAATTACAAAGAGTGTTGAGATATAATTGCCCATCACTGCGTAATTACGCATATCTACCATTTTTTGAACTTTGAATAAGCTTATAATGTAGACGTATGTGCAACGTACTCAAATAGCAAGTGCGAATTACGCAATTCGTCAATGCCGTTCCCCAAGACATTTAAATATATGAACTTCAAACTCCGCGAAATGGTAAATATTTGCATAACGGAAGGCAACTTGTGTGTCTTGCTTTTCCGTAATTTTGTTTTTACGCCTTGTTGCAACCGTGGCGCGAAGTAATTGTTTTGACGTCAGCTGCGCATTGTGGCGGGAAATTTAAATATTTTTCATTGGCACATAATACGCAAACCCGCTTAAATCCTCTCTTCCGCCCGTTGTCCACATAGAGAGCAATATTATATTAAACGTACATATAGAAAGAAGCATTTCTCTCTCTCTCTCACACACACTCCACGCACAATACATCGGAGAGTCACGAGTCTGGGGGCCTCCCACTCAACATTTCTTCCTCTCTTCTCTTCATTATTCATCATCCTTTAAGTGAACAGTGGAATGTGACGAGCTACCATTGTACAGTGTAGCACACATAGAGAGCAGAGAGGCGCCTCGCGAGAGATTGTCCATAATAGAATATATATAGCGACGCGCTCGATTATCTCGAAGGCGCACGCAACCGATCAACGGAGTCGCGAAGAATGCGAATGAGCGACGATGCCGTGATCGTCAAGGGCTCCCTCTCAATTTGTATGGAAGAATATGTGTGTGTATACGGAGCGTTGTTCGATTCTTATTCTCGACGCTTTTTCGGATGGAAACGGAACGATATATATATATATAGGTACTACTCCTCGCGGTGTTTGTTGTACAGCGAGGTGAGAATATGCCTTGTCGATTTGAATAGGCGAGGTACCGTTTTCCGAATACATTAGCATGGAGTATAATTACAGTTAGCCTGGTGCCCGATGCGCGCTGCGTGTCTAAGATATATTTAGAAGCGACTCTCTGTACACTTTGCTCTTAGACTAATTCTAATTTATGTTAGTGTTTTTTTTGTTGTATTCTTTCGTTTTTTGTAAAAGTTGTAGTTTGTGCGCAACTTGACTTTGTGAAAAAGTCGAAGGCTCGAGGGTATCTTATGGATTGCATGCGTATACTCGCAGTTGAGCACCCGATGTTTTCGAGTGCCGAAAATATAAATGAAATCGATAAGTTTTGTTTTTACCGAGAATTGTTATTTTGCGATGCAACACGTGCGATGGAATACATTTTATACAATGTTTACAGCTGTAGTATATAATCTATGCATATATAGTTACATGTATAAAGTCCATATATGCACCTTGAGTTTCTCGACTCGCACGCAGTCCTTTCGCCTTCTTATATACACTTTATTTTCGACCACCCGGGTTGTATTCCCTCCGTGCAAGACCTGCAGAGTCAACGACCATTTTACATTGAGTACCAAAAAAATTGTATATTAACTCGAATTTCCACGGAAATTTTTCACGGTGCAAAACTGCAAAAGTGAAAAATACGCAGGTTCCTACACATCATAATATATACGTATTACGTATTATACATATTATATGCAGGAGTGTATACACGAGCCTCGTTGCGCTGGTCACCATGGCAACCGGCGATTTCGTATAGTCAGGTCGGCGCCCAATGTATAGTACACCCGGCGTCACCTGCGCGCTCGGCCAGGTGAGTATCTATCTGTTCTCGTGCCTCTCCCTCAGCTTCCTTTTCTCCGCTTCTCTCTCTCTCTCTCTCTCTCTCTCTCTCTCTCTCTCTCTCTCTCTCTCCACTTTTTATCTTGGCGTGTAAGTATATCTATAGCGCACGCCTTCAGAGAGGTATACAGATGTGCTTCCATCGCACCACACTGTGAGGTCCGGAGAAAAAGACATTTTTCAGCCGAGGAACCAGGAAAACGTTGGTCACTTATTATTTTCGGTCTTATCTGGATGGAAAATCTAAAGTCGTGTAGGTGATCTGTCGAAGATTTTAGATTAGCCAAGGCTGAAGGAGCTCGATGTTTTTATTTTCTCGAGGAATACCTGCGTGCGACATTCATTAGTTTTATACAATGTTTGTGACGAAATATTTGTAAATCGTTAGTTAACTGAATCACACGGTTTGAAATTGCAATTTTAATTAGGCTCGCATAGGTAGCACAGTAAATGCTGTCTTAAAGGTGGTCTTAAATAAACGCACAGGCTCAAAGTAACAAACGCTAAAAACCTTTTAGATATTATTGCGTCAGGACTACCCGAACAGGATCATAAACTCTGCGATACCCGCAGCGTCTATTAACACAGCCACAATCAATTCGCAAAATTATTTGCTTTGCCTACATGCAATTGTAGGTGTACAGCTAAACAAACTGTTCATTATTAATTTAATATTTTTGCGTTTAAAGTAATAATCAAAGTTGCTGCGTTTGGCGAAAGATCTAGCAAATTCGTACAGAAATCGAAATCGGAGCAAGAATATTGGGTACACGTCTCGTATACGTATATAACTGTGGGTTTCATCTCGGGTTACATATTTACGTAGTATAGTAGCTCGCAAAGCAAAACAAACTTTACGCCAGTTGACCATCCCATAAAAATGTACTTCAAACGAACCACATACACTTTACCACGCCTCAATTAACTTCCAGTAAAGTGTCTAAATACTTAAAAGTCGACATACATATACGCATTATATTATGTCCTGCAGCAGAAGCAGCAGTGGCGGCAAGAGAGAGTCGAAGAAGAGAGGACTGAGGAGTAACGAGCAAGGCCCAAGAGAAGAGATCAAGGAATCCACGCTCTCCGTCGCGGCCACAGCCATCCCATACACTTACTGCAATGTAGTATACCGCATGTAGTGATACTGGGGCTCCGGAGCTCTCTCATCTCGGAGAACACGCATGCACATATTACATGCATATATAGGTATACAGTCGTATGGTTTAGTTTAAACGCAGTATACAGAGCCTATACATAGTACAAGCATATGTACTACCATATACCATAACCTCGGCCGAGCGCATGCGCATTCGGAGTCGGAGTAAGTTGCGGGAACCCTGTGTGTGTTCTCTGTGCTCGCAGCTCGCTATTACATTATACTATACTGTTCCCACTCCCTGCAGACATTCGTCGGTGTGGATCGCCGCGGCGGCTCTTTCTTTCTCCTGCTGTGCCTGCGCTGCTGCTGCTGCAGGCTCTCCCTAGCCTCGCGCTCGGCGCTCGCACACATGCATATAGTTCCTGCGTCGCTGCCGCTGCCTGTGTGGCTGCCGCCGCCGCCTGTGCCCTGCGCTGTGCTCTGTGCCGTATAGTCATGCCGTATAGTTCGAGACTGTAGAAGAGAGAGAGAGAGAGAGAGAGAGAGATAAAAGAAGTGCGGCGCGCGAGCGAGAGAGTAGGGGCCTGCGGACGAGAAAAAGCGGCTCGGGAGTGGGGCGAAGATAAAGCCGCTGCGGCGGTAGCAACGTGGGGGAGAGAGAGAGCGAGCGAGCAAGGGGGGGAGGAAAGGAAGGGTCCCGCGGCGAGCACGAGCTCAGTCCCCGACGCTCGCGTGCGCGCTGCTCGTGTATACTCGACACGGCGAGAGGCTACCTTGTGTACACGAAAATTTACCCGCCCGCTTGTATTATCTGTACGCGCGCGGCCGCTGCTGCTGCGAGCAAGCCAGGATAATCGGAAGCTCGTCCCCGAGGAGCGCGGAGCCCCCCCAGTTCGCTGCTGCTGCTGCAATTGAGCGGTCCAAGAGAAACGCACGCGAGCTGCAGACTCGCGCGTCCCTTCGCTCGCGAGCACACGAGAGAGTGCATTGCGCTTGTTGTGCCGGTTCACGCTGCCCCATGCCGCTGTGTTTTCAGTGATCTTTCTGTGATTATAAGTATACGTAACTGTGCGCGAGGGTTGCCATTGCACTGTCGCTCGGCAGAAGCGCGACCCTTTGTTCCGAAGAGAGAGCGCCGAGGAAAGAGATGCGAGCTCGCTGTTGAAGGCAGCCACGACGCGCGCGCCCGACACCAGTACCTACTTACAGCGAGGATTCAGCAGCTGTGCTCTATTGCTGTTGCTGCGCTTTTCCCGGAAGCCCGCCGATACAAAGGTAGCGTCCCGAAACGCCTCTTTCTCTATATTTTCCGATGCCCCGGCGATCTCTGCAGCGACGTCTTTTCCGCGTTGACCCCTGCGCGCGTGTACTTATCTTCTCTTATATTTAGCATTTTAATGCGAATTAATGTTATTGTTGGTATTGTTGTTGTTGCTGCTCTTTCGAGGTGACCGGGTCAGACTCATTCAATGCTTTCGTTTACGTATACGTACAGAATTATGCTCGTGTTTGCTTGTCCTCTTATCTGATAGTATTGCTCTAACTACGTTGATGCATTGTTTTACGGCGAAATTTTAATTCATTTTGCTAAATTCAAATTGCCCGTATTTTGTCAATAAATACGTTTACTCAAATGTTGTACTGAACATTGTTTTCTTTCTCTTTAGGGCTTTTCATTAGCACAGGCAAGTCAAGGAAGATAAAAAGCCAAGATGTTTGATGTTTTTGGCTCAGTGAAGGGCTTACTGAAGCTTGACTCAGTATGCATCGACAACAATGTATTCAGATTACATTACAAAGCCACCTTCATCATCCTTGTGGCCTTCTCACTTCTGGTCACATCGAGGCAGTACATTGGAGATCCCATCGATTGCATAGTCGATGAAATTCCTCTCCATGTCATGGACACATACTGCTGGATTTACTCAACCTTTACAATCCCTGACCGCAGTGGTATTATAGGCAAAGACATAGTTCAACCAGGAGTAGCATCGCATGTGGAAGGTGAAGATGAAATCAAGTACCACAAGTACTACCAGTGGGTGTGCTTCACCCTCTTCTTCCAAGCCATTCTGTTCTACATTCCACGCTACCTGTGGAAGACCTGGGAAGGTGGTAGAATCAAAATGCTTGTACTTGACCTCAATTGCCCTGTGGTCAGCGAGGACTGCAAGACTGATCGTAGAAAGCTGCTGGTAGACTACTTCGCAACCAATCTACACTCTCAGAACTTTTACGCGTTTCGCTTCTTCCTCTGCGAGGTGCTCAACTTCATCAACGTCGTTGGCCAGATCTACTTCATGGACTTCTTCTTGGACGGCGAGTTCACGACCTACGGCTCGGACGTGGTCAAGTTCACCGAGATGGAGCCGGAAGAGCGAGTGGACCCGATGTCGCGAGTCTTTCCGAAAGTGACCAAGTGCACCTTCCACAAATATGGTGCCTCTGGAACGGTACAGAAGTTCGACGGTCTCTGCGTACTCCCGCTGAACATCGTCAACGAGAAGATCTACGTGTTCCTCTGGTTCTGGTTCATCATCCTCTCAGTGCTGAGCGGCCTGAGCCTGGCGTACCGCGCCGCAGTCGTGGCCGGACCGAAGCTCCGCTTCATCTTGCTGCGAGCGCGATCCCGCCTCTCGCCCCAGGACCAGATCGAGATCATCTCCAACAGGTGTCAGATCGGAGACTGGTTCATTCTCTACCAGTTGGGAAAGAACATCGACCCCCTCATCTACAAGACGCTCATCGCCGACCTGGCCAAGAAGTTCGAGGGCAAGGAGAACGTATAAGTACAAGACGAGCGCGACAAGCGACAGAAGATTTATACTTTTTATAAGGATTATTTACGAACGAACGATCGCGAGATCCTTGCGCGAGAGCCGCAGAGAGAAAGAGGGAGAAATCGAATCGCGGAGAGATTGGATAGCGCGTGAGAGAGAGAGAGAGAGAGAGAGAAAGGGAGGGAGAGAGGTAGCTCGTCGTAGTAAATTAGCTAAATTGTGATAGATCCGTTTCACTATGAGCATCACTTCCAAAGCGCGTTACGAGAGGGAAAGAAGAAAAGAGAGAACGAGCATTTTTGTTCTCAGACGCCGCTCGCGCGCGCACGTCTCGAAGACAAAGCTATTTTTTCCTCAAAGAAAATAGGCGATGCAAAGTTAGCGCATTCGTCGCACATTCCTCTGCGCAAGAGACAAAAGGAGTATATAGGGAAGGTGTGTCTCGCTGCCCCGTTTGTTGGAGCGTGAGCGCGCGCGCGCACGCTTCCGGCGCATTTTTCTACGCGAAAATCTCTAAATAGCTTTAGTTTCGCGCGTGGCGTTGCATCGCCTCCTCGGCTGCAGGCGCGCGCGCGCGCGGGTTCAACAAAAGAAAGGGCAGCTCCGAAGAAAGGAGAAAGAATGTGGCCCTTGTCCGGTACAGGGTTCGCGCGCTCGCCGACAGACGGCGACGCCGAAAGGGTATATGCACCTTCATCGACTCTCGATCCTTTCTCTCCTTCGCCTCCCTGTGTACCACCTTCCTCGTATATATATACACCGCACGGCTATATCTTCCTTTTATTTCTCCTCTGGAAAGTATCTGCCTCTTCCTTTTGTCGAGGCTACGCGGCTTCTCTCCCTCTCTCTCGCTCGCTCGCTCTCCGTCCGACCGGCTCGCGCTCATTATTATTCATCCTCTCTCATTCCATCCAGCGCGTCGGCGGTTTTCGGCCCTCTCTCTCTCTCTCTCTCTCTCTCTCTCTCCTTCGCATGCGAGCTCGCGCGAGCGAGCCAGGCCATCGAGTCTTCTTGTAGTAGGTCTCGCAGAGCCGTGAGAAAATAAGACAGCGGAGGGAGCTAAGAGTTAGAGAGTCGACGACGATGACTACGTGGCCGGAGGCTTCGTAGACTCTAATTGTGTGATAAGCGAAGGACGGTGTTGTTTTTTCATTATTGACTTTACTGGACTTTCAATCGAGCGCTCTGCAACGCTCGGGCTTGCTCTACTTGTTTCCTTTTAATATTATTATTATTATTATTATTTTACATTTTTTTTCATTTTGTTTTCGATTTTCAATAGCTTTCACAATTTTCGCAGCTTCGGGCAATTAACGGCGACGAGTGAATAGTGCTGAACTGATTGAAGTAGCAACGAGCTTATATCGTCTTTAATTGGAGCAAATGGCTTTTAATTTTCCGAGATATCAATACTAAACGATTCCGATGAATTGTCATGGCTATTGAAAGTTAAGAAACTTTATTATTTTCATCTCAATTTGCAATCTTGGGGACCTGACCTTCTCTCTCTTTTTCCATTTCGGATTCTCATATTTTATGAAGATTGCACTATTTTTTTCTGATTTGGGAAGAAAAAAAAGTAGTACATTTCACACATATTTTATGCTAATTTATAATGTACATAAGTATGTAAATTTATGCCCTTGGGAACGAGCCTAAACTCGTTTCCTCGGACTAATTAAACATTTTTAATAAGTGTAAATTATAATTTTGAACACGTAGTTTTAAAATTGTACAGAACCCAATCAAAAATTACTATCAACGAAATTGTACATTTTTAAATCTGCAGTTCATTCATCGTTCATTGACGATGAAAAAGGCTTCATCGAAATTGTACAAATGACATTTTGTTATGGACGATTTCAACGTCCTCAAAACGTAAAAATTATTGCTAAAAATTTAATGGCAAATACCGCGCGTTGTCTCTGGCGAAACGCAAACTTTTAAAAAATTTTTTTCTTTTTTTTTCTCGAAAAATCAAAAGTAACTGTCCGTTAACAATTACGAGGAGCGACGACTGTATCTCCGTCATAAGCCTGCAAGTTTATCACGGGAACAGGATGCGTTTTTCGGTAAATGCAAGCTGGAAGAGCCCTTCGCTCGTTGTTACTTTATACTTGAAATACGAGTTGTCTTTTTAACCCCACGCGGCGCTGGTCGACCTTTTAATCACTGCAGCAGCTTGCAGTCGAAACTTCAACCCTGTGTGTGTATCTCGTATTACTCGGAAGAAACGTACACCTCGTGCAAATGCGAGGGTATTTCGTTAATACTTGAGCATCGGAGATTTTTTTTTAGTTAAAAAAATATAGAATTCTGTTTTAGTACTTTCAGTTCAGTTTTATCTTGACGATTTACGATAATAGTTGATTTGAAAGCAGATAAAGATTGTATGTGAGAAGGAAACCTGAGGTACAAATTGCAGATGAAAGTGAGACAAGGCGCCGTCCTTCCAGTAGCGTAAACTCTATTATCCTACCAGTTTATTAATCTTAATTATCCCTATCTCCGTTCATTACCCATCATTGCATAGAATATAATATAGTTTACGGAAAAGCGTAGCTTTTAGGCCATAGGGAAAAATATTTTATATAAATATTATATAAATAATTATATATGAAAAAGACGTGTAGATATGTGTAATGTTTTTCCTTCCTACTGAATAAAGCTGAATTTTTTGCGCATTCCGCGATGTTGAAGGATTAAAAGTAAAAACAAACAATTGACGAAAACACTTAGGGTGAGGCAACGGAGGGACCAATTTTTCAAGGACTGCCGAACATTTTTCGCTCATGTTTATTGTTGAGGGAGAATGCACGCAAATTTTATACTAGATATTTTCCAAAATTTTTGAAAGTGCAATTTATTCTGAAACGTGTTTTCACGGGGCGAATAAACTCAAATGTTGAAATGCCTTTGTAATACTGCCGTATATATATTATATATATATAGATATATAAAGTACGATTAGTATATGCGACGTAAGCATTATATATTTTTTTTTGTAAACGTCGAGTGAAGTCGAGAAGGATAATATGTCGACTAAGCGCTTGTCTTCTAACTTTCGCTATATGTAATGTTACGTTTTACTTTTAGAAAACAAATTATTATTATAATGATACATTGTAATGATTCTCATCGCTTTTGTACGTATTATCATCTATACTTTATTCAAATCTTCCACACTGACCGAGAAAAGTGCAAAATTTTGGAGAAATTCTTTATTGCTGCCAAAACTGATTTTTCGTCAATAAAGAAGGAATATCTATGCGTATTTGAACGAGAATCTGTTTCTCTAAAATTTCGCGCTTACTTGATCCAGTGGCGCTATAATAGTTCGACAGCAACAATCATAAAAGTGTTAATTGTAGTGAAAGATTGCCAATTGCGAGCGAGACTCGAAAGTATGTGCATGGATGAACAGAATGTAGCGCGTTATTGCAACGTCTGTAGCTTGAGAAAAAAAAAGGGAAAAGATAAACGATAGCAAAAAGCGAAGCGACCGTAGCGCAGATACACGTCGCCGTAGCATCTTCCTTTCGTAATTCGCTTTGATTATAAAAGTGTTCAAAGTAAAGACTGTCAAGATAACATGCGACAATAATATTCAGCGCGACACGATCTTCGTTTGCGTTGCTTCATCACGCGTTTAACATAAGAGCGAGAAAAAAATCACGCACATACTTACATCGCGCGCACGCACATGCACTTTATGCGTTTTCTTCGAGCGAACGAGATTTTTCTTTCTTTGCTTATTTTTTGTTTGGTTTGTCAAAAAGAAAGTTTGTTTTTTTCTCCTTTGAAATAAAAATTATATTTTACGAATTTTGTTTTGCACAGCTTTTTATTTTTCCTTCGAACTTTGTCGCTGTCTACGTTGATGAGGATAGCCGCTGTAATGTTGTAAAAGTGTAAAAAAATGAAATGATGTACGAATCGTCAGTGCATGGAAATGAATGTCTCGCATTTTACATCTCTTGAACTGTAATACTCGAGGGGAATTGATCAACGAATCTATACTGTTGTATTCGTACATCGACGTCATGAAAGCATAAGTAAATATATCAGTAGCAATAAACGTCTATAGCATCGGTCATTACTCTCGTAAGAATCGAGAGTCATTTGCGCCATATCAGAAGCACAAAAGGAAGCAAATACGTAAACTATAATGAGACAAGTGCCTATTAAAAATATAATTAATTTACTGTATCGCGTGCTCGTTCTACTGCCCTCTCCTGCTCTGTACCTAGAAAAACAAAACGATATATAAAATGAAGAAGAATTTATAAATTTATAATGAAAACATATACTTTGTATGCATAACTCACAAAGCAATGAACGAACAAATTTTTCTATTAGATGACACCAATTAAACTATTATTCATATACCTACTAATAGTACTTATTACAATATCTATCCTAAAATCTTCGTGCTGAAATTATCGTGCCAAATGAGGTCGTATGTTTACGACTAAGTAATTACGGCGGCAAGGTGAAACTCTCCTGGTTTCTACAGCAACAAAATTTAATCTATATAAATTACAGTTTTTACGCGCTGTTAAAAAATCAAAGTATATACTTTTTGGTTTTACCATCGCGAAATAAAGTGTCTGGTAGAAAGTACAGCGAAAATTCGCGCGTACACCGCGAAACGAAAGCAACGCGTAGATTTTTGCCAAAAAAACTGATAAGCCAGTTATTTCCTGACGATGATGGTGACGAATGCTGCGCGCAAGTGGCGTCAGCCAACGATTAAATCGGCGACTCAGCGCGATTATTCAACTTTTCTCCTTTTCCACAAAAGCTTCAATAAAACACATAGAAACGCGTCTCGCGTTTAGATTATGCAGGTGTGCCTTTGCCCGAGATTTCCGATAGGATTAGACGGTCGCAGATATCATAGATAGTTTACGCTATCAGTCAATAATCGCTAACTATTTGCCATTTACGACAATGAAGATTGATAGAATTTGAGATTGTTAAATTGAAATACTGATATATACCGAGCACAAAAAATGATTTAGCTTAAAGCGTTTTATAATGTAGCCGATCGTACAGAGAGAGCACATTAAATTTGTTTAATATTATTATATTCATGTTTATTATTAACGGACGACCAATTACACCGCAGCGGATTTTGCAAAAATGAGAAACTTGAGATCGAAGTGAGTGTGTACATGTGTGCGTGTTTGAAATTGCAAAATGAGAAAGAATAGGATGCGCTGCGTATTTTACTAATAATGGCATATCCATGCAGAAAAGCGCAATCGACGCATCAGCTGTTGCGTATTATATATAAATTTATATATATACGATGAGAGACATTCCACAAAGAAGTGTCTAATTTTTTATTTTATATATATATACGAAATTATTACGCTATATATATTCTGTAACTGCGAAGGAAGAGCGAAGGAGAGGGAGAGCATGTACTGTAAGTAATAAGTGGTATGAATGAGCAAACATATTTCATAAACGGACAATACTACTATTGAAGAATAAAGTCGAATTTAAAAAAGTATATACGTATATAAGCATCACTTGTGATCACCATTCCGTCCTGTTTCTAAAAGCCTCCACACGTCCACTTAAAAAAATCCTTTGGCTTCCCGAAGACCGCCGCCGCTGCGCGTCGCTTGAAAAAGAGAGGAAAAAGAAGCTGTATATGCTTATCCTTATATATACACTTATGTTCTCCGAAAGACAGATGATAAAAACGCTGGCGTCGAGAAACTCTCTTGTGAAATTTTTCTGTCGGGCTGCCGCATGCGGCGGCGGCGACGACTCGTCGTTTGCGGTTTTAAGGTCTTCTCCGTCGACTCCGTTTCCTTTGACTCGAAAAGGAAAATCAGGTTTCTGCTGAGCGACTCTGAAAAAGTATATATTCCTTCGGCCGCTTCCACAGCCGAGATGATCTCTCTTGTATCTCCGCTGTCACTCCATACGTCATGTTTTTTTTTCTCTTGAAAAATCGCGTACACTGCACATACGTGCTAAAGCGGACGGAGCCGCGGCGAAATGGCTTATTACGAAGGAGTAATAAATTACACTTTTTTTCGGGAATTCCTTGATGAATAATCCTGTGAGAAATTTTAATGCGGGTATGTGTGGACGATTTCCGTTTTTAATCTGGGTAGTCGAAAAAATTGTATAAGTTTCTGTGTATTTTCGAAACTGAACTATTCACAGGTGCCGTACCTTTAACATTTCGAACTAGTAAAAATGCATTGCCTCAAACAGCGAATTATTGCAACTTCGAATACAAAAGCAATACAGCGTTGGAAATTCAGTTAACTCTTTTTAGCTGACTTTTCACCGTAAACTGTCAATTTTCGTATAAACGAGTAAGCACGAAAATTACTGACCTTTGCAATAAAGCTATAAGGAAACGGGGAGTCAAATAAGGTTCGCATATTTTATGGCATACATTTATAACCTTTAGGAAAGTCCTTAAGTCCGATGACGGTTTTACGTTGGTTGGCTCGTTTGTTGAATTGTGTGGCGAACGAGAAGCGAGTGCGCGATAAATTTTCAGTTCCTCATGGGCGAGCTGCACAAAGGCTTGTCAATTTTTCGTTCGGTGCGCATACGTGCACACACAAATTATTTCTCCTCACGATGATTTGCTGAACAACTAGAAAATTCTTCGGAAATTTACACTATACAGTGTGTGTATGCGTGCATTGATAAATGTATTATCTAATCTTTTATAGAAATCGTAATCATGGATCTCGTACGTTGTACGTTTAATTGAAATTAACATGAACAAGCCTGCCTATAGGCGTGTATCTTGCTTATACATCGGTAAAATAGCGCGTATTCGTGCGGTATAAATTTAAATTGCCTTGTCGGTTTGTTGATTTAAATCCTTATTATGTATTGCAAAACGATTTTGTTGCCTGAAAAACTGAATTGAAAAAACTCATTTGTAGGTATTAGGGATTTTGATTTGTGTATGGTTATAAAATATTTTCTCTTCAGCTATATTTAGCTGTAAATATAACAGATACCTAGACCAAAAGCATCCAGCAATTAATCTGCAAAAATTCATCAACTATACAAAAAAAAGCAAAAAAAAGTAAAGTCTATCAGCCTTATCCTAAAATTTACCACAGTATCAAATTCATCCATCTCAAGGTCATTCATCATCATCAACATCCACACCTCCAATTGAAAAACATCTCCGATCCCCAATCGAAAAGCGCACAGAAGCTGCATTACGCACCTCCATCCAGACTGTCAAACTCCAAAGCTCGCATAACAAGAGACACCTCGCGTCGATCCGCACCGTTGGATCTATCCTATGTACATACGCATATAAACGTATGTGTATACATCTGTCTACCGCGGGTAACTCATCCGGCAACCTTGAATTCAATCCGGCGCGCGTGCAATCATGGCTGTATTAAAAAGGGTTCGCGGGCGGCTCGGATCAACACGTGCACACGTGACGCTCGGACTATATATATATATATATAACGCGAGAGAGCGCCTCTTCAATCGTCGCTCGACACGAACGTATAGACGCGAGCGTTTTATCGCCCAGTCAGATATATGAAGCGTACCAAATTTCCTCCCACTCCCTTCCCCCCTAATCATCGCGAAATTATGCGAGTCTTTGATGTCGCTATTTGGACTGTCTGTACATCGCCGGTGGTTGCTTCAATGAGATATTAGGGTCAATCGCGATGCTCAGAACGATTGAGCGAGTTTCATTTCCGTCCGATTCGAATTCGGATTTTCGTAGTGAATGGCGATTGGGCGATGCGCGAAGGTATTGAATGCGGTGATGTATCGCTTATATACAGATTGCGGTCGCTCTGCATGTACACTTTTGTAACATATGTTTAAACGGAATATTTTTCGGAGTCGATGAGCGAAAAACTTGTTACGCAGAGCGGTAATTGTTAATCTTGTTTTGCGTCTATTCTTTGATTCGCTTTTTACCAATTAATTCGAGTGAGAGAGAACAAAGCGTAGATACATACAGTATGTTTACTGGCCAAGTACGTTGGCTGATTGGTCATTGTAAATGAGACTATACGCAAGATTTATGGGAGCTTTGTTTATCAGCGTCTGTGCGATAAGTGAATCAATGTAATTTCACAAATCGAGTACTCTGCAGAGCCGCAGTATCATTATATTAACAACGTATAATATAAGGCATAAGCATAGTTACGTGAAATGTACTGTTATTCATTGTTCTTTCAACCCGAATCTAATCACCGCCATATAATACAAACACTATATATGTAGGTGTCGAAATTCACAATCTCGCCTCTCCCCGAGCAAACCTGATCAAAAATCTGCGCATAATTATTATTCCGCACGCGTTTTCCAAAGCTCCAATCACACAGTACTTTGCGCAACAGGTCTCGGTATTTCTCCCCGCAAGCTATATTTTCGCATACATAGATACGCGCTAGAGCCGATAGCTGCATGGTTATACACGTTACACACGTTACGAGCCGTAGATCAAAGAATTTTTTTTAATAAATAATCACCGGTATAATTTAGCTCGCCCCTGCATATCGGAAAAGCGGCGGTATATGTACCCGGTTTCTTCTAATACACAGTCTATAAAGCTGCGATTAAAATTTATGCACTTTCATATAAGTGAGTGCGCGCAAGTTGGCGCCCGCAATCGAGTTGCCGCGCAAAGTGTCTATCCCGGAATGCTACGTGCAAGCAAAATAACGACGGCTTGAATAATTTATCGGCAGAAAAGCGCTGCGTGCGAGCTATGGGAAAATTAAATTTTCATAATGCGCATACCTGTATATGCGCATTGCCAGAAAAGAAATCCGGCTCCAACTTTCACCGATTCCCAGATTTGTACACGCGCTGCGCTATCGTCCGTATCGCTTCGGATCTATTTGCCCAAAGGCTAAAAGCACTCGTGGATCGCTCTCGATTTAATACACGCATAAGTATATCGCGCGTACAAGAGTCGTTTTTTTAAAAATTTTTAAAAAATTTTTAAAAAAATAATTTTTGCGAGTGTACTGCTCTCCTCTGTCGTTCCGGAAGAAACTCCAAAAGCGCAGCAGCAGCGACGCCGGCAGGAGCTGGTACACCAGGCCACCGGAGCCAGGAGCGCTCGCAGCGAAGCTAAGTATACCATAATATAATGAAAACCACTGGGACGAGAAAGTAACTCCGAGCAGTTCTCCCACTCGTTGGCTGCCACACAGCTATACCTGCACGTATACGTATATACACCGAGCGTTACGTGCCTGCGCCGCGGGATCTCAGCTCTCGAGTTGGAATGCGGCGAACGGCGTCCCAAAAAAAAAAAAAGAAAAATAAGATAGAGAGACGGACACGCTCGAGAAGGTGCCGCGCTGCCACTACTATGCATACACGGGCCAGGTTCGAAAGAAAAAAGAAGAAGAGAGAGAGAGAGAGAGAGGCCCTCGTTTTCGGGGAAAACGCACGAAATCCGTACGCAAGGTATAATACCGAGAGAGCGTGACACGCGCGAGGAGGCACGTATACACCTTCCGACTCCGTAAGTAAGTATACGCAAAGCTTGTCTTCGTTCCCGCAGCCCCGCGGGTGCGCGACGCCGGGAATAAATGTATATAGGGACAATCGCGGGCTTGCCGAGAGGGATATGCCCAAGTGTGCGCGCGCGCGCGTGTGACTCGCGCGGCGTATGTGCCCCGGAGATACGCTTGAGAATGCGCCAGGATATTACCCTCGAACGTAAGGTAGAGAAAGAGTTGGAGTATCGCGGGAATATTTTAATGGATTTTTTTCTTCGGCTCTCGAGAATTTCAATTGATTTGCGTTGCGTATATATGTATATACGTATATGCAAGGAAAGGAGCGCTGGAACGCGAATCGAAGGTGTATTGTATATAGTATACGACATATGTATAGGTATACGGTTTTTTCGGTTGTAGATAAAAATGTCACGATAATGCGTAGCGTGCTATCTGTTGTTTTTCGTCGAGGGGGGGAGGGAGGGAAGCGCACAAATTTTTTTGGTAAACAGAGCGCCGTTACTCATTCGACAAGACTTGCGGCTCGAAATTGCCGCGTGCAAAGAATTCATAGAATTTTTTTCCGTTTAGTCAGTTTTTTTTGTCGGTAACAGGAGTTTGCGCTTCTTTCGGTAAAGTAGAAGCTTCTGTATATGTTTCGATTTTTTTTTGCACTCGAGGTATGGTAGCGCGTGTATCTGTACGTCGCGCAAGTGGATGACTCGCTGCGATAGTGTCCTTACACACACGAGGATCTCGACTTTATATTACAAATGCTCGGGGCTCGCCGCGCTTGCGGTCCCTTCATGAAGATAATCCGATAGTGTAACTGGTTAATTAACTCGATGTGCAACGAGATGTGTAATTATATTGATATACTTGTTTCGATTAATTATTAGTGTACTTCAGATTCTAAATGCAGATGTGGTTGACGATACTAAACAACGATAGTTTCCATCCTAAATTAATATGCTGCCTTCAATTTGAATTATTTAATCGATTGGCCGGTGTGTAGCATCATCAATTATATCGTGAATATTATGCGATGCCGCGATTAGTCAGCGCGCACAACTAGCAAAATCTATCTGAATATGTAATTTCGAATCCCCGAGACGGTTCGAAAACGAATGAAAAACCCACCTAGTAAAAGTTACTCAATCAGTGCGATTTACATCTATGTAGTCGAAGAGACATCATCGAGTTTCCAAAAGATTTCAAATTAATTCAAATGAATTTGAAGTATATATATATATAAAGAAAAAAATAATAAAGATAAAAATAAAGATCTGCAAGAATGTCGTTTGTGTAATAAAATTCAGAAGTTATTAGACAAATATTTTCAAATTTAGAATTTATTAGAATGAAGCATTTTTTTACAATTTCTTTTACAGTTTTTTTATTTTTTTTACAGTTATCTTTTAAGAGCTTCAGGTAGAAGTTAAAAGATTCAGTATATTTCTCAGCGTATGCAAGATATTTGCAAGCTGTTGTGCAGTCTTGAGTTGAAGAGTAAGACATACGTAGTTTTATTTTCACTTCTTTACTGCGCTATATTTATGGAAATTTTATCTATCCAATTCACATATCAATTTTGATTAAATTTTCTACTTCAATTTAGTTTCCCTCAATCACAAGCTTCTTTTGATTTTTTGTCGTTGAGCGCGTAAATATAGTAACACTTTTCAAAGAATTTTATCGATCGGTTTGATTTTATGGCACTTAGACTGTTTAACGTTCAACTTTGTCTGGACTGTAAAGTACAAAATTTCGAAAAGAAATATAAAACGTGAAAGCACATAATTAAACTCGAATATTTTTGCTCTTAAAGTTTTATCTAGAGGACTTACAATTTCTGAGCCCATATACTTGAATTTTAATCTTATTCCTTACTCAGGCGTTGTATTGATAGTATCTCGAAATTTTGCATAATAAGTATAGGTTCCATACTATAAAATATACTATAGGAAAATTAGGTTAGAACGCGGAACTTTCAATTTAATCGTTTTGTTTGACTAAAATGTTTTGATTTAATGACGAAGTTATACATAAATATTAATGTAGTATCAATAAATTTGTTAAATTGTATATATGAACACTTTACAAAAAGCTCATTGTTACGTACATAAGATGAAGAAATGAGATAAATCCCACATGAATGTTAGATTACGTGTACCTTTCAATAGTGTGGATGTATTGAATGTTATTATTTCTAGTAATAAGTTAAAAAAATATCTCTGAATAAAATAGAATTTCATTAAGTGCATTATAATGATAATAATGAAAGACTGAAGAGAATTACACTTATTATCCATTAAGGCTACAACTCTCATTAAGACATATCTCATTAAGGCTATAACTCTCTGATGTAACGTGCATTGTTTAGATTGTTGTGTACAAAAATTACTCTTGAATTGTGGAATTATTCAATGTTTATTTCATGCAATGTCGTCCACTAGAGTATCCCAAATAATAACCCTATAACCCTAAAATAAATGACCGTACTTGAAGTGTGCACGAAATCACTTCCTACGCATCCTCCTTCGTACTATTTACACCTTAGTCATGAACTTTGGTTAATCATGATTCGCATAATAGTTGGTCGCCTCCGTTTGTTTACCTCAATGCAATGCCGGGCTGATGTCATTCTCTTGCAACATTGCTCTCCTTTAGTGAAAGAATGACACTTACAGATCTATTATTGCATACGCATTACGCACTAATAATTCTTGTATTTACCAGTAGTCCTGAACTTAATAATTCGATCTTTTCCTTATTTTGGATCTGCTATTAATTTTATTTGTATGCAAAGATACATTTCATTATTTATATGTAATTATATTATGTATAGTTTGAATTTCACATGCAAATCATCGTCGCTACATTATTCGCAATGGTGTGTATATGCAGTATCTTTAAATTTACGTAGATTATTGCAATCGTATGCGCACAGCTACTTTTTATCACTGGCTTGCTATCCGTTGCGACTGATTCAAACACATTTCCGTCCTGCGAAATCTGGCATTGGGACGCATCGAATAAAAATCAGTTCTATGCATGAGATTGAAAGTATCTTCATTTAGTCTCAGTTTAATTGTTTTCAGTTTTTCCGTTAACATATGGTATGTATAGTTTCACAACAAATTATAATACTGATCTTTCATTGTTCGAATCGAAGTTTGTTCAATATTTTGTACATCGTGACATTAAATTTTAGATAACGTTTGTATTAATTATCGAATTCTCAGTATTTTACAATTGTATCAACATACATTATAAAACATTCCATAAAAAATTACCGACGAATTATGAAACTTCGGTTTCCCGTTTAAAGGTTTTATGCATATGATTTGACTTCTCACGTTTCATATATTTCGTGTGTCAAACTATAGCAGTCGAAATGTGTGACCGCTGATATTACTTGTTATACGGTTTTGTTATCTTCGCAATACTTTTTACACCTTAGTCATGCAGACGACAAGCTAATGATGACTTGCACATATAATTTGGCATTATATGGCTACATTACAAGATTACCTGTGAATATAGTGTAGCTAATTGATGTCATTGCTCCGCCTTCTTAATAAACTAGTAGGATTTACGGGCTTATTTGCATATGCAAGATTGCTTCATGCATTTACTGTTTATCGATACTTCTTAATTAGACAATTTTAACCACAGTTACATTATTCTTATAGTGAAGGCAGTATTAAACGATCGCTTTTCATAAAAGAAGTTACTTTCATATAGTTACGATTGAACTTCACTTGCAGGAAAGTAGTTCATTTAATCTTTAGAATCATGATTTGTGATGTAGATTGTGCTGCACCTTATTTCAGGAGGGGTTGCAAAACCACGTTGTACATTATAACTTCAGATCGTGATTCCTTACAGAGATATTAGTATTATAATCAATGCAAAAATGGTCTACTAACTTAAAACACATAAACAAACTTCAATAAATTCAGTTTACACAAAAATAATGTTTCTAAATGTTTTTGCTTGTACACACTTGAGTATCCGATTTCCATGCAGTTTCAAGTGCTATAAAAAGCGATATATATTATTACGGAGCTAGAATAATTTAAAAATATAATCAAACAAATTATTTGTAACCCAAAGTAATGCCACAATTACATTAATCTTCGTTTTTTTATTGACTTGTAATAAATCAAAGTGTCAGGGGTATTTACTTCTGATACACCGCTTATCAGCAAAGTACAAAAGTTAAATAAATAATTGGATATTGTACTTTGCTTTATTTTATTAAGTTGATCACTCAATCGTTTACTCGATTTTGCAATACGCCATCGCTGAGACGCGCCTGCGTGACTTTCCCTCAACTTTTCCAAAGAAAAGAACAAAGCGATCGTTCAAAAAATCGGATCGCGCATTTCCCTCCCGTCGAACAGCCTGCTAATAAGTATACAGCCGACGTCTCAATCGATTTAAATAAAGCCGTCCCCCCGTTCCCCACACCCATTCAACCATCTTCAACCGTACAATTTCAGCGTATTACAAGAAAAAGCGCATAAAGCAGCAGCGAAAATTGACTTTCGATTTTCGCCGCTATGTATATACAACACGCAGCATCGCAACGAGGCGCGCGCGGCTGCCGATCACAGAGAGCGTGCTCGGCTGCACGTAAGCACCAAAAGAGGGAAAGAAGAGATTATAAGGACGCCGCGCGGAGAAGGCAGATGGAGAGGAGGGCCCAAAACTCTCGGGAGTGCAGTAAAGAGGGAGCCTCATGCCTCGCGGTGGCGACGACGAAGCAACAGCAGCGGCAGCGGCAACCTCATGCTGTGCTCGGCTCATACTGCGGAGGGCAACGGCCGGTCAAAGTCCCACTCGTGCGCGCGGCTCTAGCATCAGCAGCAGCAGCAGCAGCAGCCAGTGTTGCCGGTTACAGCGCCTTTTTCTCCGTGTATAATACACATGCAGCAGAGGCGTCCCTCTCGATGTACGCAATACACGTACAGACTCATCTCTTGGATTCTTTTTCTCTCTATCTCTCTCGCGGGCCTTACTTATGCGCCGCGCCGGCTGATGCTCGCGCTTGCCCTTCTTCAGCTATCTGTATACATATATACATCCCATAGGCTGTGTACAGAATCGGTATATGGTTATGGCTTTTTCTTCCGTGGTCGCGCGATTAGTCTTCGGAATCCGATCGTTTGAGAGGGAGCTGCGGATGCCGGTGCACAGATGATCGGAGTGCTGCGATCCGGCGTCTGCGTGTATATACGTATACGGCCTTCTAGAATTTTCTTAGCCTACTGGCCTTCGCCGGTAAACACCTGCATCCTCGCGAGAGCGCGCATGTGATTGATTTCGATCGGGAGGGAAATTTTTATCTTCTAGTAAATTTGTTTTGTGTATATACCTGCGTCGACGTCCAATCTCTCTTTTTCTCTCTCCCTTTTCTCTTCCGCAATTGCAATTTTTGCGTATAGGGAGTATCAAAGTTTCACGAGAATTTCGCGCTACAATCTAATAATGTAACATTATGGTTAGTTTGCTTTTATGAGATTCATTCTAAAATTAAATTATGAAAAATCGCACTCGGACCTGTTCTGCTCATTTTTGCAATGCTTAAATATTAATTTGTCAGCAGCTAATTAGAATAATAATAATAAGTTAATTCGATAAAAATTTGATAACCTAATTGACTTTTACATTAAAATTGTTATCAGCGTTGTGTAGAAAATTAATTACCTAACGTAGACTAACTATCCGTTTAGTTTTTCGTAATTAAGTTTTAGATTATTCATCATATCTAGGCGCCGATAATTGACTTTTCGTCGGCTAAACTGTGGCGCGCGATCTTTTGATTCCCCATTGACCTTCGGGTCCCATGAAACCGCTTATTCTGATAGTCGTGATAGGAATCATTCACCGATGGTATACCGAACGCTTATAAAGTAAATTTATATCTCAGAATTGATCGAATGACGACACCGAGTTGAGTACCTCGTAAATCGACAATCTCGAATATTTCCAACAAGCCACCAAACAACATCGTCTCATCTCGATTTTGGCACCGATAGGTATTTCAACAATGCCACGTGTAAATCAAAATTGCGTCAATTTACGGTCCCTGCACAAACAGTAAAAATAAAGATACCGGAAGCCGTAACAACTATACAATCTCAGAGCGTCGTATTGATTTTCTAAAAAAAAAATTTGAAATCGAAAAGGAAAAAAAAGTGAACAAGTCATATTGATAGCGCAATATCACGGAAACTCCTTCACCCGTTTATCTATAATAATGCTTCCATTGTGATGGTAAAGGCTTCGCTACGCGACTGGCTTTTACGAGCCTCATGCGCCGAGCTGCTTATCATTGCTCCCTTTGTCTTTCTCCGTGCCGATAGTGGCTCGTCTTCTTCGTTAAATAGTCTCGCATAGCGCATAATATACGAGCTTGTGCAGAAGGATCTTATCGCAGCAGACCAGCAGCAGCAGCAGCAGCAGCAACAGCACAAAACCCGACTCTTACTTGACGGATTGATGCAGAGACGCGCGACTCCAGTGCATTTTATGTATATAATAGGTACCGCACAACTGATAGCACACCTGACGCGGCATCCATAACAGTGGGGTTTTAGATTAAATGTTTGTCATGCGTTTCTATGTACGGATTTGACTTGGTTCGTTTATGGTATTATAATCTAACGTGGAAAGTCTTATCGATACGTTACGTCTTTGAGCATATCTAATATATGCTATATGGTTATGCCTTTCTATGTAGTGGAGAATTTGTAATGATAAATTGTGGAGTTGTCGTAATGACATGTTGGAAGTTTCAGGCAGAAGTGCCTAGCTGGACACATACGCGCGAAGATTTAATTCTAAAAATAAAATGAATAATCAATTAGTAGATGATAAAATAGTATATGAAAGCTATTTTTATGACAAGCGATATGTTAATGTAGAAAAAATTAATGTCTAATATTGATACTTTCAGATACTTTTAGTAAAATTTTATAGCATCTCGATAATATGAGCGATAAATTAGTTTGAAAGAAGCTTCCTGTCTACTGGGTATGTTTTTTTTCATCAACTATGATGCAGTTCTTTGCTGATGCAGTTTAGCTGTGACTTTATAGATCATCTCATTATACGAATATCTTGCAATAATCCGATCTATGTGAGTCACTGATTCAATAACTAGAATTTGATGTGAATATTGTATTTATCACAGTTTTTACTCACGTACAAGTATACCGACTTTATAACTCCTTTTATGGCAAAAATTCACTTAGCTTCAGTCACATTATATTTTTCGCTTAATACCTTCTGACGTTTTGACGTTTTCAAGTTAGTTTGTTTGTACAATCATGTCTCACGGTTTTTCATGTTAAACCATGCAATGAGTAATAAAACACGTAATTCGCGTGTATCATCGCCTAAGCTCCTTCATTTTCAATGTAAGAATTCACGCTTTATTTTTTACGATTCATTCCGAATTACGTTCAAACAATATATATTGACAAAGTGAGTATCTAGCGCTCGTTATTTTTCTCTTCACCGAACAAGCGCTAAAACTGTTGAAGATTTCTGAAAATCTGCAGGCTTGGAAAAACGTACGATTAGTCATCTCGCTGTCTTGTGCAAAGATAATTTTTTTTTTCTTTTATCAAAGGGTAATATCTTTAATTACACTTATGGCGAGTAGAACAAAAGTCAGAAACAGATTTCACCGATTGTGAAGTGCATACATAATTCATAAATTTTATTCTAAAAAAGCATTTTTCTTTAATCGAATAATGCCGATGCGTGATGCTTTGAATATTTATGCTCTGCATGATACGTCGAAATATAGGCCACGGATGCGCACTTCAATCGATTCGTACACATATTTTGCCGAGAAAATAAATATCGATAATCTCAAGAGCAAAGCACACAGCGCTATCGAATCGCAAAGACAAACTTTTTTTACCCTTGCGTTTGCAGTTCCATTCAGAACAGGTGTCTCTTTTTTTTATTCATTCTTCACAAATGATATAACTCCTATATAACTCTATTATACATGCACATTTTTTTTAAATGCAAAAATATTTACCATAGTTAAGAAGTAAAATAGGCAAATAGATGCAAACATTGACAACACTAATCTCTCTGATTATTATCATGTGTATTGATTCATAAATAACATAAATATTATAATTAACAATATAAACTATAAAAATATCGAGACTACATAATAAACAATGCTAAAAATTTTGTAAAACAATCTAGCCTATTATTTTGCATCCATATGATTTTTTATACATATAACACCCCCATCATTTATTATTCTCATTTAAAAATACTTCCTTTAAGGGTAATGACGATCAGCTGCGCTGCATATCGTCAAACCTTGCATGCAAATATAAAATTAAAAAAGTCTGTTTATTGTTTCTCAACAATCTCAATGTGAGCTTACTAACGGACTTACTAAGAAACATCTTCAAATTCAAGAATTTCTAAAATCTCTAAGAAGAACGCGTGGCTTCTCGTGAGCACAATTATTATTATCAGCTGAAACGACGACCGTAACTCGGCGTCGTCTATGAGACGCATGTCAGAGCTGCGCCGACTTCTTATCCATTTTACAATGGCAGAGAGCAATAAATGGAGAGGTCATCGTCGCGACGTATCTTAGTATATTGTATTTATAATCCACGCATGTATATATGTATATTGTATAGTGGTATATACGAATCTCGCACTCGCGTGGCAATTGGCGTCACGCTTCATCGCTTTCCTACATGTCAACCAAGGTGTACGGCCTTATCAGCTTTGATACGTACCGTAAATGCCTTTGAATTTTATTGAAGTCTACGGCACAAAAGACGGCGCTAATGCTAAGGCTAACGCAGCGACGAATACAGCCGCTTTCTTGAATATCCTGACGAAACCGTCGAGTCAGCTGTTATATCATCGTGTACAACGGCATTGAATGGGTGGTTTCATTAATTCGGGGATTGTAAAATGGATCTGTGCCGAAAAGGAGATCGTAAATCATCGCGTTTCAACCTTCGAATTTGTAGATTGCGCGCGCCCCAGTATTGTTTTATTACCGGTGATATTTGACGATTTCGTAAGGTATATTCGCTTTATCTGGCGTGTTTTTTGATAATTGTACGCGCGGTTAACATTATACCTTGTTTTATTCTTTTATGCGGGAGTGAATTGAAGAGAAACAATTTCGAGCTTTCTGAATATGTAGAAAATAATACTGATACGAAGAGCAGCTTATCGAAAAAGATACTTTCATAAATGAAATGGAAAGTATCGGTAGTTTGCGCATCGTACAACTGTGTAAACATGAATTTTTAAATTGATAAGACCATCTTTCTCTGTTTTTAATCAACTAATTCTTAATGAGGATTTCATAGTTCTACCTAAATTGTCAGTTCAAAGTATAAAATGAAGATAATTAATAGTACATTACGATACAAGTGACTTAAGTTGTTCATTATTGCTTGTCTTACGTAAATAGCGATGGACTGCACTTATAGGTCACAAGTATCACATAGAATTTTATAGCACAGTACGACCTAAGTTCGCACGGATAGTCACGCTTATCCGTGACCGAAGTAGTCAATTATTTTACCGTGAATATCATACTATAACTTCGCGATGAACTAATCGACTGCTTATATCACAAATAATCATGACTGCGGATTTACGTAGGCTGTACTATAAAATTCTATACGATACTCGTGACCTAAGTGACCCATCACACGGCTTGAATATCACCTGCGCTCGGGCGCTATTTACGCGCTGTGCAATAATGGGCCCCTTAGGTCATACGTATCGTAATGTACTGTTATAGCACAGCCTACCTAAATCCACAATCACGATTATTTGTGATATCAACAGTGATATTCACGGTGAAACAATTGACAACTTAGCTTACGAGTAAGCGTGACTTAAGTGCGGACTTAGGTCACCCTGTGCTATAAAATATTTAATGTCGGCGACGAATTATATCTCGTGATGCTGATAACAATTTGACGACAAGTGTTAAAACTTATGGAATATACACACGCATTTGTTCCCCTATTTTTATCGCAATGAATACGAATACTTAATGCCACAAATAGAGAAAGATTATACAGTCTACTTTTGTAGCTCAAAAGTTACGCTATGATAAAAATCGTGATAATGAAGAAAAATTTTTTGAACAAATATTAGTGCTCACAAAGTCTTGAAATAATATCATCGTACTTTGCATGAAGAAGACAGATAACTGAGAAAGTTGGCGCGCTGTAAATGATAAAATTTTATCCTGCATGATAAGGGAACAACAATAATATACACCTGTATATTATTTATCAATAAATTCATGTCGGTATATCCACGCATTGTAAAACGGATTTAATTACAACACACTGAGCGTGTGACTTTACTGAAAATTTTTGAAAAATCCCGTGAAACTAAGAGACGAAAGTCAAATCGAACCTCCTCAGCAATGTCCCAACATTACACTGGCGCGCAGCAACGGCGTCATCCCTCTCCCCTTCCCCCCTGTACCCCGCAAATTAAATCCTGAACATTCAAAGGAGAAAAACTGCATTCGCGCCAACGCATCTCACGAAAAATGAGCCCGAGCACACTCGCTTTTATTTCCCGCTCCCCCACCTCGCGCCCGTCCGCGACTTCTCCATCGCGTCTTATCAATCGCGCGTTATCGCGCGCCGCCACCGCCGCCGCAAGAAACATTACGAAGACATCGGGACGCGTACGCAGCTCCCCGTTCTCCGGGGGCCGAGACAACTGTTTCTCCATCACATTGTGCGCATGTGGCTCGCGATAAAGCGAGAAATCGCTCGATAAGCCAGAAGCTCTCCAGAATTTCTCGAGCTTCGAGGCGGCGAAGCTCCTCAGTCGTATATCTCGCGCCAGCGTGCGTCGCGCAACCGAGCGCGCGCTTTTTTCCAAAATTTCAGCCCGATTCCACGCGTGCAAGTACACATAGGACGGCCGCAGTCGCCGTTTCCCGGGGGTGCAGGCGATTCGTTGGAATTCTGCGGATTTTATCGGGGGCTCGAAATGTCCAGCGTCTTCGCGACGTTCTCGGCTCTCAAGCAGCACGTCAACCTCAAGGTCTCGCGGGACACACCGGCGATCGACAATATCAGTGAGTTTTTCGGGAGCTTTAATTGCGGCTCGTGCTGTTGTTACTTTAGTAGTTAGTAATTATATGTAGTGTGCTTATTATTAGAATTCTCGGTTTGGGAAATTCTTTGGTTGACTGTATGGAAATAGAAGGTTAATCGACGGTGACTATCACGCGTTTGTTGGGCAATCGATTCAAACTTATGTAGGCGTCTGTTATCTTGTAGCGATAATGTAAGACTTTTCTCGTACTATAGCACGGAAATATACAATTTATTTTCAGATTCTATACATCTATCGAAGTAATTACTATCGAATTAATTATATTATTTATATAAACAGTGGTTGAAAGTATTTTTAGAAATCAAATAACAACATGGATATAGTCGTAGGATACGCACAGTTCACCGCGCGTATTTTCAAAAACAGAGCTTTTTCAATTTTCACGCGTCATGTGGGAGTTTATTTTTTTAAAATTACATGCAACCACGTGAGCTTTATTTTAAAAACCCGTCACCCCTACTTACATTCGCACAGCCAATCACACATCGCCATGTTGACACTCGGCCCAAAAAGCTTTTACAAACCTACAAGCGCTTGATCGCAACGTACCCTCTAAAACGACGCTTTTCTTCATGTCAAAACAGTATTCAAGCTCCACTACAGAGCAACCTTCCTCATCCTCCTGATCTCGACGCTGCTCGTCTCGTCCAGACAGTACATCGGCGAGCACATAAGGTGAGTACACGCACCGCGTTTCGCGTACACATAAAAATTCCGCCAAGGCGCGTTCGCTCGTGACGCGAAAACGTGTCGTCGTCTTGCTCGAATATGCAAACGCGACTTGTGCATACACACGCGCAAAAGCACTGATATTTATTTTTGTCACACGCGGCAGATGCATCACGGATACCGGCGTGCCGAGCGGCGTCATCGACTCGTTCTGCTTCTTCACGTCGACCTTCACGGTGGTAAGTGTAATAAACTTTGCGAGCGAGAGAGAGATTCCGCGAAATTGCCGCACGTTGATGTATGCGAAAATGAACATTTTTCCGATTTTTTTTTTTTGGCGCTCAGGTGAAGCACATGAACGTGACGGCTCTGGAGGAGGGCGAGATACCGCATCCCGGCGTTGGACCAGTCGCCAAACGTGATGAGATAACCCATCACGCGTATTATCAGTGGGTGCCGTTCGTACTGTTCTTTCAAGCGTTGCTCTTCTACATGCCCCACTATTTATGGCGCTCTGCTGAAGGTATGGTGATTGTGTTTATGATTCGTGCATAATTTTTGTTTTAATTGCATAAGGGTTATAGGCTTATTCAACTTTATCATCGAAAACTGTTATATGTCAATTCATTTCTATCATCATTTAAGTTGCTTCATATTTTACTATTCAGGTTTCGACCCACGTCCCACCTCGCAGTTATATGTTTATTTACATCTAGATGTCTACACATCTCTAATTTTTCTGTTTCTCGGTTTATCATCTTTATTTCTGGATACATCACTTTCTCTTAAAGTATATGCAAATTGAATTCGACATTCAACACGTTCTATCTCGATCTTCAATCATTTTTACATTTTCTGTTTCGAAATGATTTGACCTTGCTTATATTGGTATATATCTACATTCAAATATTTTATACATACATATGCAGAACAGCAATTCGTAGCATAAAATAATCTAATAATAACTACAATTCGAGACTACAATTAATATCGTACGCAGTTTCTACTTTTAATTGTGAATTGATTAAACTACATTATATAAAAAAAACTCTGCAAAACATGACGATAAACACTATAAATACATAAAAAATTCACTTACTATCTTTTTAACTATTTATGTCCGTTCATACTCCAATTGTGTCCAATTATTCATATACTGAACGAGACAAAACAATCACTTTTCGCCCGAGAAATAAAAAAGTACTGATTTAAATTCAAATTTATTACTGACGTAATAATTCTTATTAATTTTCATTGAAGGTGGTCGGCTGAAGATGCTGGTTTCCGGTCTCCACATGGCATCGATGTGCCTGCGCGAAGAGTCCCTTACCACGGAAAACGGCATCACAGTACCCTCGCGAATGGACAAGGAAAAGAAAATCTATCAGATACGCGCGGCCTTCATGAACCGCATTCATCTTAGCAGACCTTGGGCCTACTATCTCGGTATCTGCGAAGTCATGAATCTCGTCAACGTACTCGTGCAGATGTACATAACGAACAAGTTTTTGGGCGGCGCTTTTCTCAATCTCGGCCACAATGTCGCGGAAACCGATTTCTCGAGGAAAATGGATGCTCTCGACGAAGTTTTCCCGAAGGTACGCACGCGGCTCGCTGTGAGCGAGCGAATTCTTTGGGATATAGGGAGCTTCACTGGTTTATTCGCCGAAAAATCGTTTTCGCTTATAAAAATTGCTTGCGTGTAAGCAGAGGCTTTTAAGTGCACGCCTTAGAATAGCTTAACAATGGACTACATACATTTTTGAGTTATTTCAATGGTTTTAAGATCTTATCCAATCATGCGAAAAATTGCAAAAATCTTTTTGTTTCAAATATTGCTTACGCAAGGCCATTTTTACCAATTTTCCTAATTTATAGGTATTTTAATTAGAACATTTTGAAAAGACGTATCAGCTTCTTGTCACTTTTTTGTTAAACTTTATTGAACCAACAAAGTTCTATCGATAAAAATACTACCTTTCGGTTGTGCATCTAGAAATTATACGCATTTTTAATGACTATAATTTTTATGTGACAACTAAGATATATATACAGGTGAAAGTGGATCAAAATATATATACAGTCGTTATTTATCATTAAACAATCAAGTTCTGCTTGATCAAAGACAGTGCAAGCTGCATAAGAAAAATGAAATATCAGTAAAGACTCAGCTTATAGGAATGCCATGTCGATTATTAATCGATCAGTCAAATAAGTCAAAAAATGCTTATCGATGGGAGAAAGCTTCGCGACTCTGTCACTCGCAGTACAGAAGAACGAGCAGTCTTATTCCACACGCATAGTTTACAATGTGCGGGCATAGCTTTTGAAATTAGCATTGGTATACATAGATGTATATTGGAGGCTGCGCGCAATTGAAGCGATGAGAGTTAATGCGAGCTTGACCATGATCCGCCCTCTCTCCTCGTACAGAATCTTGGCCGCAACGAGAGTGGACGAGCGAGCCAGTTTATATGTATTGGCTCTAAGAGGCGGCAATTGTCAATTATCGTCTAATTAAGCAATTGATGAATTCCTTATAAACAGGTCACCAAGTGTACCTTCCACAAGTACGGCCCGACGGGTGGCATACAAAGGCACGATGCTCTCTGCGTTATGGCGCTTAACATTATCAACGAGAAGATTTACACGTTCCTCTGGTTCTGGTTTATTATCCTCACGATACTCACTTGCCTTGGGCTCATCTGGAGGGTACTCACCATGATGCTGCACTCAAAGTAAACAATTTCTTTTATTGTTTTCTATATAGTATTTCTATATAGTATTTTTTTTATTAATGTAGCGTCAGCTTGAACTTATATACAGGCAGATCGAAGTGTATTACTTAAAATGAGTGTTTTCAACGGAAGCTTTTTGTAGTCTCTCCGATGCGAGAGGTGCAGTTGACAGGTCGTTCAATAAGCAAAGGGCTGATAATTTGCTTCTTTATATTTCGTAAGAATTAATTATTTAGTATTTTACAAAGTTCCGAGTCTTACGTAGCAAAAGAACACTTTAACGAGAAAATTTTAATTAATATATATTATATTTTTAAATCAGTCGAACTATATTCTTGTTGAAATATTATAATATAAACTTTGTCTCTTTACAAAATAATTATTAATTAAAGAAAGTAATAAGATGGCAATTGAATCTTACACTTCTGTTAATTTTTTTATTTATTTAATGTAACTAAATATTTGAATTTGAATTGGTCTTTAGTTATGGAAATCAGGAATTTACTCAAGCCTTCAAGTTAAACATATATTCAATGTACTTGTACTACTCATTCCATAAAAAATTTGTCCGATTTTTTTTCGAAGGTAAATTATCCTACATCTTCAAGGCTCATAGATTATAGAATAAGTGTCACATAAAGACGCGTCAAATTATTACTGCAAGTAAACAATGTAACTCATCAATCTCAACACTGAGCAAACTAATACAAAATTTTTTTGAGGGTAACCTAGTTGTTAATTGCGGCTCATGTTGCGACTGCTCATTAAAGTTAATGGTGTCAGGTGGTATCAGTGTGTTTTAAGGACAACTATAAGCATCTTAATTGGCAACAGATAAAAAATTCAATTTTATTTTTATTCTTATCTCAATATTATTGTATTTGTTTAATAAAAGCTATCTAGAATTTACTGAAAAAAATTAATGAAAATTTTTAAACTCGTCAAATATTACGTTAAATTTATTGATAAATTTTATTGATTATATTTAATTCCTTATGCATTCATTTTTTTAAATTTAATGTAATTTAAGTAAATCTACCTCTAATTTAGATTTAAAAAAAAATTTGTAAAAATATTGGATTTTAGTGCTCCTGCACCAGGTATATTACGTATACCTGGTGCAGGAGCAAGGAAGTGTTATGATGAAACGAGCAATTTGCGAACCAAGCCAAAGGCGAGGCCCGTAAGCTCGTTTCGTTAAGAGACTTTTTCTGCATCTGTACACAAAAATTGTTTCTAATTAACAAAAGAAGGTGAATACGTTAATTTTCGCGTTTCTTATTATTAATTGTTAAAAGATAGTAATTCTTTTTCATTTGCCAAACATTATGGCAAACGACAGTTAAGTTAGGTACATTAATATTTTGTGATTTATAACGTTAAAAAACAAATTTTTAAATTAAAAAAGTATTATACTTCGGGAAATTTCATTCCGATCATCCAGCTAACATTTGCTACCCAGTCTCCACTGTTCACCAGATAGAAAATAATCCTCTAACCTTTCTTTGTTACAGAAGTACGTACTTCAATAAGCTGGTCTTCAAAATCGCTTGTCCCGGCAAGTACAACCCGTGGGACGTGCTGAAGGTCACGAACGAGTACTACTTCGGCGACTGGCTCTTCCTCTACTACATCGCGAAAAACGTCGAGAACTACGTGTTCAAGGAACTGCTCCAGGGACTGGCGCAAGACCTCGAGGAGAAGACGCGCTCCATGTATCGCACACTGCCCCAAGTCGAGAAGGAACTTGCGAAAAAGACTGACTTGAGGTAATTGCATGTAGATTACTCGTATTGTTTGTCTTCGAACGTACGCATACGCAAGCATAAATTATTCCGCGTAAACCGTAATAATTTCACCTGCGGACATGCACAGTCGTTACACACATATGTCAAAAGCCATTAACGAAGATTTCATTGTTTCCGCGCGTTACGTAACACGCGTGTCAAAGCCATACCCGCGAGGCGTAAAAAGTAGTTTGCAACGCGCACTCCCATAAAATTTTCACAAAAGCCTTGCCAAACAAAAAAAAAGAAAAAAAAACAAATCAGAAAAAAGAAACGCGCAATTGCCGCAAAGCCGCGAACGCGTCCTAAATCTCTACGCGTCGGTATACATTTTAACGAACAATCGATTCGGCCGCAAAGCGCGCGAAAATTTAAATATTTCATTATAAATCAGTCTCCGAGCCTTCGAATATTCGTAAAATCACTGTTATTTTGCATACCCCCCCTCCGTTAAATTACTGTCACCCACAATGCAGAAAATAATCCAGATTACACCCTCGGGCCCTGCAGTAAACTTAAGCGCGCATACACCATACATTAATTAACAAACAGCAAAGCTGGAAGCTCTTGTAAACTACGCCTATAAAATACACATTAGATACGCATACAAAATCGAGCGTCTCGTTCTCACGGTGTTGCGGATGCGTGAAAACGCGAAAATTCTTCGTGCAAGCAAGAATAAGAAGCGTTACATATATCCCCGAGAAAAGCGCGCGACTAGAAGCCGCAGCAGCAGCAGCAGCACGACAAACGCTCAATTGAAGGCGCGTGACGAGCTCCAGACTGCGCGCACGCGATAAGCCATTAGGGAGTCGTTAGAGCGTAGGCGCGCGCGCGCGCGAGCGCGTAATCGTACGCGGAGACACGCGATTTTTCACAATAATGTACTCCCGCGCTGTACGTGCCGCGCTTTCCCCGCGCGCGCATTACGCGTCTTTACGCGCGTTTGCAAGCCGATTTGCATTACGCGGCGGAACTCGATGATTTGACGGTTTTGACGCGGCGGCCTCAAAAGAGGATATACACACTGCGGCTCGCTCGATGTGGAATAATGCCGGAGATTATAGCCGCTGTCGCGCGCTCGTTAATCTTTTATTTTTCTGCTTACAATGTTGCTTTCCGCGCGCGCGCTTCCCGCGTACGTTATAAGGTCGTCGCGGCTATTACCGATTTCGCGACATACAATATATATGTATATATATTTCATAACATTCCGCGTCGCCGCCTATTCTCGCACCGCGCGCATATTTGCCGCGATAATAAGTTTACGGGCGGCGTTAATCTCGGGCGTGACATTAACTCACGAAAGATTTGCTCGTTAAAGTCCGCCGCTCTTCGATTTACGTCCTCCTCGCGCGCGGGCTCTCCGCGCTGTGTACAGTACGTATACTACATATAGTTGTGTTCGTATATATACAAAAGTTGCGTCGACGCGAAATTAAATCAATTATCGTGTGCTTACGCGGAGCCGCGCGTTGAAGTTTGAAGGCTCTTTAAATAATTTCGCTTAATTGCTGTCTGTGTACAACTATACTTTTGTGTATATATATATAACGGCGACTATGGAAAAAAAGAAGCGTTCGCACGAAACGCGCGGACTCTAATCTTCTCTCGATCTGTTCTGTTCCCGATGCGGCAGCCCGAAGGACGCCGAGGCCCCGGACGACGAGAACTCCAAGATGCCGCTGATCTGAGCCTGCGTACTTATATAGATATATTACACGCGCGTTATGGAGACGAAGCCCAGCGCACGTCCCGCGGAGTGAGTCCCTCCTGGATATGATTCGACCATATATGTAACATGTATATACACACACACATGACGATGCGGGATCGTAATCAGCGACGGCACGTGCGGAAGTCAACCGAGCGGTGCATCAGCAGCAGCAACAGCTCAGCTAGATACTACGAATACTGCTACTTTACTATCGAGTGTGCATGCATGTATACGTGCATTGCGTAGAATGGAGAGAGATACGCGAGCGGAAGTCGACGGTTGAGAGGAGCTCGTGAAATCGAGGCGCGTAATTCACGATTCTTGTCGTTGTTTTCCGAGTTTCTCGCTGCGTACAGCGTATACTATATATACAGATAATACCCGAGCTTTTTAACGCGGATTGCTGTTCCCCATCTTTTGTTTGCTTTTACGGCGCGATCTTTTGTTTCAGTCGCGTTGCGCAAGCGAGGCGCGCGATTGATCCCATTCAATTGAAAGCGGCTCTCTTCGGATGAGCCCTTATCCCCGTCAATCGAACGTATATAAGTAACTCGTCGGTTGCGCAACAGTTGTTTTCCTTTTTTTTTTACTGCCAGCATTTCTCGCAAGCTTTTTCCGTATTGCGGATATATAATTCGATTAAAATGTATAGGTTTGTCATACAGTCGACGCTCTGGCGCAAGGAACAATCAATTCCGAGCTTTGCTCCTTTTTTTCTCGCAGTGATATATAGGTTGCGCAACTATTAATCGAAACTCGGCGTTCCGCTCGAGATCTCGATACCTGTTATTCCAGTTGTGCGTAATGCGTGGATAGAGTTACTTATTGTCCGTCTTTTGGTTTTCGCTTGTATATAATGTCTATGATTCGGCGATTGAGCTTTGTGAAAGGCGAAGTGTAGAGGCTGAATGTCCCGTTACCGGGTAATTACTGGGCCTGGGAAGTCTTTCGCGCTGCTGAAAAAATCCGGACGACAATGGAAACTTTTTAGAATGTACGCTTGGAGTGTTCGACCGCCACGTAGAGATTAAGCTATTTTATCAGCCTTTCGTTTTGTACGAGTATATACTTATGTATGTGCAGTAGGTAATAATTATTATAGGCTAATGTGTAAGTGATTGTAATCCAAGTGATGTAATGTAATAAACGAGTTTAAGTTTTTTAATTAAAAAATTTTAACACAACTCTGTCGCACACGCCTACATTTTTCGATAATACTGAATTCAAATTTCGCGCCATTTTACAGCAGACGCGAAAAAACAATTAATGCTACTTAAGTCTAATTCAATTGCGCTTGTAACCACAATATGTCTTCTTTTGTATCATGATAATATTATTGTTTTACATAATTTGAAGTTTTTATTTTAATGCCTGATTGGAAAACTTTAAATAATGTAAAAAAATCGTGGTTTTCTTTTTCGAAGAGAAAAGAGGCGGACGCTACGTAGTCTACTGTAATTTCATTTTTATTAGCACAAAAAATTATTTTTTCTGTCTCTCCCCAGAGTGGCGCCAAACATTTGAATGTTTCATATCAACTTTATCAGACAGCTCGCCCGAAAGCCCATCCTAAGATTCCCTATACAAGCTTTCACAAAAAGCACCGTAAATACACAAGCATAGTTTAAATCGCCATACGCACAAAATGTATCAAGGCCAACACATAGCGATATACACCAGCACTCGCGAGCCTACACGAGTCGCTCTGCTTCGGCGCAAAGTTCGCTGGCACGAGCGCGTTGCACGTCTGCATTTTCGTCTAATACTTACATCGTCTCGGAGCGCTGCGGCACAGCGCGGCTGCGGCTATATAGAAGCATTAATTGCGACCTCGTCCCGTTTCTCCGCGCGCAGCTCTCGCCAGTACGGTATAGAGTGCATCGTTCAGTGGCGCCGACTTTACTCTTACTCGTCGCCTCTCCGCGCTTTGCGCGGCTGCGCGGAAAAGATCGTCTTCGCAGATTTTTCGATTGCTAACTACGCACGACTCGTTTGTGTACGTATGGTATATACTCGCGTGCGATTTCGAAGCCAGTGCGAATCCACCACAACGTCATCCCTCCCAACGAGTATGTCTATATATGCGCCAACTACGCGTATTGCAATTATCCGCGAGGATATACACCCAGATATACACCCAGGCATATAGCTGTCCGAAGGGCTTTCCTGCCTCTCTCTCCCACTCTCTCCGTGTGCCGTCAATAATAATATATATAACGCATCTCTCGTCGCGGCAATGCGTGAGTGTCTAGCATGTGATGGACCGCGTACGTCTAAGAGCCGAATTTCACGATGCGGCGACGCTGTCCACACGCACGCGCTATATATGCGACATTTGGAACAGCTGTAGCACGTGTGCGGGCCGATGCGTCACTAATACTTGTCGTGCGATGATATGGTGCAGCTGCGGAAGGAGCAGCGCGCAGGTTTCTGTCTCGGCGGCTGCCGCAGTCCATAAGGGCCATGTGGCACGTGACGTGAGCTTACGCACGTACGCACCGGATTCTCCTGCGACTACAGCGTGGATTTCACTTGCGGATTACGGCTGCGAGAGATATACGATCCAGGGTCATTTACGGGCTGACCCATTAGTCCGGGTACATAGTTATACCTGGCTTGACGGTGTATCTTTTATGGGATCTGCGGATTTTTACTGACGTCTGCGCTTCTGAGTTACAAGCTATGACGCGTTGGCGAGAGAGCGAATATTTTATTGTCAGGGTTTATTGGCGAATTCGCCGTGTAGGTCCAGGATGTTTGGACGCGTTTTATTTTTTGAGCATTGTAGATAAAGTTTACGCGCCTGTAATATAGTTTCATTCGTATATCGTGTTGATTCGCATAATTTCTCGAAAACACACGTTTTTCATCGCTTAATATTCAAGCATCCGCCAAAGGCTCAACGCGAATCGATTGATCGGCGAATAGCCGCGAGCATAGAGCAAATTATAAAAATATTTGCATAAGCCGTACAGGTTTTCGACTGATCGAGTTACAAGCGCGTTTACGAAGTCTTGCGCAAATCGCGATTATCCACAGTACATTCTCAGTCACTGCAGTACCCCACGAAAAAAATCTGGTCTCTCACACATTTCGCACGATATTTCGCATATCGCAAAACTCGTCTATATAATTTCCGATGCAACGCGTTCTCACGCGAAATCGCTGTTGCTGCACGTCTGCCGACGTAATTATTCCGATTTTTTTCAGCCGCGACCGTGCGCCTCTCGAGACGTTCCTTAATTACGTGCGTGTATATAAACGTATGTAAAAAGAAAAATAAACCATCATGCGGGAGTGACGCTAAGTGTGCGTCGCGATTTTTTTTGTCGTGCCAACGTTAAACTATAGTTTATTCTTACATTTGTTGCGTTTTACGCTTATTCTGTTTATTTAAATGAACTCCCAAGTGCGCGTCGCTTGACTAATGCTCTTCGACTACTGCGGCTATACCTATACGCGAACATTATTATTCGCATTTCAAATCGTGATTGATGATCGCCGCGGGGCAAATGCGTTTCACCGCGATAATTTAAGTTGGATTTAGGGAAGTAGCTTTGCTATAGTCACGACCGGTTTTGGATATATCGGGATCAAGAATTGAAATTTGAAAATGAATTTTATACTTTAGATTGGCGTGTATATGGCCAAGGTAGGGGAAAAAGTTGTATCTGTATAATCAATGTAGGAAGATCAATTTATGAAGGAGTTTATGAGTTTGTGCGAAGACTGACATTCACATACAGCCGATTATAGTTTTTAAAAGTTGTGGAGTAAAAATAGCGTTTTACAACATTATTATTAGTAATTAGTTGTAATCAGTTTCAATGACTAAAATACTTATTTTCACGGACTAATTAATTAAATTTATAACCAGCGTTTATTTCTTCACAATGATTTCTAATAAACTTCATTCAAGTTTCTTTTGTTACGGCATTCTAAAAAAAGTAAATAACATAAAAAGAAAACAGCAAATGATCGGCTAAAAATATCAGCGCATTTCCTCGGTGTGAGTTTAAGAAGCAACCCATTACAAGCCACACAGGATAATATCCATCTCAGTCGAATCTCCCCTTAGTTTTACAAATTTTCCAAACACCAAGGTCTCGCGCTCTTTCCCTTCTCTTCTCCAGAAGCTTACACAGCTGGGCCGCGTAGACTGCGCTGACGCTACGTATAAGCGTCCAAGAGATGCGTCTCTCATCGTCGAGCGACTCGAGACTCATAATAAACGTCCAGATGGTAGCGCGACGATGACGTCTCGCCGAAATGGAGCGAACGTGTCGTGCGGTGCGACTTTCCAGCGAAAGAGTCCAGTAGGCTATATGGAGAAGTCATCCGTTAATGCGAGAGGTCCATCTGGAGTGCAGCAGCGCGTACTTCACTTTACGGCGCAGAGTATGCGACACACATTCGTCATACATAATTGACACGACTACGAGCCCGCAGTAGTGAGAGAGAGAGTCTAATACGCGGTGAGGCTTCGATCGCGCGTATACCTTAATTGCCGATAATCTATCTCTGACTATGTATTATATATACGTATATACTGCTGTGCGGTGTTTCGCGAGACGTCAGGACATCACCGCATCCTCGCGGCGAGGAGTGGGCGACAAGTGACGATTGATTCACTCTCTCTTGGTAGTTATGGTCTGACCTATTTTCTATAAGCGCTCGATGATTTTACGATTGATGCAAGAGATCAGTGGGTTTAAATAATTATTTATAATATGCGCGGAGAGTGAAGTTTTTTTTAATCTTATCGCTCGCTACGATCGGAGGGTTTGAAATTTTACTTTGAATTCACTTGATTATACGCTAGATATGAATACAAGTAATTTACTCAAGCGTTCTTTTGAGTCGAAAGGGTCTATATATGTGCTGCTTCTAATACGCCGAAATCACTGCGAGGTTGTATGGACTCGCCAACAATGAAAAGGAAGTTGACGTTTATAAGTCGTGTATGCAAATCTTAAATGCAAATTAAAGTCTATTAAATAAATTCCGAAAATTGACACCTATTTAATATTCAACTTTTTATTTCTCAATATGCCTACTGGAATGAAAATATTTGTATGTATAAGCGTATAAAAAAGTACTTTACGTTGTTTATATTACATAAATAATTTTTATCCTATTTTTTTCTTCTTGATTTTGATACACATTCCAGGTATTAAATATTAATGTATCACTATTATACATATTCAACTAATAATACTACATATATTCAATAAAGTTTAATTAATAAAATGTTAATAGACAGCAGCGAGGATAGCAACGACTTGGTATTCTCTCTTCTAAATCAAACTTTGTATGTCAGAAAATGAAAGAAGTACTCAGCATAAAACAAGAGTATAGGCCCGCAGTGATGTATTTATTTTTTTTTTTTTTTAAATTTCTTTTTTAATTTCATTCATATAATTAATGTGGATATGGGTCATGGATACTGATTACTGAAATAAAGTTGAAAGTGAAGTATCTCATTTTTAAAGTATTTCATTAAATGTTTCGATGACACTTTCTAAAAACAAAAAAACAACAAGTTTTAAAACAAAACATAAATCCTCATAACTTACAGAATCAAGTGCATTTTGTAATATCTCCAAATAAATTTAAAAACGAGACAGGTTGTCGTTTAATTATAAATATATAAAACATACTCCAGGTCATAGCCGAAGAGAGTCATTATTAAAACTGAAAAATGTTCTCGATATAAGAAACATTAATTTTTCAAATTTTGAGCATATTTAATGTCCATGCTTAAAATTATCAGTGATATCAGTATTACATTAGTGATGGCTACGCTGATCGCAAAGAACATCCTGTATACTGTATACATGTATTATACAATCAAGTATATAGTAGAGGCGACAGAGGCATGCAGTTGGCTCGCAGACCTACAGCCTCGGCAGGTAGGTATACTGCAGGCGCAAGGCGCGGTCGTCGATACTCGCTGGATATTCGTTACATCATTCGTGTCAGCTTCGAGCGTAATAGCGGCTCTGCGTGCGTTTATATATAGTATTTTGTATGTGACTGCAAACCGCATGTAAATTCATTAGAGCCTCGGTTAGTCGAATTCGGACCCAATAATTATCGATATTTAAATTGATCAAGTGTGCATAATTCAATTAGCCCAATTCATAAATGTGGGTCAATGAACTCCTTGTTCGATTTTCATCTGGGGATACACCATCGAAGTCTGCAGTGATTAAAGTGCTTGAAAATTGAATTATGTACAATATATCCCAAACGATAATTTTTGGCAATTAATAAATTGAGATAAACTAAATTACAAAGTATAAAACATAGATGCATGGGAGAATACACAAGTACAGCTACAATAATTACTGTTGAATTCGTTAGAACGGTTTACTGGAAGTACACGCGCAATAATGAAAATGCAACGGTATCTAATTACAATATTCGCACTGTTAAAAGAAAAGAGCGGTGCGCTTGAGCAGAGTATAAGATACTCGGATAATTTATACTGAAAAAATCTTTATTCCTTTAACACGTAGAGCGTGCTGGAGACTGTCCGGCAGCGTAGCCACACCCACCCTAAATAAGTAATTGTGGTAATCAGTGCGTGTGTGTATATGCGCGAGTAAGAGAGAGAGAGAGAGAGAGAGAGAGAGAGAGAGAGAGAGTCAGGAAGAAGCATTAGAGAAATGAGCGAGCGGAAAAGCCAACCGCATGAACCGGACGCCGCAGCGAGGAGCGATGCGACGTGACCCTATACCATAAAACCCGAGCGAGCTCAGCCCCAAGTTTTATGGAACAAGATTGTTTCAAGTGCACGTACCGAGAGATGTCGTGAAAGAGAAAGTTCCGAGGACATTTGTTGAGCAATTATCAAGGACCCACAGTAATTGTTGTAGTTGTCGGCTCTGAGAAGTAAGTCATTTACGACTGTTGTGACTGACTGTAATGACTCTGACTTGTCTGTCCGAACAGCTGTCGGGATAGATTATCAGATCACGTAGCTGTTGTGCTCGAGCATCCCGCAAGCTCCCTTCACGAAATCTGAAAATCAGTTAATTATTCAAATGAGACAGTATAATTGGTTTGTGTGTGTCTAGCAATAGTGGGCACGACAAGAGTTAAATATAACAACGAATCGCGAGATCTAACGAGATTTTACTGCAAAGTGTCAAATAAAAGAAGCTTTTGACACAAGTTGATCAATCTACGTTTCATAAAAGTTTTTTTCTTCATTCAGGTATTAATTAAAACTTTGCAAAACGATAAATTACTCCCACGACAAAGTTACTAATAACCATCTCCCGCCTTAATTTAATTTCATGTCCCGTATCCACATTACGCCGCGCGAGCATAAACCGCTTGCATTTTTTTTCGTCCAGCCATCTGCAACGGCGCCAAATTAAAATTTTTAATCATCATTAAGTAGCCCTTGCAGCAATCGAAATTCCCTTCTCTCGGCAAACACGTACAGCTTCACAAAGGTGAGCTTTACGCAGAGCCGCAAGAATAAAAGGCAGTTATGTGCCGTCCAAAAATTTGTCACCTTAAACGAGAGTCGAGCGAAGTAAGCAAAGTGTCCTGCAGGCGTGATGTGCCTCTAGCAGCTCGTACACACACACACACACACGCACATATCGTTCATTAGAGAGGGCATAAATGCGTATTCGAGTCGCGTGGCGCGCGTGCACGTATTATACCAGGGAGCAGACGGGCGCGCGCGTTGCCAAGCTGTACACGCTGCACACGCCCTTTTCCTTTCGGCCAGCGACTCCGATCGCTCTGTGCCTGTGTGTACATATACATGTATAAACGCACTCGTTTCAGGACTCTCCTTGACTTATTTTTAAAAGCTTACAACTCGCCTGTATGCATACATACACGCACGTACGCAGGCACACATTACTACGGCTGCAGTGGCTTCTCTCTCTCTTTCTCTCTCTTGGGTCTTCCCTCGCGGAGGCAGCGAGCGCTCGTTGCTGCTGTGCTGCAGTAGCTGCAGCAGGCGAGTTATACTCACGGCTGCTTTTCGACAGTTTGGGAAATGTATATTCGGGGGTTCGCGTTTACATGTGTACGCGCGCTCCTCCTCTCCCCCGCGCGTTATTTTTAGAAGCCTCTCCTCTTTTGTATCTGTACAGTGTATACCTGATAGCGATGCCCTTTGAAATCTTGAGGATATGTATAACGCTATATATGTGCAGCTCGTATGGAAACTCGAGGGCCAACTCGATACGGCCTATCGTTGATAGCGATGTTTATTTATATAACTATTCCTATCCGACAATCAGCTCAGTTCCAGGTAAACCGAGATGGCGTACTGCACATATATGCGTACCTCCTATATACACGCCGATAATGGTGCAGTCGTTATTAAAAAAAATAAGCGTCAATCGAATAGTATACGTAACGCGCGCACTGACTACTCGAGTTTATCTATCTCTTTTTTCCCTCTGATCTAATCTATATACCTTGGACAGACAGTTTTGCTGATTAGCATCCTTTCCTTATCGTCTGCTGCAGTCGATGCATCGAAGGGACCGGAAGTGACTCCGAAAATCTTACACCTATATTTATTGCTTTCCTGTTCTCGCGACGATTTAAATCCTAATGGACTATGGCCAAACGAGGAGCCGAGCGACATGGTACAAATACAAGCTACCTTCGTAAATATTTGAAATAGACGCATCGTCTATGGCTATAAATAAAAAATTATAGGTGTAACACTGAAAGACGCGACCGAAGGGTATTATACTAATACCTTATGCGGAGTGTCGGGTTGCAGAGAAGCGCTGCACGTTATGTCATATCAGCGAAGAGCGATAAGTAGTAATGCTATACGCAAACACACACAGACACCTGGTATGCGTTCGAAAATAAAGATAAAAATTTTAGAGCCTGCAAAATCGCGACACCACGTGTGCAGCTGCGACTCTGTATACATAGATATACGAACGTCGCCTCCTCTGCAGATATTAATTCTATTTTGAAGTGTCGTATCTCAGTGGGGCATCGGCCTGTTACGAAGTACATATAACGATGGCTCGAGCTTCCTCTTCTTCTTCTCCACCCCCCCGCCCCCCGAGGCGGTTTTGTTTTACATTTTTTTCGCGATGCGGCTGCAGCGCCGCCGCATTTATCATTCAGCCCCTCGACGCGCGAGACGCACAATGAACAATTTGCATAAATTAATTTTTTAAGGGCTCGGCCGCGGTGCGCACGCACGACACGTCGATGTAAATCTGCGGCGAGAACGGCGCTCACATTTTTCACGCTGACCCAGATGCATCGAGGAGACGCTTGATATGCGATCGAAATTTCAATCGGATCCTTTTTTTTCCTTCTTTATCCTCTTTCCGAGATCACGTGTACATACAGCGTGCGCGAAGCGGAATATACGCGCGTCAGGTCAATGCCGAAGGAAACGGCTGTTTTTCATTTTTTCGCTCGACTCGTTTTGGACGTGACGCGTGGCGCTTTCTTTTTAAAATGCTGCCGCTGCCGGTGCGCTGCGCACGATTTTCTCGAGAAGTGCCTCGGCCTCGAGGTAGGAATTTAAATTTTCTCAAAGTGTTATGTAAAACGAGGGGATGCGTGCTAGTTTAGCAGATTTTTGCGCTGTCGTTGCGCATGCGTCGATTGGAAATTACTCGTATCGTGATTGTGTTTACGTAAATACTTGTGTTGGTGCACCTTTCTCTTTGAGAGAGTTTGCCAGGTAATTAAAAATTCAAGTTTCGCGCAGTAGTGTGCAGCTGACGAATAAATAAGCAGTATGAAAATTTAAATTATGACCGACCGCGAAATGTTTGATATCCGTTACTTTAAAAGTTTCAATTTTTAAACATAGTGTATTATTAAAAGTTTTCTTCATTTCGATGTATTGCATTAAAATATACAATTATTAAATTTTGTAAAATTATTAATTTTTCCAGTACGTAAAGCAAACATCTCATACGGACCGTTATGATTTCTATATTTATACGAGAGTTAAAAGGAAATCCGCGGTTTTTTCACTTGTCAGCATTGGACGCGTTAATGGCGCGAAATTCGAATTTTTAATTGACTTTCAGAGCCTTTTAAATAGAATGACACGGCGCGATCGTAAAGCTGTTATTGATAGCAGTCACTCGTAAAAGAGTAGATTTACTTTCTTAGACGGCGATCGGCATACCTTTACACGACGGCGACGTAACGTACGTATAGGCGGTCGATATAATACTTACATTACGATCGCTGCGTAGAGAAATCGGAAGACCCGACCGTCGTTCGGCAATGCCTGGAATTTCGTTGTGCGCGTGTGTTGCCGGGACGCTCTAATGGAGGATAATCTTTCTCAAAGCGTCCTTCTTCTCCCGTCGTGTATATATATAAGTATATACGATGACACGTGCACGTTCCAAACGGAATATTATGAGAACGTAAAAAACATTATACAAACGCGTGATTTGTATGTATTTCTTTTCTGTCGCGCGCGAATCACTTATGATTTATAGATATTTGCCCGAACATTAACAAGTTTCTATTTCAAATCAGACGCGTTTACTGTATGCGTGTACAATCATTCTCAGGTCTAGACCGTTCCATCAATCAAGGTTTCTCCTATTATTTTTATCGTGCGCGCGGTGTATGTATACCTGTGTGTCTGTGTGTGTACGTGTCTGTGTGTATGCGTGTGCCACGCAGTATAAATAAACAATAAAAGCCATAAGCGGTCGAACCGGTTCTGAAAAATATCGCTGATTGATATTCGATTTTTTTTCGCCCGCATACACGACCGTCAAACGATCATCCATCATGCGTCGGTTCGCATACCGCACTCTCAAGTACGCACACGTGATCTGCCAAGACACTATATATATTACGAGGCTTCGATCTGGAAAATCGATATATTCCAAATGCTATCCCCCTGTATACGTATACCGATCATGATTTGCATTACTTATATGCAGTGTGAATGTCCTCTCACTCGGCCGATCGACGAGGAAAAAAAAAACTCTCGCCTCGAGCCAACAAAACAAAAAAAAAAGAGGAAAAAATTCCGAATCACGTATTCAAAGGAAGCTATACCATACCGTTAGCATAAATCCGCGATCTCTCGAATCCGGCGCGCGCCCGAGTGCGTACTTATACATATACAGTACACACACACACATTTTTTACGAGCACGCGCGCGCGCGCAAACTCCATAATCGATCTCGTCTCTTCTCCAAACCGGTTTTCCTCCCGTTTAACTCCTCCCAAGCAAAAGCCGTATACGAGATGAGAGAGAGCTTTCGCAATCGGTCACGAGTCTGTGTGTGCGCGCGCGTGTGTGTGTATTATGCTTTCGTAAGGAGAGGCCTTTTAAAAGCGACCACGCGAGATCTCGATTTTTAACTCCGTCTCGCGCGCGAACGCGTGTCGATTTTCGAACGCCCTCACGCTGAGGAGAGTTTGAGAGTCGACGGTCAATTCGGGAGGATTCGGCGCGTATTAGCGATGCAGACAGCGTCGCAGCCGATCGAGTGTCCCAGAAGCGCTGCGTAAAGTACAGTTCGGGACGCGCGAAGGTCCCCTCGATTATTAGCTCCGATTACGCGCGGCTCTGCATATCCAGCTGTTCCTGTTTCGTCGTTCGCATACGTTTAACCGTTTGTCGCGCGCAGCGCTCGATTGTTTTTTCTCCATCCCCCTTGATTGGCCGAGGTCACGCAGTCAATCATCGATGCGCGAGCTCTCCCGATTTTTTTCTCGCGCGAGCCGGCCGCTTATTTATATACAAGTATGTACTTAAGTGTATTGTACGCACTTGGGGAATTCGCGTGTTAAAAAGCGCGATAGAAGACCGAAGAAGAAGAAAAAAAAATATCTTTCCAGTATGGTCGGCTGTAATCTATATTTTATTGCTTATATACGCATAAATAAAGATCGCCGAGCCGCGCATGCGTGCGTGTGCTGTCTTACATAAAGACGAATCTTGGAAAACAAGTTTTTATTATCCTGAGAAATCAATGAGGATATATATGAAATGACTCGGAAGATTATATCCATAATCCATATAATATACGATTTTGCCGAAGGACACGCGCAGTTTCCACGCGATTTCTTCAAAGGAGCATAAAAGAATCCCTGTATTAGCAGCCCGGGCTCGTATAGTATTCACCTATATATGGGAAAATCCGCCAAAATAATTCAGATAATTGCAGCGGAAATCGACCGAAAAAAAACCTCGTGAGACTCATCTGGGGCAGCGTTTTTCTTGTGCTACAGGACCCCCAGAACACGAAAAAAATAGTGTTCCCGCGAAATCGAAAAAGTGTTTTTGGGTATTTGGATGTTTACACAAAAATTTACAAAAAAAATTCGTTTTTTAAAGTGTTTTTATTTTCAATCCGAATTTAGAGGGAGAAGGAATTTTATTTTTACTGTCGCAAATATGCACAAAAGTTCATAAATTTTCTGAGCTTTTCAAATTAGTCAAGCTTTTTTGTCTATGATTTTTTTTAACAAAATGACGGCGGTTTTTGTGAAACAGCGTAATGTTAAACTTTGTTGTGAAAGTGATGTTGAACATGATTTTTTTTATCGAGAAATATCACCTTAACAAAAAAATGTTATAGAATAAAAAATGCTTAAAATTACTCAAAGAATACGTATGAATTTTTTCAAAGAAATTTGAACCATTTTTTATTTTTTCTAAAATTGTGCAATGTGGAAAAATTTAAAATTTACTCAAAATTTTTTGAAAAAATTCATACGTATTCTTTGAGTAATTTTAAGCATTTTTTATTCTATAACATTTTTTTGTTAAGGTGATATTTCTCGAGAAAAAAAATCATGTTTAACATCACTTTCACAACAAAGTTTAACATTGCGCTGTTTCACAAAAACCGCCGTAATTTTGTTAAAAAAAATCATAGACAAAAAAGCTTGACTAATTTGAAAAGCTCAGAAAATTTGTGAACTTTTGCGCATATTTGCGACAGTAAAAATAAAATTCCTTCTCCCTCTAAATTCGGATTGAAAATAAAAACACTTTAAAAAACGAATTTTTTTTGTAAATTTTTGTGTAAACATCGAAATACCCAAAAACACTTTTTCGATTTCGCGGGAACATTATTTTTTTCGTGTTCTAGGGGTCCTGTAGAACAAGAAAAACGCTGCCCCAGACGAGTCTCACGAGGTTTTTTTTCGGTCGATTTCCGCTGCAATTATCTGAATTATTTTGGCGGATTTTCCCATATATACAAGACGATAAAGTCATCCGCATAATACGGACGGACGAGTCGACTTGTGGAATCCCGTACACCAAAAACCAACGCAGATTGTCCAAGCAATTTCCAAAGCTTTCGACTCGACAGCACACCGTATAATCAGTGGCTTCTCACTCTACGCCCGAAAAGTTGGAAGGCCGCAGCGTCGGACAGCCGATAATATCTCTCTCCCGAATTATCTTTCCTCGACCTTTCCGAGGCGTACTTATGTGTATACGCCTGAGTTCCCAGGACAATCGTTAAGAGCTGCAGCGGCGGCGGCGGCGACGGGACGCACTTATCATCGTGCTTTTACGCGTCGTCTCGTACCGATCACGAAGCTGCCGCTGCCTCGTAAACTAGGCTCGGCCGACAGCAGCAGAGGAGTTATACGGACACTTATCGAGTTGCCGCAGGTGCATAGAGCTGTACGTGTGCACGTAAGTGCAGTGCGAGAGCTCGAGGCAAGAGACGAGCTGCTGGAGAGGAAAAAAAGAGGTTCAAGGAAAACACGCGCGGGGGAAAGCGCCGTGGACCTTAACGGGTAGGCGTAGCCATTATGCGACGTTCGATCGGCCGTTCCAGCGGAAGTCTCTATGACTATATTCCTGTTTCTTTCTTTTTTTTTGCTCTGTCGTCTGCGTCGCTGGAGTCCGGAGGGAGATTTCACGGGTTGGTTGACGGTCTGGTTGTGTATAAGTGAGTTTTGAGCTTTTTTCGGTGAGTTGCGGCTTTATTTTGTGTTTTTTAATGATTCGAAAATCTTAGCTGTTAATTGATTATTACATTAGCACCGATCTGAATTCCGGCTAAAGAGAAGTTATTTTTAAAACTATATAGGATTTTTCGTTCTATTGTTTGGATGTTATTACAGCACAATACTTATTATAGATTTTACCGTTTATATAGGTTAATGAAAATTTCTTTATTGATGACTTTATCGATTTTTCGCGAACTGAACTTTCGACGAGCGCATTATGAATAAAATAATTTCCTTTATTTTAAACGTAAATTTAAAAACTTCCCTCTCCCTAAAAAAAATTATCGAACCACAACTATGAGCGGTGCGCCAAGTCGATCGCCGACCTTTAAATTACCAGCGATTGCATTAGCAAAGCCTCCGCTCCAATTTTTCTCATTAAAACCCATAGTCCAATTGCTCGCGCGCGCGCGCGCTTGTTTACAGCGCCAATCATTATCGAATCGAGGGCCCCGCGCGCGCATCCGCTTAAATATACAAGCTTCCACGAATCTCTCTTCTCAAGGATCTCGGCGCGCAATAATTAAAAAGATGTTAAAAGCCGTCTCGGAAAGGGAAAAAAAAAACGTTCGCACGACCCGTCGCCGTCGAAATAATTAATGGTCCCTGGCCGGGGAATCCCCGAGCGCTCAACAAACCCAAAAGCGTGGCTACTTATATCTTAATCGTTCCCCGCGCGCACATCCGGCCTGGTACAGCACTCCTCGAGAGATTTTTAATAAAGAAGCGGCGCTGCGCGACGAGGCCCGCATCTATTGAGCGAGTGATGCTCCCGTTTCTCTTCTCGCGACGACGGCGAGGCTCATTCGCTGCCTGCGATGCTGCGCGCACGTGTGTGCAATAATAATACTTTATACGCGAAAAAAGTGATAGAAGCGAGCTGCGCACACGGTTCTGCTTTCTGATTTGGCCGCTCGTTTATCGCGCGCCAGGGCCGATAAAAATGAGGAAAACAATGGCTTGGCTTTTGCTCCACTCTTGTGTATCTACATATATAGTGTATAACATACATGTGCTGTATGTGGTACCGCATACGCTGCGATCGGCCGACTTATACGTGTAACACTGTATACACTTGACCGGATGCTCGCGATGCGACCGTATATAGAACAGTTTGTATTTGAATGAATGTGACCTTTCATGGACACGTCGCTTCTGCAGTCGCAGGCGAGCGGACGATTATCATTACTTCTTTTTTTTCGGTTACGGCTTTGATCGTAATTTTGACAGTGTGTATATAGTAAGCCGATGTAATAGCGCAAGCGTTTTTTATTCTCTGTGAATTGATGGGATATCAGACTCGGATGAGAATCCACGTAGGTCGAATTCCCCTCGAAATATACGCTTCCTCAATTAAATCCACTATACACGGCTGTACTTATATATACACACCCGATAAAAATCGCGTACATTCGGCGAAGAGCTGCTGGCCGGATTATCCGGCTCGTGCATTTGGGCGCGTATAGGTATATATATAGGCGAGAGAGAGGTTCATGGTCAACGCAGTGTAACAAGCCAGGCGGTATACACGTCGACTCTCTTCCGCTTGTGCGCACACAATAAAAGCCTATATTTGTTCTTTCCTTATTCAGCTTCTCTCGCTTCCTCCCGAGAGCTTCCTGCGCTCTTACTCTCTCGTCCGCCCGACTACTATATACAGAGTGTCTCCGCGGACTGTTGCGTCTGATTGCACAGGGCCGCGCAGTCGCCTGCTGCTCTTAAGCAGCGAATCTTCCACGATGTTTTCCATTAAGTCTCCTCGCGCGCAACGGCGGTGCAAAGGAACGGAGTAAGTATGGCGAAAGAGGCGCGTCGGCCTGCGTTCTGCATAGCGGTTTGCGCAGGAGCAACAGGAAAATAGGCGGAAAAAAGGGTGCAGAATGCGAAAGCGAGCGAGCGAAAAGAACTGAGAGAGAGAGAGAGTGGATGGTTGTGAAGGACAGAGACGAAAAAAAGAAATGAAGAGAGAGGAGAAAAAAACGAAGGAACTTCAAACGCTCTCGGAGAATACGTATGTTATATACACACACGCACACACACGCATACAAACAACGCGTCGGAGGATCGTTAAAAAGCGCTCACTCCGCTCGAGGGTGTGTATCTCTCTCGCGGACGCGCCGATGATCTTTTCCTCTCACTCTCTCTCTCTCTCTTTCTCTGGCTACTCTCAAGGGTATACACGAACGGAGCCGGAGATTATCCCGAAGGATCTCAGGAATTTCGGATCTCGATCTTTCCCTCTACTCTCCGAGAAATGCTTGTGCCTAACGCGCAGCAGCAACAGCAACAGCAGCTTTCTAAAAGAAAGAAACAAACACAGAAGCCTCTCCTCACGACACGCAATCGACGCGCGTGAATAACGAGACTGAGCGCGCGTGTAAGTATACCTTATAATTCCAAAGTGTCCATTAAAATGTCCTCGACGTGCGCTCTTGCACTGCGTGCGAGGGGGGGGGGGGCAGAGAAGAGCGCGGCCAATAAAATCGGACACTGAAAAAGCGCGCTGCGCGTCTCTCCGCGGTGTAATTGCCACGTGCAGTGTGTCTCGAGCGCAACGAGGATGAAAATCGATCATCCGCGCGCGCGCGAAGCGAAAATAAAGAAGCAGGAGGATATGGTATAAGAAAAGGTGTGCACGAAAAATACAAAAGACGCGCGCGCGCGCGAGCCTGGGGGAAAAGAGAAAGCTATACGGCTCTCTCGCGCTCGTGAACTTGCGCGCGAGCGGTTCCGAGAGCAAGAGGATAAAAACGAGCCGAGAGAGAGAGAGAGAACACGCGACGGTGATTTCAATGCTCCGCCGGTGTCTCGTACAAAAAAATCCTCGCTCGCGCGCGGCTCACGATCGATATATAAGTATACTTGCGGATATATCTTTCTCGAACTGCGCTCTGGTGGAGAGAGAGCGACAATTTGGAAATGTTCTCGAGCTTGAAAAAGCCGGTGTGCTACGTATTTACTGGCGGTCCTTGCGAGATCGCGACTTGATTTATGCAACGCTGTGTATAGTATAGATTGTATCGGACTGGAGGTTTTAAGAGGTTGTTCAATATGTGGATATGAGCATACGCTTGTTTTTTACGGGACGGCCTAAGCGTCTTCAAATATACGAGGATAGTTATGGAGAAGGAAGGCTTAGGCTTCAATGTATATACTGTATATAGTTTATAACACCGTTTAGAGAAAATTTCCGCTATATGTATAGTAACTACATGCTTTAGCGCGCGGTTCTTTCACCGCATAGAGCGGTATATATATTATATACCTATAGCTTCCGTTCAAGGATCCACGATGCGATGATGCGATCCCACTGCTGCTGCTGCGCGGAGAGCCTGTGTTGCAACTATGCGCTATATGTATTCTATGCTGTATCGCGTATATCACTGAAATATACCGTCTTGCGGCAGATCTGAATGGTGAATTCGAAAAAAACGAGGATTTCACCTCAAGACGAATGAATTGATGAAGATCGCCGCGTGAATGATAAGCGCGCGCGTGAATCAGTAGACGTGATTCACGGTGTGAGCTCTTTTCCAAACTTCATTGTTTTCCCGGGAAAAAAGAGCGACCGCGCGCGCGTGTTACGTTTGAGTCCGAGTTTGAGTCGCGTTGAAATTCCTAGGTCATAACGCTGTACGTGTATATAGTTAAAGGTGAAACAATCTTGCGAACAACACACTGCAGCGGAAACATACGCTCGAGGAATTTCGCCTATAGGTTCATTGGAAAAAATTTATTCCGCGTGTACAAGCTGAAGGGGGATTTGAAAAGCCAGAGGCTAAAAAGCTCGCTCTGCAGCGGCTTGCGCGAATCCTCGAGAAAAGGGTTCGTAAAAAAAGTCTAGAACATAAGAGAGAAGGTCTGGCGTATACACGCGCGCTGTGTGGATAGGAGCAGAAGAGAGAAGGGAGGGGGGGAGAGAGGTATACCACGTACGTGTATACCTATGTAGCGAAACATCTGTGGGGAAGAGCAAGAGGCGAGAGCGGAAAGAAGTGGGGGGCACGTTTCTTTGAGCGAGCGGCCCCCTCCTCGGCTCGTCTTTTTCCAGAGCGTACAGCACAGCAGCACTACTACAGTGCTCCCCCCGGAGCTCGCTGTCTGTCTGTCTTTCTCTCTCTCTCGGACCCCCCCACAACAACACAACTGCCGCCGCTGCTGCTGCTGCTGCTGCTGGCGAGCATAGCCGTGGCTGCTCTCGTCAGTCGGCGCTCAAGGGACAGTGCTCGCTCGCTACGTACGATACGGGCTCCCGCTCGTTTTCTCTCGGCGCGATATCCGTATAATATTGCATCTCGAGTACACGCGTGGAAAAGCTGTACGCATCAGGTAGAGGTTTCGCTCTCCCGGTCCTGCGGGCTGCGCGAAAATCAGCGATCTGCGCGCGGCACACCAATAACTGACACTGCGAGCGACTGACCCACGGGTCCGCGCTGCAATAGGCGCAGCATTACGTGCTGTACCCGCGACGCACGGTGTGTAGTGGGAGAGAGAGAGAAAAGAGGAGGCGCGCGCGACTTGCGCGCACGCGGTCGACCGAGAGAGAGGGAGAGAGAGAGAGAGAGCGCGCGCGCGCGGCAGGACTCCAGCGGTGACTGCACGCCAGCCAAGGAGAGAGACAGAGAGTGTCGACGTCGAATTTTCAGCAGCAGTTTTCGAGTTGTGAGTGTTGTCGCCTCTTACCGCGGCTCTGTGTGATCTTGCGCCTCGTCCCGACACGGCGCGCATCCGCGTTCTCCCATTGTTTATAACCGTGGCGAGAGCTGCCCGCTTTTTAAAACGCGCGCGCACGTTTTTGAGGTTATACAGTGGCTGCTGCTGCTGCTGCTGCTCCTCCGAGTGGTGGGGGTAGTCGCCGACGAGAGCGCGGGTGCAAGCGGAAAAGGACTCGCGCCCTGCGCTGCAGTGCTGCTCTGCGAGCGCGGCTACTTGCGTGTGTAGTATCCCGTGTTGTATACCTACAGGCTGGCGCGCGAGAGAGAAGGGCCGAGCATTAGTCTGTGTGGGTGTGTGCATTCGCGTGTATATACTACTGCGCGTCTCCCGCTCTGACCCCTTCGGTTCCCGTGTGTACACATTACGTATGGCCTTGTATACCTAGTGACTAGTGTTGAGGTTAGATTCTCCTTGACCCGCGACAGTGTTTATTATTGAATTTTATTTTTCTGTCTTTACAACGAAGTGCAATCGATCGAGTCGATTTTGTTTCGCTCGCGCAGCTGCGCGTGCCGTGCAGCTTCCGCTGTGAAACTTTCCTGACTCGAATTTTACTTGCCGATGCGCATCGTCAAATCCAGAGCGCAATTGCGCCTTCGACTTCTTCGATCCTTCCTCTTACCCGCGCCTCTGCTCTACACAGCGGCTCTCTCAACATCACGAAGAAATACCCGGCTCTTAGCTCGTGCTTCCAATATACTTTTGTTTCTTTCATCGCGTGGATATATACCTATATGCATATGCAACCGCACTGCGAGTTATGCACGTAATGCGTTGCACTTCTTCAATGCGGCTGTATCCCACTGCGCGAGCACTACTACTGCGCGGACTTCAATATTGCGCCTCGTAAAATCAAATTAGAATCATCCTCGAGAGAGCCAAGACCTCGGCAGAAGTATAGAAATACAAATACGAGTTAGAGATTGAAGGTGGCCGTAAACTTTGCCTAAGCCTTCCTTGCGCTGAAAAACGTAATGAGGTTTTCTTGCTGGTATATAGCGTAGTAGTAGAATTAGTAGTAGTAGACTGGATGTGTATTCAGGACGTAATTTTACGTAAACATTTTGAAGCGCAAAATTACAAGTGGTTATTTATGAGTAAATAATTAAGGAGAATTGGACGCGATGATTCTAGGAAGCCGGTCAATACAGCGATACATTAATATCGCACTATACCTTTAGCGATATCGGGTGTCGTCATCAACGTTCGGCGGGGTGGGGAAGGGGATCTTGTCAAAGGCGCGCGACGCTCTGGACCTTCGCGTCCTTTAAACGAAATATATATCGCGCGCGGAACAATATTTTTATTTCGCCTTCTTTTTACGAGCCTTCATAACTTTATTTCGAGGAAGCTCGGCCGGAATGATTATCTAACGTACGTGTTGAAATCTCTCGTCGCTCGTATTATACAGTGTTACCTTGCAAAGACGGCTATTCTTTTTTTTTTAATTTCTCGAATTCCTTGGACATGAGCGATTGAGGCATTTTTTTTTTATTTAAAATGGTTTTGTAAAGTAAATATTTTTTTATTTTTCAGCTGGAAATAATTAAGCTCGAAGAAGATTAAACGAGAGGATTAAACGACGAAAAGAGTCGGGAGGAGGAAAAAAAAGGAGTACAGAACGGAGCATACGGAAAGAGAGCGTGGACAGCTGTGTATAGCCGGTTAAATCGTCGGTAGACAGAGACAGAAACGAACAGAAAGAAACGATCCACACTGCATTCGTTATTCCGGTCCCTTCGCCTTCCTGCCGCCGTCTGCCTGACAGATGAGACTGTGATTCTTCTGGAGTAAGGCCGACAACCTCTCCTCTATATAGTCGTCGAGGAGACACGAGCGACGAGATAAAGAACTTGGGGAGCCGAAGATAGTTAAACGACTTTCCATGCCTTTCTGAGATTATTCCCTGCCGGTGGGATCGTAGCAAGGGAATTCGAACGAGACGTGAAGAGAATCGAGTGAGCCAAGATGTTGAAGTTACTGGGGGATTTGCGGGGCTATTTAAAATGGCAGGATATCAGCACGGACTCCATGGTCTTCCGCATGCACAATTTGTTCACAGCGGTACTGCTGTTAACGTGCTCCATGATTATCACTGCCACCCAGTTCGTGGGTAACCCTATCTCTTGCATTGTCCCTTCAGCATTGCCAACGCAGGCCATCAACACGTACTGCTGGATCACCTCCACGTTCACAATGCCGGATGCTTTCAATCGCCAGGTACTTGTCATTTCTCTCATTTTGATGTTACAATTGATTCTCAAGGAGGTTCCAGCTAAAGTAGGCTAATCTTTCATCATTGCCTTTTACTTCGTCCTGAATATTAATTTGACAGATTATTTGCAGTTGACTTGATTTATTTTCGAAACTAATGGCACATCAACAGTTGAGAAAAAAAAATAACTAGAAAATACGATAATATTCCTTGACAGCTACGGTATTTAAAAATCCAGAGATACATTTTTAAAGACCATGCATCAAGATAATAGAAAAAAATTCGCTGACAAGGTTATCTTATTCGCGTGACAGTGCTGCATTAATGCACGTTCCACTCTTGAGTTTCATAAATAATGCAATGCGCAAAGCTTATTTGCTTACTATATAAGTATAACATTTACTGCTTCTTTTCAAGTATCATTCCTACCATAAAGAAAAACTTGCCAACTGCATTATAAAGTACTGGGAATGTCTGGAACGAGCGAGTGACGCGACTCCTGCAATTTGAAATGAAGAATTCAATATTTTCGCTGCAGCATCCTCGCGATAGAAAATTACGGCGTGTACTCAATAAACATGTAATTGCTATTTGCACCGAGAAAAAGTCTGCGCCGGTGGCGGGAGCTGCAGTTGAAGATTTTAGTTTTCGAGTCAGGCACGCGCTTCTGCGTATTTATGCCTATATAGCTGGCGGTATTTTTTCGCCACGGGGGCGCGCGCGCCAACAGCAGTTCCGCACCTCACGGCCGTCAATCTCATTATCGCGATTGCTGCGTGACTTCAATTGGCCTGCCGGCGAAATTGAAAAGTTCACCGATGCAATACACCACGTAACGCCAAAGCCGTCACAAACACTCATACACATACATACATACATACATACATACATACATACGCGCATACGCTCAAATGTACGCGTTGATTGCACTATAGCGGCGAGTAATTTTCTGCACAATAAGTAACTGCAGCGCTTTACATAGGCAATTACGGCTCGTTACAGGGAGATTACGGCTTTTCTGCGACTTTTACTTTGTAACCGATTGAAGGGTATTCGACGTTTTTTGTCCGAAATTGCCCTCTACTTCTTCGCGGACGCGTATTATCGTAAAGGCAGTTAAACTTCGAGAAAAATAAATTAAGAAGTTTAAGTATACTGTTTGCGTATTTGCTGCACTGTAGATGAAAAAAAAAATCTGATTTGGAGTACGATATGTGAGAAACGATTGGAAACTGATTAGAGGCAGTATACAGTGCTGGTCATGTGTTCGGCAATACTATACGTTCTCTTTTACGTATATATACCTCGATCGTGTCTCGGAATGCTTTTATAAGAACGATTTGGCGTCCTGTTACTTTCGCTAAAGAAAACAATAGCGATTGTAACGGTCAGCTATTTTAAAATGAGAATAGTAATGGACTTTAATTACGTTTTAAATATAAAGGATTAAAAAAAACTTTATTAAATTTTAAAAAAATTAAAAGAATTTTTTTTATGGTGTATAAGTGAAAATAATTAAAAATACCACGATTGGAAGAATCCATTGTACGAACAAATGCCAATCCCAGTACCGTGAAGTTATGATTTTTTTTCTAAAGTGTCCCTTGTCTTGCAGGTTGGCGTGGAAGTGGCTCATCCCGGAATAGCCAACGACTTCGGAGACGTCGAGGCGAGGAAATATTACACCTACTACCAGTGGGTCTGCTTCGTGCTCTTTTTCCAAGTAAGCGTGCTCCTCTTCTTCCTTTCTCTTATTCCTACCAGCTCTTCTTCTTACTTTGGCCTTTCATTTCGCGTAACGCTATGTGTTGGCAGTAAAGACTCTTGCGACCCGCAGCCAGCGCACACGTGCGCCTGTCTGTGTTATCTTTTCCTTTTTCAGCTGTGCTGCCGCTGTCTCTTTTTTTTGTTCGCTCATCCTTTTCATGAGCGAGCTCGTGATGCTCGAATTATTACGGACTCGCGATTTCTTCTGCCATCTATGCATGTTGTCTTTTTTTCCGGTCGATTCAGCGAAAGTTTATGGTTCTGTTTAAATTATTCAATTTTCTTCCAATCCTTTTTATACTTAAATAAAATCGAGTATTCTAATACAGTCTCGAAATTAAATTCTTAACATGTTTTATAAATTTTGAAAAATTTGCTTGTCAAAATTTATTTTATGTCAAATAACCAGCAAAGTTATAACGATACGGTGAATATTTATTGATTCAATCCTGGCTTGGTATTCAAGCGACACTACTTCAAATTTCATGGTATCTATTTGCGTCCGGTTATATTACTTATCTTCTGTCTCGACAAACAATTATCCGGTGAATGTCTGCGTATATAAAGCTCATCGTGCATGTCTGTAATTTCAGGCGATGGCTTGCTATCTTCCACATTGGCTCTGGAGCATTTGGGAGGGTGGTCTGATAAAAACACTGGTTATGGGTATGAACCATACGCTCGAAGCCGAAGAATCTGTCTCCAAGAAGAAAAATATTATTATGGATTACATGATCACCCACATTCGTGTAAGTTTTTATTTTCTGATGCTCTAGTTACGTCGGAAATAATAATGTAATATTTTGTGCTCTGCTACAATTTTTTCAAATTATTCAAGTGGATTATTGAATAATACTTTATTCACGATAAATAAGAATAAAGTGTTGATTATTGTTTGAATTTTTCGCAAAAGATTCAAATAAAGTTACGTAAAATCTTTGCGATGTAATATTTTGAGAGATGATATTAATTCTCGCATAATAACACACAAGTGTGTCACAGATAAAAAAAATACGCAAACTTTTCTATTTAAAAATATATTGAATCTTTCAATTGAACTTTCGATTAAAAAATGTTGATAATTGGTCAACGGATTTTTAAATAAGAAAAAAACTGTTTCGGAAAAAATAAAAAAGTTGAATTGTTTTATTATAATTCAAATAATTCATATTTTTGTACAGCTTATAATTTATAATTTGGACTTTATAAAGGAAGGTTTACATTACTCTTTGCGTTTTACAAAAATAAATGAGTCAAGTCTTAGAAAAGAGAAAAATAGTAAAAGAACTCGACTTGAAACTTGGAAAAAACAGAAAGCGGTTAACGACGTAGCTTTTGTTAACGTGATTGTATTACAAAAGCTTATTGCTTAAGTTGCATTGGGTACTACAACACTTAAAAACTTTTTAAATATGCATTCCTATTTAAATATGGGGTCACATACTTATAATACAAGATTTATGAATATATGCATAAAAATTGTGAAAGTCATCCAAAATTTAATTTAATTTTGTTACACTTGTGCTTATTAAAAAGCACTTCTACGTATCACGGAAAACAGCTTGATTACTACTGCAAATGAGAAAAGGAAGACGATCGTAGTAAAAAAACTAACGCGCGATGACAAAAGAATTAATTTATACCGTTATGAAACATGTGGCGATGAGAGGATGCTTATATATACTCGCACGCTCACCTTACCAATAATCGTATGGAAAGGCCAAACACAATAGTTGAGAATTCGCATAGATCTCGCAACTCTGTCGACGCGTAATGCATGCGTTTCGCATCCTAGCCGGTGAGCTTAACGCCTGACACCTCAGTAGAACGGAACTTTGCCACGAAGACGTAGTATTGCGCAAGCGTCGGATAATGACGCTTCTATTACCGATTAACGAATAGCGATTGAAACTTTATATTATAACATGTATATGAAATGCGTAAAATGTAATTATAAATGTAAATTTTGCATAAGCGAATTTTTTAAAGATATTTTTGGACAATGAAAATGATTCTTCTATTTATAGGACAAATTTTTATTTTGAAAAACATCATTCGTGAAACAATACCTTTTGATCTGCATAAAGACAATAGTAACATCTATCACAATACAATAATCATGCTAAGATTTCTAATTATCATGAAATATAAATAGATTAAGCATTGTTCATTTAAACAAAACAAACAAATAGTTTATTATTATGTTTGTCCACGCCGAACAAAAATAAAACAGTAGCATATATTCAGACAGACAAGACTACAAAAGTCGTTGTCCGACAATATAAGCTAATTCGACCTCGTTGAATTCAATTCCCGCTAATGAACTCACTCACGCTTACTATCTCTCTCTTTCTTTGTCTTGCAGCAACATAATACATATGCCTACCGGTACTTTGCCTGCGAGGCCATCTGTCTGGTCAACGTTTTGGTGCAGCTTTACCTGATGAATAAATTCTTCGATGGCGAGTTTATCACTTATGGGTTGCGTGTCCTGAATTTGTCAGACACGCCTCAGGAAGAACGTGTCGATCCTATGGTTTACATCTTTCCGCGCGTCACCAAGTGCATCTTCCACAAGTACGGAGCCTCGGGAACGATACAAAAACATGATTCGCTTTGTATACTTCCGTTGAACATCGTCAATGAAAAGACATACATATTCATTTGGTTCTGGTATTTGATCCTCACTTGTCTGTTGGTTGGACTGATGGTTTATAGAGCAGCTATTATCTTCGCGCCTGCTGTAAGTTGAAGTTTGACGACTAGTTAAAGCTTTTTGCTGCTTTTATCATTAATTGAACACGTACATGGAAACTCATAATTTTTTAACACATATTGCAGGTGCGACCGAAGATTTTACAACTCAATTCCAGACTAATAGAGTACGAGACATGTCAAAGTATAACAAGAAAAATAGAACTTGGAGATTGGTGGGTTCTCTATATTTTATCGTCAAATATGGATTCTCTTATCTACAGAGAGTTTCTACAGGAATTGACAAAGAAAATAAGCGAACAGATTTCACATGGGTGTTCATAGGGAAGGCTTATAGCCAACATAAGGCTAGAAGATGGGCGGTTTTACGGTAAACGCGCTGATCTTTAGCAGCGAGTACAGTATATTTTATTAGGTCGTTATTACTCAAGAGATACAAAGTAAGGTCACTGCATTAACAATGAAAATCGTTTTAAGGAGTTGTTACCTAATTTGCGTTGTCGCCTTTATAACACATTACTGACGATAACAGTGAAAAATTAGTTTATTACACCATTTTTTTCTGACTAAAGCCATCAAAATAAAATTTATGACAATTTTCGACGCGTTCCTTAACTAATTTCATGTTTTCATTGAATTACGTGTTTTATAAATCAATGAACAGACTTTTGAGTAAGTAGACTAAGATAATTTTAAAAAGTATTTTTAGATTATTTCGCACATTATTTAAAAATTAAACATAATAGATTAATTTTTCAAAAAGCAATACAAGTAAAGTTTAAAAGCAGTTTTTTTAATTTTTTTTATAAATAGTGTCGAATTTGATAGTTCACTATAACTCGAAAAAAGAGAACGATGTCTCGCTGAATTATGAATGTGGTGTTTTTTATATAAAAAGGAAACTGAGGCAGCGCGTGCCTTCTCTACCGTCCCTTTTATACAGCGATCAGAGGCGACATGTATTTTTTATATAATATATATATACAAATATATAAATATATTTTCAAAGTATAGAAAATAAAAAAAAACGTACGAGAAATATATAAGTCACTCTTAAATAACTGTGAGTGTATAAACGAAGAAGCTCTTGCAACTCGTATGCTCGTTTGATATGCATATACATAGATATATATAAATATGTATACCACTGGTGGTATTACAATTGCTGTTTTAAGCGACTCCATTTTCTCGTAGATTTTTGTACTATATTTCGATGTAACATTCTATGTAAGCTCTACGACTGCTGCTGCTCCCATGTGATCTTAGTTCGGTTTTTCGGATTCGTCGAATCGGAGAAAACAGCAGCTCGTTGCGAAGACTGACACAGGGCTTATTCGCAATCGTACGATAGCCACTTGTGTATTAATAATTGTTGCTGTTGAGATTAATACTAAGAAAGCGACAAACAGAAAAGTACGCGTAACTCAAATTTACAATTTAATTGATTACATATGACTTCGGTGTACTACGCAAAATAGCGTTACTTTCATGTTTATCAAAAAAATGTAACTGTGCGCCATTTTATTACTGTACCGAACAGTAATGAAATGAAAAATGATTGAGTTTGAAATTTAAAAAATGTATGAATGAATCGTATAGGCTTAAAAGTTTGATTATCTATAAAAATGTTCCAAAAAGTTAACTAGAGGAAAAAAATAAGCATATGATTTGTACTGCATAGTTGTTACTTGCGTGACCAAGACCTACCGAATTGAATGACAATGGTAATGTGATATGCGACGCTTTGATTGCGCTACATTCGGTGTCAATGCTAAGTAAATATTACTTTTTAAGATGTTTATTGCTTAAAACGCACACGCGTATGAAACAGTACATGCATAACAAATAACATGAATGACATTACAGGAAAAAATTCTATTTTAATTTAATGCAATCTAATGCATCCTTCGTTTCATATCAGTAGAACTTTTATTAAAGTAATATATTTTTTGTATTCGTGAATAATACAAATCTGCGAATTGAAGTTGTCAAAGATGTTTCATTTCGGCAAAGTTTGATCAAAGAGAACAAATGAACATTATAATTATTAAAGAAGTAATCTTTGTAATAATCATAATAATGAATAAAATGATTTCGTTAACTCATGCGCTACTATTTAATGCACATGTTATAAAGTAATTGTTGAAACTGGATAAAAAAGTTTGTTTTCTGACCTACGTGTAAGCGCGTTTTGTAATAATTCTTAATAATAACAATTACCGAAGAAATTACATACACGTTTTCATGTAGAAACGATGTATTGGTGTGCTTCAGAAAATCAAGCATTGGATTCGAATCGATGTTCTACGTTAGCGTGTGAAGTGTTGAACCTGTGAACTTTGTACCTATAGGATCTTAAGAAATGTCGTTTCCTTCCTTTATTTCGCTACGATGTATTGGTTTAATTTGGAGAATTAAAGATGATTTAAAAACGAAAGGACGAAGTCTTGTCACTGTGTAATATCGCGATTTAACCGAAACTGCGATGAAAAACTTTTCGCTGCGAGAGTCGTGTATTTACGGGGAGCAGAACGGGGGGATAAGTTTCGATCGGCAATGCGTTGCGCTCTTTTTGCTCTATGCAGCTTTCGGCCGTAAAGAAGATCAGCGGTAGGGTATACGGGCATTCAATTACGGGCTACGAAAGAATCTGCTGCAGCGAAGAGCTGCAACGAGGGCCGGGTTCGTGGAAGCGCGCCACGGAATTCGCTCGGGGCGACGAGAACACCCCGTTAAGTGCTGGCTAGGAATGGCCCAAAGATTTGCTCTACTCTTTGCTCTTTCGACTTACGAGCATAGATCTCCCTTTATTTCGTTTTTTGCCGTGCGGTTTACTTTTTGCAGGTCGAAAGTTTTTTTCTCCCTTCGCCTGCCTACGTATATACAGGTATAGACACGCGCATATGCAGCAGGCCAAGCGCTCCGCGCGCCTCGGGCGCTTTATGCGTGCGGCGGATCGACTAAGTATGGTAAAAATTGCTTGCTCCATAAATTAAAAGTTGTGCACGCTTCGTTAGTTTTTTCTTAAAAAATGGATTTTACGGCGAGCATCGTTATAATGATAATTTGTTTTAAGTCTTAAATTGATGTTAAAGAGCATGTAAGCCCCGTGGGCTGCGTTTAAATCAACGAGCCGTTCCGAAGATTGCTTTTATACGCCTGCAACACGTATAATACGCCGCGCGGCGAACCGTTAATATTATTTTTCTTTTCTTTCTCTGCGCGCATCGACGCAGGTTCGCGCGCATACCATCATGGGCTTCGCTCGTGTAATTGATATGATTGAAAGATGCGAAAGCCTACCTACCGCGAGCCAAGTGTATTTTCGCTATCAACACGTTCGGTTTAGTACCGTGTGCGAGACGTAATCATAGCGCAGCGCGTTTCGCTCTCTGAATAAATAACGCGCAAAATATGACGTGTCTGGATATTTTCGAAAGAGAAAATCGGCAAGTCCTACTGCTCGCTTTATCCGGCAGGAGCGTACGAAATATGTATATATATATAATTAAAGAACGATGGAAAAAAATGTATTTTAGGCGAAAAGGAATAAACTTGTGGAAATCGTCTGCGCACAATAGTCAACTGAGTTTCTCTCGTTTATTCAGTTTATTTCCGATATATCGAGTGTATTGTCGCCCACGCGGAGACGAGCGAATGACGTCGCGCGCGGCAATATGCGAGATGAGAGAGAGAGAGAGAGAGAGAGAGAGAGACTCTCCGGAGTCCCGGCGCGGTTAAACATGATAGAGCGGCCCGCACGCAGGCAATTATAAAAATAAAACGCTCTGTTTTGGCATCGCAAGCTCCCCCCGCATGCGATGGCTTGTGGCCGATGGGCCTATACGCCGCACGCAGACACGCGACGAGAGCTTTTCTTTCTCTCTGCTGCTGCTGCCGCCTGTTCTTCTTTGGGGCTCGCGCGTCGTGTGGACGTTGCCTTGTCGCACTGCTGCTGCTGCTGCTTCTGCTTCTGCTGCTGCTGCTGCTGCTGCTCGAGGTATAATACGCGGCAGACCGAAAGAAGAAAAGAGTAGGTCAGAGGCGCGCGACGGCGCGACCGCCGGCTTCTATAGCGCTCATCAGTCAGTTCGGCTGCGTCGGCTTTTCCGCGTGCGCGCCGCAAGCTCGTCGCTTGCCCAATATCGATTTGCGCTTCGATTTTCGCGCCCGCCCCGATGTGCTCGTGTGACGGCGTGCTCGCTCTCTCGTGACGGGGACGTGTAAGACGTGGCTTTTTTTTTCAATCGTGGCTGCCTAACCTTCTTGGTAAGAGTATCTGTAGTGTGCGAGGAACGTTTTGTGCATGTCTGCTTCGAGGGGAAGATTCTCGAGGCTTTATAAGTGTTTGACTCTATACTTGTTTTTGGAACGTTTCGGTTGAGGAACACTTATTTAGTGATCGGACTAGATTCTGAGTATTTTCTTGCAAAATTAGATCTTTGCGTATAACGTTCATTATTTTAGTGTTTATTTTCTCGCGTTGATACTTCAATTTTTTAGTGCAATCAGCTCATATTCGAACGTTTCAGTAAAGTTTGAGTTTTTAGTTGGTTAAAAATTAAATTACGTAAATGCAAAAATGGTGCAATTTATTTCGAAATATGATGAATTAAAGTAAGCCATTATAAAGTATACATTATTTTGATTTATTTATGAATTTTGAAAATGGTTCAGTTCACTTACTGGTACTAGAGGGCGACGTTAAATTTTACCACTTTTTATACGAGACTCATATACAGCTTCTAAATCACCACTCAATTAGTGAAATCGGCGCTACACTGCTCCGGGTATTCTCCCTAATCCCAATTTATCTCAACCTTTAAGCGTAATTTCGAGTGCAAATTTAAGAGCTTACACTTAAAATTTAAGTATATATTTTTCGTAACGGCTACTACTATTAGCGTTGAATATTTATGGCAGCGGGGGGACCATTCTGACTCCAAGAGTTATAAATTTACAGCACAAAGGTGTAAATTTTACAATAAATCTTGTAAAATATTCATTTTCAAGGTAGTAAAATGACAATTTTACAACTCCTCGAACGGTTCTCGTAATTTCCGATCCTAAAGGCAGTATACGGATCTATAAAACTTTTTAAGCAGTTCGAGACCCTCTCGCATAAGTATATACGCGTTCTCAAAGTATAAGGACCGGCATATCGTCTATACGTCGCGTAAAATCCAGTCCATAAACAGCCCTCTCTCTCCCTTATCACCTCGTCGAAAATCGTTGGCTCCTCACCCATAATTACGAAACTCCGACGATCACCGACGCGTCGAGTGTACTCTGAGAAAAAGCTCTCAGCCCCCCCGGCGGCAACACGTGTACGGCTGCAATCCAAAAGCATAGCTCGAAAAAACAAGGCAACGACTCGAGAAATGTTTTCGTAAGTCGCGTGCGCGCCCGAGTGTATTGAGGCCCCCCATCTCGTAAAATCGAAGAGAAACGCGACGATAGACTCTGCGCGCGGAGGCAAAAGCTCGGAGCTTTTAAATGTTTGATTTTACATCGCGTCGCCTGCACCGCCGCCGCCGCCGCCGCAGTGGTGGCGTCTCGCGCGCACTCTCTGCGCCAGTAGAAAAAGACAGCTCGGTCAGCCGGAGGAGAGCGTCAGGAGGGAGTGTAGCGCTCGCCGGTGTATATCTGTAGCTATGCGCACGACAACACCGAGCCAGGGACACACACGTTGACAGGCGCGCGCGAGCAAGAGATACAAAGGTAATGAGGAGGGAAAAAAAAACAAGAGCAATGCCGCACTGACGTAAACGCCAACGTTCGAAGGCACGTATAGGCGATTGATGAAATTTTGGAATATTTAGCGTTTAGTGTGGTAATGCGAACGGTTGAAAGGGAAAATGGTGTAGAACGACGTTTAGTGATCTATGCGGTGCTCGTGGGAAATTTTATTGTTCGGTGAGATAAACGCGGGAAGATGCCGTATTGTAGGTATACGTGGGGAGAAAGTTGAATGAAGGCTTGTATGAGATTGTGAGCGTAAATTTTTACTAATTCGATCGTGTCGATGAGGATTTAGCTACAAAGGTAAAGTGTTGACGATGAACAAAAAATTTAATTAAAAGTTTATTATTTTATTATTTTGCGTTACTGTTCGATGTATGAGTACGATTTTCAATTCAATAGAAATTTTTAAAAAGTCTCAATAATAAAAGAAAAAACTGAAAGTAAAAGGGAGAAATCGATGATGCAATGTCAACGTAATGAACATAATCAGTCAATACCCAGTGCAAATTCGTTAGCGTCTCCCAATAACAATATATAAGTTATTTATACTACTTTAAGCGATAATATTGACTACATATTTTTTTAGAAAATTTTCAGGCAAATTTTGTACAATTATTTAGTACAGATATTTAATAATAATAACTTTGGTTCGACGTTATCGACGTTTTCGTCGCGTCAATCACTTAACAATGTAATTAAATTACGAATAACGATATGGATTGAAATTTCTCATGATATCCAAAGAGAAATCGGTAAAAAAGTGAGGATCACTATAACGTTGCAAAATAACCTAAAATTCGATTATCAAAAAGTAAGACAAAAATTTGAAAAGGGTTAAAAAAATGTTTATTACAAAAATTTCAAAAAATTCTGCTGCACAGACCGAGTGAACTCCTTTCGGCATTAGCGTATCCGCAACGGGGCATTCCAGCCGACTGGCCGTGCACCGCCCCCGCACTGGAAAAAATGAAATTCCTGCGAGCGATTCGCTAAGCACACGAGGCCCGAGCCCGAGGCACAAAGAGAGCAGCAGCAGCAGGATGGGCTCAGGAGGAGCGTTGGAAATGAGCCCGCTGCAGAAGCAGCAGCAGCAGCAGCAGCAGCAGCGGTGGTCGCCGCGGCCGTGGCAAAGGAAGCTCTTTGGCGGGTGGTGCGCCGCGGCGGTGGGCGCGCTGCCGGCGCCGCAGCAGCAGCAGCAGCAGCAGCAGCAGCAGCAGCCGCACTCCTCGCTGATGCAGAAGACCCGAAACTCTCGACGACGACAGAAGTAGCCGGCGCGCCGAAAGGACACTTTCGCGCTCAGGGATATTATGAGGACGAGCGACGCCGTCCTCGTCTCGCCTCCGTCGCTACCGCCGCAGCCTCCCTCCGCATCGCCCCGCCGAGGCGGCAGCAGTAAGCGAGCGGCCGGGGCCGAGACCAACGCGCCGAGGAAGCCGCGCGCCAAGTCGTCCACGAGGAGGTCGCGCGCCAGCGGGCCGACGAGCTCGTCGAGGTCCAGGCAGACGAGCGCATGGCAGCGCCTCGCCGGGATCAAGCCTGACTCGGCCAGGCACGACGCCTGGATCATGGATGCCGTTAGGGGGCTGTACTGTCTCTTCCAAGTGAGTCTCCCCCTTTCCAGTCCTCCTCTTCCTCTTACTGCACCTATCCTACCCAACCCGCCCGACACCCACTCCCCCCGATCGTCATATGCGCCAACCTGCTTTTTATGCACATCGCATGCTCTCTTTCACTCTCTCCCTCTCTCTTTCTCTCTCTCTCTCTGCGCGCAGCTGTGCACTATCTACAAGCCTATATATACGTATATATTCTGTACTGTAAGAACGTTTTGTTTATGCATATACTTATTTCTATTATGAAAACATTATCAATAATAACACGACGACCTCTTTTTGTTCATGCCGTGAGATTTTGGAAAATGTGCAATTGGTAAGTCATCCATAGCTATACGATACTCTCGAATGTGTGGACATAGTAATGAACAGTAGTTAGCTGCTTCTCTCGCTCTCTATATACTTGTGTATACAGACCTTACAACTCTTCTCATCGTGCGCGCGAGACAGCTGTCCGAAAAGCGAAAAGTAATCCGTCAAGTAAACAAAACGTTTCTCTCGTACATGCCAGCGATAACCTATTCTCTCTCTCTCTCTCTCTCTCGAATCTCCGCAAGAGTTAAGTCATATCTTCGGCCGGTTAAATATTAAAGCGCCCGAGGAAAGGGGATGCGGCGGCCTGTGCACATAAGTAGGTGACTACGGCCTCGAAATAGAAACGGAGCAATATCATCTATCATTGAGAGAACTCTTGCACGTAGCCTTTTTTTCCCCTCTCTATACTCTCTCTCGCTCTCGTCGGAGTTGAAAAATTATCGGGAGCGCGCGGGGCCGACTAATACGGACTCTGTTCCGAAAATACAATGAGCCGCGCACGAGAGGGACAGAATGGAAATTTATGCGGCGCGCGTCTGAGCACGCTTGGCCCTTCACTACTGCGCGCACGGCTTCATACTCTTTTTCTCTTCCCGATTGTGCGCCCTCCCCCTCACCCCTCCCTCCCTCCCTCTCTCTCTCTGTAACAATTATAATCGTCCCGCAATTCCACGCCACGATCAAAGCCAGTCCGCCGGCAGTATAGTGTGTTGAAAAGTATGCGCGCATAAACTTGTAAATATAGCATCCCGCGGCGGGGCTGCAGTAATGCGCTGAAAGGAATTTAATCGAGCCCCGCGTAGTCTACAGTTGATTGCATGCCTAGTGTGTCTAAATTTAATTTCGAGAACACTCATTCGATTTTCAACTCTCGGCCTCTCTGTCTATTGCGTATTATGTGTATGTGTATGTGTGTGACTGTACACATCTCTCTCTCTCGATATACGTGTAAATAGGATGAGAGCCGAGAGGAGACGAGGCTTTTCACTCGGCTCGTTTGACGCGGCGTTTTCCTAATTTAGGTGAGCAAAGTACAAAACGACGGCTTCGTCTCGAGGCTCCACGTGCTCACGGCAGTTCTGCTGCTGACGTTTTCCGCAATGGTCTCGATGAAGCAGGCCGTTGGCAATCCCATCGACTGCGTCCACACGAGGTAACGAATTGCTCCCCTTTACCTTCTAATTAAGCCAACTGTCACTCGTCAAAATCTATTCTCTTTCGTCCGCGGCAGCCGTTTTCGAAAGTCGATTGGAAATTCGAATTTCGCGCTCTAACGGCAGCGCAAACGAAGAAATTGAAAAAGTAGGCGAAGGTTTTGATGTTGTTTATTGCGAGGAATTCTTTTGGATGAGAAAAGCATCAGCAAGCGCGCTTTGAATTTTTGATACATAGTGCATTAGAAGGAGTACGTACCAGATTTAGGTAAAAGTGGATGTATAGTTACAATGCAGTTGATGGATTTTGGATGTCTTTCTTACAACGTCATATCACGCGATGATTGCAGTCCGTATAACGATATATCCATGAATAAGAAAATCTTTGAATAGCATTAAAATGAATAATAAATATTATAAAATGATAATAGCGGAAGGCGACCTTATTTCGCTGCAGTTCACTGTAACATCACGATTTCTTTTATTGACTTGAAGCAAATCAATTGTTCTTATCTTCATATTATGACGCGAAGTTCGAATTTTTCAGACTAATTTAAATCTTTTTGTAAGAGAATAACGGGTATATATTCGTGAAAGATTTTATGTATGCTTATACCAGACAAATATGGTTAAAAAAGATTCTAAGGATCCTTTTTTTTTTGATCGAAAAAATTGATTTTTCTTGCATTGAGGATATTATCAACACAAATGCATGGAATAATCCATCAAATTAACTAAGTTTTTGAAATTCTTTTTTCTTGTTCTACGCGACCTTCAGAACTTAAAATAATGTTGTTCGAACGAAATCGATGAAAATTTTTTAATATTGCTATAGAAATAATGTATCAGTATATTTGCAATATAAGAAATAAGAAAAACACCCAAAAACGGAACTACTTTTATGGATTGATTTTCCCATACACACGCACGCCACCCCTCGAATATTCCCTTTAACGAAAACTCTCAGACCAACGACGATTCCAGGGACATACCCGTGGAGGCGTTCAACGCCTACTGCTGGATCCACAGTACGTATTTCGTGACGGGGGCGATGCTCGGCGTAGCCGGAGTTAACGTCGCCTTCCCCGGAGTCGGCTCGACGCTTCTCTACCAGCATCGACCGCGTCTACCCTCCCATCAATCGGCCGATCGCGCGTCCACGGACTCGCTGACCAGACAAGTCAAGTACTACCAGTGGGTCCCGTTTTTCCTCATTTTTCAGGTCAGTCATCCTGCTTTTTTCAATGCATCCCGAGATTAAGTCTTACATATGTATATATCTGCGTTAACCACTTTACGTCCCTCGCTTTGCAACTAGCTATTCGAATAGTTTCGAGTGTCACGGCCAAAGCAAATCCGCGCAGTCGAAGCTTTAAGCTCTCGACATGGAAAAAGTTTCGCCCTCCGCTGGCCACTGTCCAAAATGGAACGAATTTGTCATTTGGCAGAGCCGTCGCTGCTGCTGCTGCTGCTGCTTCGGTTTTACGTATACGTCTATTACACCCCCCTCCAGTCCACCCCACACACGCATACGTGTATATCTACATATGTAGGCAGAAAAGTGCTGGCCCCGTTTCCGTGAAAATTCACTTTCTTTCAGATGCGCACGCGAATCGACCTGCATTTGCCATACGAATTGCAGGTTGTTTATATTATTAAAAAACCGATTATTTAATGGAATTTATAGACAAAAACTTGTTCTGCTTACGTTTGCGATTGGGATCGGGAAGCCCGCAGTCGCGTAAAACGATGGGACATTCGAACTTTCCCGCGAAGAGTCGGTGGCCAAGCCACGGGCGCTATCTATCGCGAGTTCTTAAAACTTGCCTGCATTTTTTCATTGGCTGAGCCGACGCGCCACCAGTGGGTAGGCATCTACTGTACCTTCCATCTGCTCTATACGAGACTCCTCGAGGCGTACAACTATACTGCAATTTGAATTTAGAGGACTTTAAAATTGAAAAATATACGGAAAAATTTGTCGTTTGTAGTCACGGCGTCATCCGGAATTTCGACTTTCGCCTCGATTCTTCGGAATCGTGGATCAGATGCACGAAAATAGTGCAAAGCTCCGGAAGAGCCGAGAAAAAAACGCGTCGATTCATTCTTCCGAGGCTTTGCTACAAAAATAGTTTAATTTGCCGCCAACTTTGGTCTCTCTCTCTCTCTCTTTCTCTTTCTTTCTCGGACACAACGTATACAAATTTCGGGGAATCTCAATGCGCGCGCGCGGGCGGGTTTCTCCTGGAAGAAGGAAAAGAAGCAAAAAAAAAAAAAAAACGACACTCGCACAATTTGCCAAGAACAACTCCGCAACGCTGTTCCGATGCTTCCCCCGAGTATAATACATCAAGTTCGCGAAACGTTCGCCCGACCGCAGTATTTCACTCGGTCATTGTCTATTTTAAACGGCGGGGTTTCCGATACTTTTTCGCGAAAACCGCGCGTATGCATAAATTTTCGCGCGCGCGCGCGTCCTATTCCTCGGCGGTTTTTAATGTACAACGTCCATACACAGAGTAACGCGCGCGTGTATGTGTGGCTTATAGCGTATATTTCGTAACGGCTCTCTCTCTCTCTCACTCTCGCATATAGTCAACTGGCGTCGCGCGCTGCTATAGAGCGAAGAGCGACAGCTATATTTAAACTCGTCGAGTTTTAAAAATCATTCGCGCGGCTCGCCGCTCCGACGCGCGCAACGACTTTTTACGGCGTCGATTAGCTCTCTCGGGAGCGGTGGGCAAAAAAAATTTACCGCGCCGAGTCGTTAATTAAGAGCGATATTCTTTCGCCCTTCGTCGCGCGTGATGGATCGAGTGAGGTCGAAATTCGTTTTGGCGCCGGCGCGCGTGTGTCCGGAAGCTCCGATGCGGTGTGAGGAGAAAACAAACAAACGAGAGGATACTTAAGAGTAATTACTTACGAAGGTTGCGAAAAATCATTAATTTTTTCAATTTTTTTTCGGATCCTCGCGAGATTGCGGTGATTCTAAATTTCGATCGACCGTATAGTCTCTTTAGGCTCTTTTATGTTGTATACGGATAATGATTCTTTAAAAATTGTGCGATATATTTTCCTTTCCTAAACAGCTCATAATTTTGGCTCAGAAAAGTCATTAAAGTAGCGATTCTTTTATCGTTGCACGTGACATATTTATATACGAGCTTAAAATTAGAACTCTTTTCGATGATATTGATGGTCATACGCAGAACTAATTACTTATGAAAAAATGACGACTTGGGTATAAAACATGAAAATCGAAGCAAAAAGTTCACGGGGGTCTAAAGTAATGTAGGTTTTTAAAAACGTAAAAAATTACTTGTTTTTGTACTATCATTAGTAATCTTTCGACTTACGCATTCAGATGCTCACAATTTTTCGTTGAGCACTCGTTTGAAAACGCAAAGCTTGTCACGCAGCATAGAGCTTACAATAAATGAAAGAAAAGCGCTGCAATTTCGGAGTCGGTGGCAAGCTCGGATCCCAAAAAGATTTGCTCATCTGCGAGTACGAGCGAGTTGAAAGTCCTTGTAGAGTTTTGATGAAAATCCATCAGGACTGCGCGGCAGTTGATGCACCTGTTGATTTATTCCAATAGCAAGGGAGGGACAGACGGAGAGGCAAAAAGCTCTCGTCGCAAGTGCAGCTCCTCCTCCTCGGCAGCAGCATCAACAGCAGCAGCAGCAGCAGAGGTGAGATCAGCTGCTGGAGATTTCTCGGGCCTTGTGCTCGCGGGTCGTGTATACGGGAGGACGGCGGCGGCTGCCGCGGCGCAAGATAAAAAGCTCGAGTTTACGAGCTAGGGCCTTGCTTGGCGAGTGTAAAACGGGAATTTATGGGCGGTAGAGGAGCGCGCGAGCCGAAAATATATTGACACTTTACGAGGATGAGCTGGCGCGCGGGGGCTCGCGCGAGGGCTCGCGGGGGAGAGAAGCGAGAGCAAGACGGGCGCGCGCGCGCGCGCGTTGCAGGCAGCCGTATTCATTTTGCGCCTTTACAGCGTATTGCCTTTTTGATTTGTTGATAGTAACTTATATCTCCCTCCCCCTCTCCTCCTCCCGGGCTCCTCTCGAGCGTCCAAGCCCAGCCGAGTCGTTACACGACTGGCGACTCCGTGATTTAGGGCTCCTTCCCAGCGCCGCCTTTTTTTCCCTAATTATACGCGCCGATTCTTTCTCTCCCTACCCCCACTCCCCGTTCCTACTCTCTCTCTCTCTCTTTCTCTACGCATAGCACAGCAGCAGCTCTGTCACTCGCTTACCCGACCTGAGATTTATCGCTCGTCAATCCCCCCGCGCAATGCGGGAAATCTGCGTGGGAGACGCCGTGCCTATAGGGGACGAGTCGCAACTACTATACGGCTATAAAAGCACGAGTACACCTATTTTCGCAAGTTTTTCTTTTCATTGTTAGATCGACATTTTTGGAATTGATTAATGAGCGCAAATTTGGTGTCAATCGACAGCGTTATTTAATTCGTGGAAAAACTACGATTTATGAATGGCTATATACCTAAACTTATTCGTATATTTATTTAACCTCGCGTCAATATTGTTATTAGCCGTAGACTTGCTGTTGTTTATTGTAGAGTTATGCAGAAGAATTAGTTTTGTAGAAAAATAGTGTGCATATTATCGGAATTTAATAATGGAGGTTTCAGTTGAGTATGTTACAGCGTACTATATCGTATACAGATACAAAGAATGTTGTATTATACAGCAAATCGATAAATATTAATTATAATTACAAAAAGTCAATTTTAATTTTAGCAAACGAAGATTTTATAATTCATTTTAATTCCAAAATTAAGTAAAGTATTTCTACTGTCAAAAATAAAACTTAATTTGTATAAGTATACTACTTAATTATAGAGACGTAAATATTATCAAAGCGACGAATCGTTTTCTTAAAGTTACGTAACAGAACATTAAAATCTTTGACTGCTTTGATCTCAAAAGAGTTGTAGCAGCTTTTTATGTCCATGAAGAAAATAAAAAAATGATGATTCTCACTGATAAATGGAAAGAGTATATTTTATATTTATGCTCTTCAAAAACAAATAAATAATTGATAATTTACTGGTTCACAATTTAAAGTTGAAAATGTTACTAGTCTTCTGAAAAAAGACTAAATTATACTATAAAAAGACTGACCTAAGTAAAGAAAATATTGTTTTAAATTAATTGCTGTAATGGACAATTACATAAGAAATTGATTTCTTCACAAAAGCGATCAATTAAAATTTATGTAAACAATTAATAGCAAACTCTCTTCACGATTAAGGAAATCTCAATCAAAAATTCAAATTCTACTCCACAATATATAGCACACACAAAAGCAGACAATTTACTTACAACAGTTATAAACAGTAAAAACAATATTTTAAAAAGCTAAGGCATAATCTGTCTTCAGTATATAATTATCTACAATTTTACGAAGTTCGAAGTTATATTATGCAAATATTTTATAAAATGGCATTTGAATAAAATCTCGAACTCGGATAGTTCAAATTTCGTTTGAATAAATATTTAAATATTAACTTGAAGATTCGTAAAACGGTAGATTTTTTTTACCTGCTATGTATAGTGCCGCGAAATTTGAATTTTTAATTGACTTTGGCGTCCCCTCAATCGTACACTGGGTGCTAACCATACTTAATAAATCTTCCCAATACATTTTACGATAAAACTACGTGAATTAATAAAACGTCGAAAAAACCGTTAATTCACGCGTTTTTATTGTTCCGAAAAATCGTTTATTTCCAAGAGGAGAGAAAAAGCTCGAGCGGCGCACGAGAGGCGAGCAAAATTCAAATTTAAAAGGGGAACGCTCGAAAGCAATCACCGTAAGTCTGCGGCGCGCGAGGAATATGAGACGGGAAAAGTCGCGCTCGCGAATAATAGCCGCAAAAGGAAGGAGAGTTGCAGCGGAACAAAGACGAGAGGGAATAAGAGCCAGGAAAAAATAATGGAGAATATACCGGCCTCGTTATCCCCGACAACTCGTCCTGCTGTACTTATAAAGTTGGATTTATTTTTTTCGGCCAGGCCGCAAGCACAGCGTGTACTTACGCCCCCCCCCTTCCCTCCTCTTTCTCCGCTCGAGCGCAATCAGAATAATGTCCTTCCGAAAAATTCCGCCTAAAACGCTTTCAACTCCATCAAGCGACGAACATTATTTTATTGGGTACAACCTAGAAGGAAAAAAATATATGGTAACGAACGAGGAGGATTCTCTCTTTCTCTCTCTTTCTCGGTCTGTCTATGCATACAGGCTCTTTTTGCCGCCCTTTCTGCATATCTCAATCGTGTAACTTTAGATTTGGAGCGCTTTCAAAAAAGATACGGTATGTATATATACATACACATACAGCCGGCGAGAGTGGCTTTCTATTCCCGGTCTGTAGACTGTATACGTATATAGAGACGGCCGAGTGCGCGCGCGGCTTCCGGATAAGTGCCGGTGTGCGCGCCACAGCCGATAAGAGCGGAGCGAGTCAGCGCGGAAATGTTTTTCTTGCGCGCGGCATCTCTCGATTGTCCCTCCGAGTATATATATATACGGCTATATACGCGCGGGGCTTAGCATCAGCTACTGCATAGGCAATTCACTTGGATATCGTTACGCTCGCTCTGTGTACGAGGACTTTTTCTTCTGCCCTCTCGTCGGGATTAGTTGTTGTAAATACGAAATTTATCGTCAAGGCTCTGGCCGCACGACGGCGCGCCGCGCTTTTCGCGCTGTCGTTTTGCGGAGAAGCGATATGCTCGCGTTTAATCGGAGATAAGTCTCGATTTTGTAGGATATAGTTTTACGTTTTTAGAACGGGTTATATACGTGCGGGTGCAGCGCATTGATTTTAATGGGATTGCGTTGTAACGCTATGAATAACAGTGCGCCGTTACTTTTCTGAATTTCTGTTTTCTCCTTTGTACACTTCGACGGTAAAGTATAACAAAAAAAAAAAAATGATTAAAGATGCGAGCTTCACGTGTATTTTTACTGCATACAAAATTTTAAATCACGTGGACAATAAAATTTGACGAGCTTATAAAATCGTAATAATTTTATTGCAAAACGCGCATACGTTTTATATCCTCAGTTACATCTTCGTAAGATTCCTTCACACCAACTGCACATCATTGCAGATGTACCCTACTGATTTCCATCTTTTAGCCATTAATAGACAAAACTGTCGTTTCCTCGCTCTATCCCAAATTTCCGTCGCACACGGAATGCAGCACCGAGTAAGCAGGACCTCAATCCTATCTCGTCGGACTTCGCGAAACCGTAACCCAAATCGCTGCAGTCCACACATACAAAGGTGTGCGCTCGCCGAGTCTGAATATTCCCGGACTTTATCCACTGCAGCATTTTCCTAAAATCTCGCCTCTGCGCAGTGCACGCTGCTCCGCTGTACTCGCACGACACTCGCGTATAAGAATCACTCGAAAGTCGCAAATGCTGTGCGCAATGCCGTTGTCCATAAAAACGCTCGAATTACCGCAAAATTTCGCAGAAAATCTCGTAAATATTCGAAGAAAAAAAAAATTCATGTACATGTAGCGCATAAACGTATATATGTAGCGTTACACAAGCGCGCCGGCATATTGCGGCAAAAGCCGCGTGCACTGCGGCCAATAGGTTAAAGCTCCTCTTCTCTCTTTTTCCCTCTCTCTCTCTCTCTCTCTCTCTCTCTCTCTCTCTCTCTCTCTCCCGTCGCGATGAATGACGGCTGTAGTACACGCGCGAATGGATTAGCGCGCGAGGGATTATACAGAAGCCGCTATGCACATATATATACGCGTCGCCGGAGGAGCGCGCGGAGTGTAAGGGCCAGTGCTCCGCGACTGCTCGCGTTACAGTATATAGCCGTGCGTGCGCTCGCGTCGATTTACACTCTTATTTTTAGTTTTAAATCGCTGTCGCGACGGTGTACAACTGTCGAACAGGTGCATGAATCCCGCGTGCGCGCAGTGACGGAGCGTCGGAAATAGACGCGGGTGAGCGGAGCGAGATAATTAAGCGAGGCGCCAGTAAATAATCCGAGTGAGAGAGAGAGAGAGAGAGGTGAGAGCTGGAGAAAAGGAAATAGTAGTTTTCCGAGTAAACGAGCCGTTTGGAAACGCAGTAGCGCGCCGCAGAACACGGCGTCAAATGAACATCACTCAGAGAGGAGGAGGAGGAGGAGGAGGAGGAGGAGAGAAATAGATATCGCCGGCTACGTGCAGTGTACTATAGCGCAGTGTAGTGCATGAAAAAAAGCCGGCTTCCCCGGCGTGGATAAATCACGCGTGTGCTGCGGCGCGCACGCAATACAGCCGAAAACTAAACGGCAAAATTATCCCATAAATCAGCGCGTTCAACGAGGCCGAGAGAGCGCGGCAGAGAGGAAATCGGCAGTCGCACGTCTCCTCCTCTTGGCTCGTCGCGCGACTCCATCGTCGTGTACACATTTCCCCTGAAAATTTCAGCGAGTCCACGTCTGTACAGTGGTGGGAGTGTATAGTGTACTACACGCCGAAGCTCCACCGGCGCGCGCGCGCGCGCGTGTTTCCACGTGCTCTCGACTATACCGCTGCTCCACTCCCTCTGTCAGAATGGCCGCAAGTCGGCCCGCTCGCGCGACGAAGGAATCTCTTCTTTTCTCTCTCTCTCTCTCGCACACTTTCTCCTCGGGAATAGCATCTCGGCACATAGAGGCGCGACGCGGCGGCAGCAGCAGTAGCAGCAGCAGCAGCAGCAGCGCCTCGACAAAGCCGGAGAGAGCCTAATATAAGCACAGAGACGGAGGAGGCGCGCACACACGCGCACACGGACACACGTCGGCGGCCGTCACGTTTCGCCCGCAAGCTCGACGCATTGCGTTATAGCGCTCCGCTTAGCGCTCCCTCTTTCTTTCGCTCGCTCGCTCGCGAGTCGCGTGTGTTTCTATTCCTGGAGAGCAGCACTACCCTGACTCTACGGCGCGGCGGTGCGGCTGCTGCTGCTGCTGCTCGCGGAGGCGGCGGCAGCCGCCAGTCCGATGCCGCGAGCGCTAACGCGCAACGAGAGAGTGAGAGCGAGAGAGAGAGAGAGAGAGAGTCACGAGAAGCCGCTGCAGCAGAGCCGCAAGCTCCGCAAGAGCCAGTGCGTGAGAGAGCTTGGCTCCCGCGACGAGCGACTCTCTCCTTTCTCTCGCCGTCTGTCTGTCGCGCGCTCCGTGTTGTTGTTCGACGCCGCCGCGGCTGCTCAACGCCGTTGCCGAAGCAAGTGCGCTGTGCTCTTTCCTCCGGTGTGTCTCTGTGCAGCTGTGCGTGTGTATACATGTGTCTAACCGCGATACACGCGGTACTGAAGCGGCCGCTACCACCGCCCTCTCGCTTTCGTGCCTGGCGAACGAGTCGCCGCAAGCTCTCGAAAGGGAGCTTCCAACGCCGCGGATTGAATTTCCGAGGATGCGGATTTCTTTCGAAAAGTACCTCTTCCGACGATTACCCCACCCCCCTGTGAGTGTCGAGGTCTCAGTGTGTACATACACGGCAAAAGCCACCGCGAAATCTGCCGACTACACGGCGTGTACACAATGTCGAACGCGCGCGCTCTCTTGCCGATATGCATAAACTTTTACGCGGCGGTATACACGGCGATACGGCCAGTTGGTCGGTGCAGCCACGATCCGGCGAGCGTCTAATTGGCCGAAAAGCCCGCGACGGGATAATTTATCCCGTTATAAGGCTCTCCTCTCCTCCACTATACGCGTATTATACAGCATCGTTGCGCGATCGGCGAAGCTCGACTGTATATATAAGTTTCTCGCGTACGACTACACCACACTATACGCCCGAGCGCCTCGTCCGCGAGGAATAATAAATATAGAGGCACCGGCCGCGATGTGCGCGTGCGTGGCTGTGCGTATGGAAAAAAAAGGAAAAAAGAAGGAACGATGTTTACGGCCGAGCTCTGGGGGGCAGGGAGCGGACCGGGGGGAGCGAGCGCCGATGCTCTCGTCCGTATTCTCTCTCTCTGTCCGACGATCCCGATAATTACACTGTTTGCTATAGAACGTAAGGTCAGTGCTGCGTTTGTATGCGTGCGTTCGCGGGCCGGTCTCGCGCGTGTATATTTCCGTCCCGCGCCGAGAGTAAATAATGCAGCGACGCGCAATTTCGTCCAAACAATGGGATCGCTCTGCGCTGACGATACAGCGCGAGGGGGGAGAAAAATCGAGAAAATAAAGGGAAAAGACCGCGGTCGGAGGGAGAGAGAGAGAGACAGGGAGAAGCTTTAACCACGGTCTTTATACGCGCGTCCGAACATTGTTTTGACGCGGCCGCGTAAACGCAGACGCGGCTCGCTCGTCTCCTCTCTCTCTCGTCTCGGCCATCATCTGCGTTCGCGAAAGAGAGAGAGAGAAAGAGCATTTATTTTGATGCATAATCCCACGATGCCGAGCAATAACAAACCAGCTGCGGCAAGCGCCGATCTCTCGCCAGGGCTCACGGCGGCTCCGAGCGAGATTTATTATGTGGCGCTCGCAGTTCGCGAATATACGGGGGAAGGGGGGGGGGGGAGTCTCGTCGACTACAAAGTGCGGATCGACGATGTGCAGTGCGTGCGTCGAGCCGCGTAATAAGCGCTGTATAATTGAATGGTGAAAGGTGAAGGACGAGTTGAATGCCAGCGTTTCCGAGTATATTCGTGCGCGCGCGGTGCTCTTGCGACTCCGCGCGGTGCATCGACGAGATATTTTCGCGTCTATTTTTACGTCCGCGCGCGGCTGATTAAAATTCACTTTCGGAAAAATGGAGAAAAGAGAGAGCACGGAGATTTCCATGGAAATGGAAAGGAAAACTTCTCGGTGGAATATACGGACTTTCGAAAAGCTGCGGAAACGGCCGCGGAAAAAACGTGCGCAGACGAAGCATGATATATATACACTCTCCTTGCCGATCTCGTCGGGCATTTTCATCTGGCATTGCTCGACAAGCGTTTTGCGTACCTCTAGGCGAGAATCTTTCGCCGAGTCGATGGGAAGAAAAAAAATTCGAATCTCGCGCTCTCGCGAGAAGCGCAGGGTACAAGTCCAGGTGTATACATATACGTATAGATATGTAAGTAGGTATAGCTTCGGAGAGTTGGATCGATGCATTGCGGGCGCGCAGCTTACCGCGTTTGAATTTTATAATACACACGGCTGCACTGTATATAGTGCATATACATGTATAGAAACCGGCGCCTCGTAGCCGATGCGGTTGCGCGTACGTGCGCGCGCAGGCAAATTGACCAGCAAATATTCGCGCGAGTCCTCTTCCTCCGGCCTGCACATGCGGATACATAACTCTTTCTCCTCCTCTGCGCTGTGTATAGCGCTCTCGCTCTCTCTACTCCTCGATTTTTGCCTCTCGCAGTCTTTCTCGCTTATATATACATATATAGACTCTCTCTCTCTCTCTTGGAGAGTCCGGGGATTTGCGGGCGCGCTTTTGTCTCGAAATAAAAGAAATAACGAGAGAGGAACGATCGCTTACGGAGAGTTTCGATGATCCACGGCACAGCAGCAGCAGCAGCAGCAGCAGCAGCAGCAGTGCTCGAGTGTGTGCGCGTGTGTGTGTTTGCTCTGGGGTTATTTGCTCGCGAGAGAGAGAGAGAGAGAGAGAGAGAGAGAGCGAGCGATCGGTGCGCGAGCGCGCGTTTATAAGTGCGCGCGTATGGTAAAATGCAAATTGCGCCGCGGAAGGGTCATAAATTTCTAATGATGATGTACGGCTCGCTGCTAACGCTGCCAACGAGAAGCTTTAATCGAATGAAGGAACGGTACTGCGAGCGAGAAGGAGAGAGAGAGAGAGAGAGAGCTGCTCTGGCACGTAAAAATAGAAGCGCCGCAGCTGCGCTCCTATATAACCCGCGAAGGTTTCTTCTCGGCCCGCGACGGCTCGCGCTTGGACGCGGCTTTCTTTTCTTTTTTCGTTTTCTTCTTATCCCGCGCAACGCCGACGGCTTCGTTCGATCTCGCGAGTTGGTCACTGTTGATTTATATATAGGGTATATATCCGCGTAGCCGCGAGATTCGCCGTCTAGACCGCAAGCTTCGCGACCAATTTCGTGGTGAAGATATCTCGTAGTCGTGAATGCTCGCGAGGAGTGTATTACGGTACTGTCGAGATTTTTGCGAATGTGGTAGAAATGTGGTATTTGGGCTTGTGTAAGATTTTTGATAGTTATAGGTGAGGGGAAAAAATGCTTCCTTCGAGGGGGCACAGCTTTGAATTTTGAATAGTTAGGGGGGTGCAAAGCAGTTATTTAGTAATTGGTATTAACGAGTTCTAATAAAATTGTAAATTTTGCTTCGATCTACATGGTATCGCGCACCTTGCCATGATTCAACTTTTTCAGTCATTGCAGCCGAGTGCGCCACTCATTGATTGATAATTTACTATGATCATTCCAGACCCACACTTGCATGCGATGTGAATTGATCGCTTTTGATCAATGTTTTGAAGTATTACCATTTTTGCGTGAATGCAAGGATTATAACTTAAATAGTTTTAAAATTTTTTTGTAGTGAAACAATTCAGTTTTTATTGTTAAAAAATGTCTTGACCATTTAAATAACAGTTATTTAAAATATTTTTCAAAGAATTCAGTCAATTTCACACTTAATAGGTGGTACGCTTTGCAAACTGTAGATGTACAAATATGGCTTTAGCAGTCTCAAATTAAAGGCAATACCAATTTGTTAATACTGATTTATTAATTTTTTCACAATTATATTTTTAAGAATTCATAGGTAGCATGCCCCCTTTAAACGTATATGTAATAAATTTTTATTGAGCTCGCGTAACGTTATGACATTTAGTAAAAAAATACGTTCTAATGAGTCATCGATAAACTTTTTATAAAAAAGCTGCTGTTCGAAATATACTTTGCAAATAAACTCAAAAAAATGAAAGGTAAATTTAGATATTGATAGATTATAATATACTATCTATACCTCAGTAGGAAAGTTTGATAAGAGATTCATGAATAAGTTAATTACTCAGCCGGATATAATCGGTTTAATAACATTCTGAATGCACTATACTCATAAGGAAAAACCGTATATGAATCACATAAATAACCAGATTTCTCGAGTATAAAAATTAGTCATATCTACATGCTATTCCAAATTTTTTCACGGAACGACGTTACACAGTATTTGAGTAAATAGAAACAGCGTTTTTCATTGGTGAGCGAGAGGTTTTCGGCGAATAATAATTTTGTCGCTCGTTTAAGCGGGAAATTTGAGTGTCTTTATTATAGACGCGCGCAGCCCAAAAGAAATGTCGGAAATGCCTGTGTAGTCTATAAAAAGAGTTTTGAAATATCCGCATTAAATTTGAAGGAGCTGAAAAATATAGTCGGGGCCGCCCACGGTTCTCATGACTGCTTTATTTACTCATTAAATCAAGAGAAAGTGATAAATGTTCCGAGAAATCGGTAAAAATATTGTCGCTCCGCGGCGCTGCCGACATTTATATCGGTAAATAACGGTAACGTATCGTGAGAATAAAACTTGCCCCAAAAATTCATTATACATACATCCCGGGGCTAAAACAAACGTATAGAGCGAAAACCAGCAGCCCTTTCACTTCACTCTCCGTCATACGCAGGCATATGAAAGCTCGCGATACCCGTTCTAAAAATCGGTCGCTCGCGACCGCATGGCGCGGACGTATATAAAAGCCGTAAAAGTTTCCAAATCGGATTAGGAGGGGGGGGGGGTAGCACAGAGCGGGTTCGAGCGCGCTAATCCATCGCTCGACGAGAAGAAGAAGCGAGGCGCGAGCCGAGACGAGATAAAAGAAAAACAAAAGATAAATATCGGAATAATTCAGTGGCAGCTGCCGATCGAAACGCGTGTGAGTAACACTTGTATATATCGCTCCCTTCCCCGCCCCCCTTCTCCCCGATATTTTTGGTAATCGACGCCTTTTTCTGCCTGTGCGGCGTGTGTCGCGCGCGACTTGGCGCCGAGCCAGTGCACGCTCGCGTTTTCGGGGAAAAATTATGCAAAGCCTCGTAACTCCGTGACCGTATCGGAGAGAGAAAGAGAGAGAGAGAGAGAGAGAAGGGAGTGGGACAAGATATAGAGTGAGAGCCGGGCACGCGTTTGCGGTTTTATGGAGCGAACCCGCGCGTATATAACAAGTGGAGAGCACGGCCCTGTTGTATTGTCGCGCAACTATTGTCTTCGGCTGTTTCTTTTCTTTTGAGGGGGGGGGGGCGCAAGCTCGAGGAAAGCTCGCGGGAAAAATATCGATTTTTGTATAGAATCGTCGAAGCGCGTGCGGCCGCGAGGTCATTCTTCCGATACTCTCCCTCCGCTCAAAAGTGATTCTCGTATATTAGGCTGTATTTATAGTGGGCGAGGGTTATTAGCTAAATCTTTTAGAATAGGCTAATGGATTCCGCGATTATGAGATTCCTATAAAAATGTTTACGGCTCTACCAGCGATGACGCCGCCGGTCCCTTTATATGTATGGGAAATTCCGTTAAAAATATTTAGATAAGTGGTTGGAAAGTTTGGAGAAAACATTTTTCGCTTTTAAATTTCATTGTTAAATATGAAAAAAATTGTTAAAAAAAATAGTGTCACACGACCGGTTTTGAGAGAACGCTTTTTTTCGTATTCTATGTATCGCATAGAAGAAGAAAAACGCTGTTCTAAAAGTGTAGCACGAAATTTTTTTGTTTTTAATTTTCCAATCAATTATTTCATCATTTTTAGCGGTATTTCCCGTACTTATAAAAGCTCTGTTTACGAGAAAAGCTCGTGCATTATCGACGGTTCTTTGGCGAATTTCTCGAGGCTTCCATAGATCACGTGGGGGCGGAGGAGGGTAGCAATAAAATATTGACGATAAACCGAATTACCCGCTGCTTTTGCGGGAGAATGGTTAAACTATGCGGAGATGCTTTATTTCCCTTGCGTGCACGATGTATAGATCAATATATATAGCGGCTGTTACATGCATTGTTGTTTAATCATTTGAATTCGTTCGAATATATGCCGCGAGCCGATATCCAGGAGGTAATCCTGAGTTCATCAGAATGGAAAATAACAGAGAAATTGTTATTTAATAATTTTTGTTTGTAATATATCTCCTACCTGCTGAAAAAGAATTGATATATTTTCACTAATAATACCTATGTAAGAAGAAACTGTTAATTGTATAAGATATAAATAACTTGTTTATTATTTATTTATCGGGAAGCATACAGTGTATGTGCACGAATCTTTGGCCTCTCCATCCTAAATTACAAATCGCTAAATTAAGATCAGATCTAACGTGTTATAAAATTTCGCATGAATTATTAAAATAAAAACCTTACGAATGTAAATTGACGTAAAGATTGCGACATTTTATTTTTTCGGAGCTGAAGTCAGTTCAGAGTGTAACTTGATTTATTGACGCAAGTTTCGGAAAGACATAATCAGCCATACTGGGTGTTATAACCACACCGGCCGATAGCTCTCGACTATTCGCTCCATTTAACCGGGTAAAAAAAAGGTGAACGCCACGTCGAAATCATGAACTTTTGGTTTGCATCCCATTAAACCGCGTAAAAAGTGCCACCGTAACGACGACATTGCGCACGTAGCGATTACTTACATCATTTTGACACAATAAAGTCGGTTTACGTTTTCTTCTGGACTGCGAGCTGTTGCCCAACATTGTAATTACTCGGCATCAGCATTTTAAATCATCCAGGTTTACCACTAGACTTTTAGTCAGCTGGTTTAAATTTTTCTTTTTTCTTCACAATTTTTTCGAATTGATTTTCATTTCTATCATTGTAAATACAATTTTATGGGATCGCATTCCACCTGTAAATCACTCGTTTCGTGGGTGTACTCGAGTACGGGAGCGCGTGATGCTGCTCAAAAGGATAATTTTAAGCCTGGCCTAGTGCGCGCGTGAGATGATACATCGGTTGGCCCGAAACCCCCGTGGCAAATGACTCGAAATGCCGAAATCACACGTGTCCGTTGGTTAAAACAGCATTGCACTTTAGCATATGCCAACGTGTTGCTCACGATTTATGCGCGTGTATGACGTGTGTATGAGCGTAAAGATCCATATTCACCCAGATTTCAAGCTGCGTCTCATTTAACCGACGAGTCCGCGATTTTCCGCCATTATTTTTAACCGAGAGCGAGACTCACCCCACCTTGACTCTTAATCCGCGCAGAGAAGAAGCCGATTCGAAATTGTATCGCATACAGACATTAGAGTCGATACGCGCTTTCTCCCGTTTTTATATAGCCTGCAATCTTGCCGATGAGTGTTCTACAATATTTAAATAAACATATATCCAGATCCATGCGTTACGACTATATTGCGCATAGAGAGAAAGAGAGAGAGAGTTGCGCGTCTATGCATTCTATGAATCGGCAGATTTTCCCTCGATCATATACAGCGGCGCAATGAAATTATTTGAATAATGCGCGCCCCGTTACAGCGTGTTTACATAATCGAAGAGCGCGTGTTGCATACAGCGGTGCACTTCCTCTCTTTCTCTCCTTCTCTCAATGATTCACGATGGATATAATGCGCAGAATAATCGATCAGATCCCCATATATATATACATACACACCCTGGGTATGATCTCTACATCCAGTCGGCTAAATCGACGACTATAATTAATGCGCTCAAATCGAGGGGAAAAATTGAATTTTTACTCGAACGCTCACGGACGTAGACTCTCTATCCCTCTCTCTCTCTCTCACGCTTGGCTTATCGCTCGCGATCTCGCTGAGCGCACAGCCTCGTCCCGCGAGGGAATGATACACTCGCGCCGGAGCCCGCGCGCTCGACGCGAAATAATTAAGCGAATCGAGGATCGAGCGCGAATAAATGAAAGATAGACGCGTCAGGTGTTAAAATAATCATTTACAAGCGCTATATGCGCGCACGCTCGAGCGCGATCGTTGCGCTCCCTCGAGGCGCGATCCAACTGATATATATATATATATATATATATATATATATATATATATATATGCATATACGTATATATATGTATATTCTCCGCGTCATAAGGTGCGAACGGCGGCGCGAGTTTACGTTTAATTAAACCGGAATTACGAGCTCGATTAACGAGCGCGAAGCCCGTCTATCCCTTCACTCGCCGCCGCCGCCGCCGTCGCGTATACGTGTATATGCAAAGTAAAAGCTTCGCTGCAGACGCAAGAGAGAAAGAGAGAGAGAGAGAGAAAGAAGCGACCGGTTATTTTTCCGACTTCTCGATTTCGAAACGCTTGCGCAACTTGAGGGGGTTCGCCGCGGGAAAAGCCGGGAGTCTCTCGATTGAATATTCGCGTCGTGTGCGAGGCGTTGGCTGATCGAAATATAACTGGTTTACGCTTATATTCGCAATCGTTGTTGACGTAATAATCTATCATTTTACGAAACATAATATACAAGTTCGTTTGATTTGATGCGCGCGAGTGCCCAAGAGCTTCAAATGCAACGCGGGAAATTCAGGTTATTCAAAAGTTGTTGAATTATAAGCTCTTAAAACATTGCGAATTAGCGCATACGGGGCTACAGTCAGTCGTCTCGTGTGCGATATACGAAAATTAGATTATCGCTACTAGCCGTAACGAAATCGCGACGTGCTTTCATCGTCAGCTTATAGACACGGATTACAGCGGGAATTTTGAATTTCGAAAGCTCTCGCGCGAGTTTTCGAAAATCCCGCGTAAAACGTGTACGCTCGAGCAACTATACACACTGGTCGAGATAAAGTTTCGAATGAAGACCTGATACATGTATATACTCTCCTCGACCTGTACACCCCGCGTGTATAAGCTGCGCTCTCTCGTCGATGCTCTCGGGCCGCTGGCAAAAGTTAATCGAATGCGGCAGATCGCACAGCGAGATAAATCGCCGGCGGTACACACGCACACACACATTGTATATGGATTGCGCGTGATTGGCCGTGTATACGCGGCGCGCAAAGATTGAATAGGCCGCCACCGCCGCACAAAACGGATATGAACGAACAGCAGGAATGTAAGAAGAGAGAAGAGAGAGAGAGAGAGAGAGAGAGAGAGAGATGGCCGGCCTACTTCTATATACGTCCACATCGATGTATCTGTATAGTAAAAGTATACGTATATATATATAGCCGACAAAGGACGCGGAGCTTCGATATGGAATCCGCTGAATGAATGGAGCGCGGCTCGCCGTGATGTGCACTTTCATCTTCGAGGCGTCGATCCGCGATGCACTCGCTGCGTTCGGGCGTCTCATTGCCATCGGAGAGACGAGAAAGAGAGCGACGAGTCTACTGTATGCGAGCGCGTGCTCGAAAATACAGCGCGTAATTTATAAAGAAAACGGAGGGAGAGGGAGAGAGAGAGAGAGAGAGAAAGAGAGATGAATGGACGGAGGCCACGGGAGCAGTTGTCGAAGCCGAAAATAAGAGCGTTTTAGGGTAGTGTTGACATTGGGCAGCTTGTCAAAAGATCGTACTCGGAAAATTTATCGACTCTCGCGGAAAAGGCATTTCGCCGCCCGTTAACTCTCTTCCAGACACTTTATGCCTCCCCGCGCGAGAGCTTAATGAAGTTGGCTTCGCCGAACGAAAGTTTATACACTCGAAAATGAGTTTTTGCCAGAGGCGGTTATACAGGCGCGGCTTTACACATGTGGACGGGAAAATGAAAAAGCGCAGCGCATAGGAGCGACGGCGGGGCATTATAATGAGTTGAAAACAAAAATTTAAATCGCCTCGTAAATCGGCGACGCGTATGCATAAACGACGGCTACTGCGTGTTTCGAAAAACTATAATAACATCCTTAAATTCTCGAGGGCACGACCCAAAAAACGTACATTACACGTATATATATAGTACGTTGCCAGCGTGTGCCAAGCGCTGTGTACGCCGCGCGAGGGGCTGGGGGAAGAGAAAAATAAACCGGAGTAATAAGCCATGTTGAAATTGTTGAATGAAAGGGTTAAACGGCCGCGCGAGAAAAGAAGGAAAAGAGCTTGCGGCTATTCCCGTGCGCAGCACTGCGGATTTCTCCGCTGTGTGCGGCGCGCGCGGAGTGCGTTTTATATAGAGTGCAACAGCACCGGCGCATAGAGCCTCGACGCTATAGGCCAAAATAGAATCGCTCGCTCTCTCGCTCTCTCGCACATCAAACAAAATCACAAAACCGGCGACGACGTCGTCGTCGTCGTCGTCGTCATCCTCACTTTTCGCGCTGGGTTTTCCCGCGGCTGCGCGTCCCTCTCTCTCTCTCTCTCCCACTCTGTCCTTTTCTTTGAAGTATATATCGACGCCGCGCTGCACGTGCGCGCAGCCGGCGAAAATCGTTTCTGAAAGAGGGACTTTGTTATACTTGTGTACACTCGTGATTCAACGTAAACGTTCGATTGTTCAGCGCTAAAGCGGCCTGGCGGGATACGCGAATGCAGCTGGCGTTGGAAATATCGCGGGTCATCAAACTTTATGGTTACGGGGAATTGATTTTCACGTTGTTTCAGAATTTAATTAATCTATATTTTATCGTTATAGCCTGTTGTAATACTCACGTTGGGGGAGGGTGGGGGGCACATGAATTACCTTAATATTTCATTTTTGTATACGCATATTTTAATTACACGTGTTTAATTTATTGTGGCTTTAATTTTATTTCACTAGTGAAGCATATTCCTAAAATAATATTAATTTTGAATAGAAACTATCGCTTTCTTCTTCGAATTTTAGGAATTCTGAATGGGTATACTAGAAATCAAGGTTAGCTGTACAATCAGCTTAATAAGATGTTTTCAATCTTGGTCTTATAGGGAAGAAAATATGAAGCAAATTTCGAATGTTATGTTATTTTTAATGTTTTTTAAATGGAAATTAGAAAAACATTTTAAAAAATGGCATTGCAGGTACGAATGACATTTACACTTTGAAAATAAATAAAAATTCGAGAGAAAGCTTTGTGGACAAAGGCATATTATTATATATTACAGATACATTTTTACACACTTTAAATCAGATTTTTCTGATTTATAAAAAGTGATAATTTTGAAAAGTGAAATATTCTTTTGACATTATTGTGTTGATCCAAAACGATCGGTATCAGACAATTTTTTCGCTTGCATAAACGCGTATAATCGTGCAATATACCTTGATTATTTTGTTCGTACATCGCCGCCAAATCTTCGCCGTCTTCTCAGTAAAATAAATAGTAATATAGTCAACTCCGAGTAAAGTTACATAGAGGCACACGCTGCATACAAATTTTTTGAAAACTCTATGCCACCGTGGCGTGCGCGTTTCGAAATTCATTAAGCGCCGAGGAAAGCCATGTTGCGCGCTTCCTCGGCTTGATCCATTTCCAACGGCGCGTACACCTGTATATAGATACTCGTATATGTGTATAGGGATGGCGCGCACGGGCTCAGAAGCGGACAAGAGAGGAGGAGCATAGCCCGCGTTCCGGGTTGTAAACTTTGATGCCTTGGCACCATATAGAGCGACAGATTTACTGTAAATGGCTAGCGCTAGAATGCGTTGCAAAGTTTGCAAAAATCTCGTGTAGTGTAGGCCTCTGCGTCCAGCTCACTCTCTCTCTCTCTCTCTCTCTTGCGCGCGCGCGCGAGCGAGCGAACAAACTTTCTTTGCAAAGTTTTTCTTACTTTTTTTCCTGCTGCAACTTTGGTTTCTAAACGGCCGGAAAATTGGAGGATATTATCGTCTCCTGCGGGAACGGAGCTACGTCGCGGACACAGTATACACAGGCGGCTATCCGCATAGCCATTTCGGGCATGTCTTTTAAGAGACGCGATGAAAATTAAAATTTTAAAGTGGAATTTTTCTTGAGACAGCAGTCTTTGAGACTATAGATGCGTTTTATGAGTTTTTGGGAAAAAAAACGTGCGGCTAATATGGCTAATTATAGCTTTGGTATAGTCTTGAGGTAGAAATAAAGTTTTACTATATATACATAGTTCCTTGAGCAATATAATATTCTTTAGTTATGACTTGTATACTGCACGTATAATAAATGCATTATTTGTTTTCACGGACAAATTAGTTCAAGGACTAATTAACATTTGCTTATAATGATAATATTTACCAAGATTATACCCTCTTCTAAACCTTTGCTAAAAGCTTCGCAAGCTCGAGGAGATAAATCATTTCTTCAGTTTTGATAGCAATGAGTCATGTTCTCAAAATTGTGTAGAGAACAGTATAACCATTGGCTACTTATTTTATCTCAATATATACTGAGTTTATAATCCACATTTTATTATCAGTCACACTAAACGTAAAATAAAATAGTTTTTCTTCTTATTCGGTAATATAACTTGCATTAGACATACTTACAGTAAGTGAAAGAAAGAAATGAGTATTTTGGGCAATGCTCTACGCGTAATCCATGGAGAAAAATTTTCACTTAAAGATTTGTAATTTATTAATGTTCATTACTAATCACTTTTGGCTCAAATAAATTATCGAACTCATATATAAGTATATACTTATCGAATTATTGGATTCATCATGAGAATTGATTGTGTTGATATTATGAAATTAATTTATTTTGAGAGTTAATTTCGTGATAAATCAGTCGATTTCGTTGAGCATTAATTTAACGTAGATATATTATATGTTTATTATAATCGCAATATACATACAGTAAACATAATTGATTAATCCCAGCGGCATTAATCAATTATGACAGTCTCATTAATTATTAACACAGTCGTACTCCCCCGAATACAATAACGAACCTCCGTACTCCACTTTACCGTATAAACTAGGAGCCCTCAAATCTCCCGCCGCGGCGATTATCGAAGCCCCCGCAAGGACCGAAAGACACCGAGAAATATAAAAAGGCACAAAGAGGGATAAGCGCTTGCTTATACACGAGCTCCATAAACCGGCATTCTATCAGAGAGCCTCGGCAAAGTGCAACGAGGCCGCGTCGCGTTGTAAAAAGCTCTCTCCCCTCCCCCCCTCTGCGCTTCAAGCCTAAGTCTCTTTCTCTCTCGCTCTCAATCTCTCTCGGGATGTCGCGGCGGGCAAATCGAGCGGTCCTGCAGGCCAAGTGGCCAGCGGCGGCGCCTATGCCAACTGTGCGACTATACGACGTGCAGTTGTCTTTCCTTCTCCCGCAAGCTCGGCCGCCGCGCGCATATTCTCGCGCCGTCGCTTCCCAACTTTTCTCTACGACCCGTATCCCCTCCCGCCCCGCCCGCCGGCACACCGCGGCTTTTCCTTTCTTACACCGCGCTTATCCGTTCCAAACACACATACAAGCGCAGCCACGCGTTCGCCTTTTTTTTTTAGCCCCGTGTCCGCAGACCCCCAGTCGGCGCTCGTCGCCTTGCCGATTCGCTGCGATCTCACGAGCGGCGCAGCCTCTCCGTCGTCCCGCGTGGCACAAGTATGTATAGTGGCTCAGTGCGCGAGCTTTCGCGTGTGTGAACGCATGTCTATATACGCGTATGCGTATATATACGTAAGCGGCTTTTTGCCTCGAGTCAATCAAAGTCCTATTAAATTTGCGCGCGCCACTCTCCTCGCCGTTTTATGACTTTTAACGCGCGCTCTCTTTCCAAATATTTATGCGCGACGCGCTGCTTGCAGCGGCTCTTCGTTGTTTTTTCTCTCTCTCTCTCTCTCTCTCTCTCTCACGCTCTTCCCGGCGACTCTCTTTCTCACGCGACGAGAGAAAGAGGCGCGATGCCGCAACCTAAGTGGACACGAAAGAGTCATTTGCCAGGAGACTTTTATTATTTCTCTTGGCTGTCGAGCGATATTTATCGGCGTTGACAGATTGCCGCGCGCAGCGCCTCTCTTCTCTCGCCGCGCGCCACGTGCGTCGTGTATAGATGAAAAATTGCGAGACTCTGGGAATTATTGGAAGAGGTGCAGCAGCAGCAGCAGCGGAGAGCGCATTTCGAAAATATATGTCTGTTTCTAATATACTATATGGTTGGGAAACGCGCGATTTTTCAAAATTTTGAATTATCGCCTTCCAATCCACTTAGCTCCGCGCTGCTGGTGTATATTTATATTTTCGCTCTCGCGCGCTGCTTTTTTGCGCGAGGCGACTTTTAGAGCCTCCGGCTGCGCAGACGAGCCAAAGCTATTCTCTTAATTTCTCCTCGTACTGCTGAGCTCACGGCATAGCCCGGTGCGCCGGTTTACGTGTATAGATAAGCGCGAGGGAAAATGGGCCACTTTGTATCGCAGTGTGTATAGGCACGTAAATATCTATGTACACACACAGCGCATAGACACACGCGAGCATATCCAAGGAAAATGGAAAAATTTATTTGTAAATCAAACAGCTTCTCGTAGCGAACTTTCGAGCGAATTAAGAAGAAGAAGAAGACCAAGAAGAAGATAGTCGCCGGAAGAAGAGGCAAAAGTCCCGTAAAACTTGCCCTTCTCTGCAGCGAGAGCTAATCAAGGCGAGACGGGCTCGTGTGTGCAGGCGAAGAGGAGAGAAAAAAAGATGCGCGGAACCGATGCTCGAATTTGAAATTCAAACAGAGGGACGCGCAGGGAAGCCAATAGTGCCTAGCGTCCTCGCGTCGCCGTAGCGAATGAGGGGAAAGTTGGCCAGGACGACGACGACGACGACGACGACGACGACGGGGCGAAGTAAGAATGGCCGGGCCGGCGGCGAGTCCAGCGGCGGGCAATTATCTCCGGGTTCTCGGCGAGGCCAGATGACGACAGCAGTCCTCGAAGCGTTTTGGAGGATCAACGGCGAGGAGGCAGGGCTCGAGGATGCGCAGAGGCTGTCGCCGAGCGGTCCCCGATCATCGAGCGCGTCGACGCCGCGTCGGCGCCGAGCTGGAATTTGAATTTGCCGCCGCGCGAAAGTTGCCGCGCCGGCATCGCGAGACATTCAATAATAGCATGTCCGGCGTGAGCGAGTGAAGAGAAAGAGAGTTGCCGCGCTGTTGTCGAAGACGAGAAGCGAAGATGTTGGACATATTCCGCGGCCTCAAGAGCCTCATTAAAATCTCGCACATCCACATCGACACCGCGGTCTTTCGGCTGCACTACAGCCTGACGGTGATCCTGCTGATCGCGTTCTCCCTCATAGTCACGACGCGCCAGTACGTCGGCAATCCGATCGACTGCATCCACAGCAAGGACCTGCCGGAGGACGTGCTCAACACCTACTGCTGGATACACAGCACCTACACGATAACCGCGGCCTACAAGAAGAAGGAGGGCTACGAGGTGCCCTTCCTCGGCGTCGACAACTCCAGGGCGTACCCCGACAGTGAGCGCAAGGAGTACAGGTACTACCAGTGGGTCTGCTTCATGCTATTTCTCCAGGTAACTATTACACGCCACAGCTGCGCAACTCTCCCTCGCTATAAGCAACAACGGGGCGCGCGGAGTCGAGAGCGAGCCGCTAATCTACTTTCCTCGCTTATTCGCTCCATCTCCGCGTGCGTGCGTATCTATACATATACATGCGGGAAAATCTTTAAAGTTGATCGGATCTCGAGTGAAACATCTTTGTCCTTTTTCCTGGACTTTTAAAGTCAGCATTGCTGCTGCTTCGACATTTCAATTTTTAAGTAAAAGTGAAGAATTGACACTAGTTATCTTTTGAATAGCTAATGTTTATTTCCTCTTACGTTATGCGGAGACTGGCTAAAATACATTAATAATACCTAACGTTTAACGAGAAAAAATTTTAATATTTATTGTGGGAATTGTAAGAAAAATTAAAACTAATATTTCACATTCCGTGTGGCGAAATTATGAAACAAGACGAACTTTTCAGTGATTTAAAAACGAGTTTAAAAACGTAAAAAAGTTTGAACATAAATAATCTTTTACCAATGAATTTATGCAAATAATTTTTTTTTAAATTAGAGCTCTATCACACAGTGTGCATTATTTTTATACTCTACATACCCTCAAAATAAAAAACCTTACGACAGTCTTGCGTTACTCGGACTTTCTCATATACATGCATACCGCTAATTTACTCGTGCGTCGTGTGACTCGGATTTTACGAGAGCCGTCGTTACGCGCGCCGGGATAATATTTTATCGTCGAAGATTCTTCTCCCCGCGTCCAGGGTAGTTATTCACTAAGTATACCTGCGTCATACGCCTTATATTAGCGGGTCAGCGCTATAAAACGATACATAGCCCAATGTTTTTGGAAGAATAGAGTACTTATAGCGCGCTGTTGACTGCCGATCGCAACAGAGTAGTGAGGGGGATGCAAAGTTCTATATATACAAACATATAGAAAAGTTGTACCAAAAATTACTAAGAAATTGGAGGGATACCTACATAATCGTTATACCAAAATAATTTTATCATTTTTAAAAATAATATGTTAGGACGCAAGATGTACGTATCACTGATAAATCTGAAAGGAGAAAAACTAACTATACTTTCTGAACTGCAATCATACATGCATTGCTTATGAGTATACGGAATTTTTCAAAGTTTTCATAAATGCTTTCGTTAATAAAATAAGATATGCACAAAAGTTTAGGACAGCGAACGGAAAATTTATACTGTTAGGAATGTCTATCTTGAGATGTAGCATCAAAGCTTTTTGCAAGCAAAGAATTTTGCAATCTTCGAATTTCAGAATACTGTAAGAAATTTGATTACATGAAAATTGCACTAAATAATTTTCTCTTTACAGTATCAGTATTACGAGTTTTTGCAAAATTCTCAAAATAACGTATTATTAATAAACTAAAAATGACAATAACTTATTTAAAATAACTTATTAAAATAACTTATTATTGACTTTTATTTAGTAAAAATTTGCTTCTTCTTTTTGATTAATATTAAAATATCTTTTGTAGAAAGTACATTATTTTCATTATTATTAGTATTTTAGGCCAAAGTTAATGCTTAAAAAAGTTAATTTACCATCAAAATGCAAGAACAATTTAATTTCCGTAACTTTGCTCCAATAAAACATAAAAAAATACGAGAGTTTGCGTTTAAAAAAAAAATATTCAAAAACACCTTCCCATTTTTAACTGTTAAAAAAATAGACTTATGCTTTAAATTCAAAAAGTTTGTGCGTGCATTCAATACATATGTAAGATAGGCATCACGTGTCCACTATACATGTTAAAGCTTTATCACAAATTTTTTCTATATGAAATTAAGACAATATTTTCCATACAAAACTTGTACTAATAATGCACAAATATTCAAGATATTATTAGGCACTAGGTCTTTTACCTTAATGTAATGATTATCGAATTGTTGAAGGGCTTATGACTCCAATTATATCTTCAGGCGCCAAAACCAAGGTCTGAAGATATGACCTCTTAACGGCGTTTAAAGGGTCGATAAAACTTTCGAGAGTGATACATTGTACATCAATGACTACAAGTACTACGTTCTTTGAAAAACATTCGGCAATATTTTAAAGCGCTCACATATAAGGCATATCACGGAGGATATACTTATAAGTAGTGAATAACTGTCCTGCAGCGCGCAGTGTGTGTAACGCCGGCGTGCGCGCGCGTCTTTTCGATTCGTGCTTGTCCGCCGTTGCGCAATTCCGCGTGTAATATGTAATGAGAAATAAAGCACAACAATATATAATTACAGCGTAGAGTGCGCGGCGATGCTCCTCCGCGCTGAATCGTAAAGCACTCGCGCTGTCAATTAATCGTCCCGCGCGAGGAACGGCTGTGTGAATCGCGCGGCTTACATAAGAACCGCCCCGCGCAATATCGAGAGTCCCTCGCGAAGACCGCTTGTAAATACTGTGTGCTTATATTCGTGGACAATCGTTGCGAAATCCTATTAAACGTCTCGTAACGCTGGACGTTTATAAATATACATCTGTCGGACGGGGGAATTCGCGCGTGAAAAATCGATAAGATTCATTGAGGGGTAGAGAGAGAGAGAATGTGGACGATCGTCGATAAGAATCTATCGCTTAATCTTCGATAGTAGAAGGAAGAAGTAAATACTGACGTTAACTGAATTAGTGGAATGGCTTTTTTAGAGGGTAGTGTGAAAGAAACAAGAAATGCCGATAAGAACTATGATTTTATTTTGAGTTCAAAGAACTAATTTTGACTTGATGGCAATTTTAAGATTATAATTTTGAAAGATGCGATGAAAAAAATCGTAGTATCTTGAAAGCAAGTGTTTGCGTAATATGTGCCATTAAGATTAAATAACGAAAAAGTTGCCGTTTGCGAATTCATTGGAATAGTTTGATTAATAGTTTGAAGTTGAAAATACAAAAAAAATCAAATGGAAAATTTGCATACCTTTCACTTCTTATATGACTGTGTAGATAATATGTCGATCAATGTTGAAGTTATAATTACTGTCAAATTAACCAACGAAATTTTAATGAAATCTATACAACTTTTTATCGTTTTGGAATAGGTATTATTAAGTAATGGACTATGAAGAAATATTATTGTTAAGAAATATTATTCTTAACTTGAAATATTTTGTGTTGCAAGCTGTCGGTACTCTTTGAACTGAAAAATGATATGACCGACGATACTTACATTAAAATATCAAATTGCGAAATGTGCTCGGTAGTTCATTCGTTTCATCGTCTGTTATTATTCAAACCCATATATAAACCCATATATAAGAGGAACACTGGGGAGCTGTCTGAACTCTGTTGTGATAAATAACGTCCTACTATTATTATCCTGATTGTTCGAACAATAGCTGCAATTTCCTTAATCGTTCTAATCCATATATATATATAGTTGTACGAGTTTTTGATGCAACTATCAATACCATTTAAGTATAATTCATTAGTTTTAATAGATTTTCACAAGTAATATACTGCACCATATTTAGTATTATACTATAAATGTAGATATACCTTAATATACAAAAGAAGATGCATCCATTTCGAAGTATGCGCATGATGTTACAATTTGAATTACGTTAGCACAAAAAAGTAACTCCCTCGAAAAAGATTTTTAACGGTTCATAATGGTGAATAGATCAGAAATCGTTGAAACAAATAAAATATCATTGAAAAAAATCTTTTCTCAAAATTGTTATGTCACATAAACAAGTCTTTAAAATTGTCCAAAAAATTAACTCCAGAATTTATCATCTAAGTTATAGGATGTACATTCGCACGTCGCATACAAAATTTCAGCTCATTATGCGCATCCCGTCAAGAGTAACGGTGAGAAGAAAATTTGCTTTCACACTACGTAGTGTGCAAGACAGGATAAATTGAAGAAAAAAGCCTTCCAACCCACAACACGGAAACTCACGAAAATCTTGGATTATAAATATGCCCCGTTACTCGCTCTGTCTGTCTGTCTCTCTCTCCCTCTCTTTCTCGAAAGCAAAAGTCCGCGCTTCGAGCTCAATGCAAGGCATACAAGTATTTATCGTCGGCAAATCGAAGATTATCCCATATATACATATATCCGCCTCATATAGCATTCGAGTCACATGCATATAGAGAGAAAGAGAGAGAGAGGGAGAGAGAGAGAGAGTGACACAGCTCTCTAACAAATGATCTTTTGTTCCTTCGGCTCTGTCTCTACCTCTTGCTCGCGGCTTTGTAATACATATAGCTCGTGTAACTGCAGACAACGCGACGACTATACTTAATACCGAATACAGGCCCTTTGACCGCTCGTGATAGATCGAGAGCTATATATATACATATATATACATCGGCTATACACAAGACGGTCTCACCGGAAGTAATGCACGTCGCCGATAGATCCTCTTATATTATATACATATACTTCTTCAGCCGCTTCTTCCTCGTCGCCGATACAGCTGGAACGTCGCGTATTGCGTCGCAGCGCAGTCGCTACACATACGACTCGTGTACCTTTTGCCTCCCGATAATACCGTTACACACATCGATCCGCTTTTAAGCTCTCGTCCTTATACCATCGCTATATGACAATCCAAGTTTGTCTCTCTTTCTCGTCGGGCCTGTAACGAACGGAAGAACCGAGGATCGGACGAAAATCGCTTATGGAGATGTTACGTACGAGTAAACTGTAATGGTATCGGGAAGAATTTCTCGTAAAAAAAACATTACACCCGCGGGCTGCAAAACGGCGTCGCGCCGATTGATTCTCGCGCGCAGCGATTTCGTGCGCCTCGCGCGCGATACGTGCGCGCGGCGCGGGAGGGAGAGAGAAACTTTTGCGCGTCGTGTCCAGCGCGATGGGAGGGGGGGGGGGAGGGGGAGATGCACAGAATAGTTTAACGTTGCATGCGCCCGCGGCCAGCTTGCCCGTACGGGTAAAAACAACAATACTCGCGACCAAGAGTCGTCCCGGCTATTATGCGTGCCGCGCGCGTAACTTTTTTACGCCGAGTCGCGAGCGCACATAAACTTCGACGAGAATACGAATGTCCGTTTCTCTATGTATACAGGTATATAAGCGCGTGTGTGCGTACATAAGGCTTCTATAGCGTGAGTTCAGCGACAGTGGGCATTCCATGCGCGTCCTCTCTCTCTCTCTCTCTCTCTCTCTCTCTCTCTCTCTCTCTCTCTCTCTCTCTCTCTCTGTCTTTCTATACACGGGAAAATTTTAAATTGTGATGCACTTGAATTGATGGGACACACTTGATAATCAATTTTGTGATACATTTTTGGGATCAAATGCATAACGCAACAATATTAAAAATAAACTTCTTGAAAATTTATGTTTGAAAAAAAAAATGAGCAAAAGGTGAAAATGGCGAGATTGTGCGCTGATATAGAGATAACGTTCAAAGTTTCAACTGCGTTATAATATACGCGGTGGTATAAGTTCGCCTTGAAAATAACTGATTTTTCGTTTCTTTTTTCTGCAACACTTCCGCCGTGAAAACCATGCTGTCGGTTCGAATAATTTAGTTTTGAATTGAAGATCGTTTCTTTTGTTTTCTTTATATAGCACATTGTGATGTAACAGCTTAAAACTTACGGAAATTAAAGAAAAACTAGAAAAATTTATGATATTTATAAAAGTATCGCAGGTTTATTTATTCTAACAGCTTATTTTCAAGTTTCTTTCTAAAATTATGTCAAGTGTGCTCGAACAGCATCGGAAAAAATATAATATAAATAAATAGCAGTTTTTTCGTTTAGAATCTGAACTCTGTAGTAGTTTTATTGATATGTGTCGATAATACATTATTTCAAACTGCAATCGTATGAAGATTTGTAAGGGTTGACAGTTTTTGTTTTGACAAGCATTTTCACATTTCACTTTTAATTCGATTTATCGTAAAAGTCATTTTCATATTACAATTGAAAATTTAATCATTTACAACAATAATACAAATCAACCTGTTATCGAGTTTCTTTAGTTCCATTTTTAAAATTAAATCCACAACAATATATCTAAAATAGCATAAAAATATATCTTTTCACATTCACATTTTTTAAGAACCTTATATTATAATTGAATAATGATGGCAGTAATCAAGTTGACACTTGGGATTAAGTCATTGGTTTTTCGTAGGGAAGGCTATTGTATTTCTCACGTCGTATAAATTTCACATTAATTTATGAAGTTGATTTTGAAAAAACAGTCCAATACACTGAAAAACTGTTTATTGAAGACGACAGCTGGAATTAAAAGGTAAAACAATACATCGGCAAATTAATTGAAAGAAAACTAAAGCGAATTAAAACGTTCCACGATTTTTCAATTTTCGCATTGCGTACACAAAAAACCACTGTATAAATACGCTTTACAGCGTCGCTGTTTTCTCGCTTTCCTCTCCTCTCGTTACGCGAGCGTATAACGCGGGCGACTTTAGCTTCTGTGTTTGATCGGCACATTTTTCCGCGCGCTGCGCAGCCGGCGCAAAAACAGCGCGACTATCGACGTCAGCCGATTAAAACATTTTTCACTTTATCGCTTCGCTGTAAACTAACAATTATTCGCACCGGTGACGAAGTTAAATTCTAAAGAGGTGTTTATTCACTCGCTTTTTTTCCCGACTCTCCCGCGCGTCGGATATCCATTTCGTTTGATTTAACAACCGCGCAGGTCGAGGAGGAGAGAGGAGAGCGGAGCGGGAGGAAGGGGGGGGGGGTGGAAGGGTGTCGGTGGAAAAACGAGAAGCTACGATTGTTCTGCGAAGCCTTATTTTCCATAGCCGCGTATTTATATACAGCCGCGAATTGAAATGGCCCATTTCGAAATCAGTCATTATTCTCGAGTCGTAAAGACATTTCGTACTTCCCGGCACCTCGTCAATGCGAATATTATTATCGCCGTGGAAAAAGCGAGTTCGTTCGTTCGTTCTTCCGACATCGTTTAAAATAATCATACCTCCCCGCAGCGGCGGCGTTTTTCCCTTCTCGCGCGCAACTCTCCGGCGGCATATCGCGCGAGCCTATCCATGCGCGAACAATTGAATCGTTACCATCTGGTCAGTATACCTGTATATATGTACACGTGTAGAAGTCGAGCGCTACGGAAACGCCGGATTTTTTTTCGCGACGTGCACACAATGACTTATAATGCACATGTGAGCGCAAGACACGCAGTATATGCACTGCTATATACTCGGCGATTTTTACCTGCACGTGTACGTAATAATTTACGAGGCGTAGATTTTTCGCGAAAAAATCTCTCTACATGAATATCAATTAGCGTTTTTGTCGCTTTAGCAGTGAGCAGTAACGCCTTTCTCGCAGCTCTAGAACTCTGCGTATGTGTGTGTGTGTGTGTAAAACAGGGCGTTAATGCGAATTCTCTCTCTCTCTCTCTTTCTCTCTCTGCTCTACTTGAATTATATGTGCGCGCGAGGAAATTAGACAAAAGATAGCTTGCGCGCGTTGAACCGAGTTTCCGAGCTTAGGATTATTTTTCGAGCAGAATGTTGAGATTTTTTTGGTGCTCTAGATTCTTTCGTTCGAATGAGTCTGTATTTCTATGGTAGAGAGCGATGTAGCATGTGTTGCCTATAGGTAAGGGTGATAAAGTGGATTTTTTTTGTATCGGAGACCAAAACCATACTATAGTCTTTGGAGAAGACTACTTCAATGTTTCCTGAATTTTCGTTTGAATATACTTGGCAAATTTTTTACAATAAAAATGTTGAATACTTCACGTTCTATTAACTACTTTTTTCGGTTCATGAAATTCTTTCCATGAGTATTGAAATTCAAATTCCTTCGTTCACAATAAAACTATAAATGTATAGAGATCATCCCATAAAATGTTTGCTTAATTGAATTATGTGGTCACAAGATATTAAAGAAAATTCGAATCATAAACAGCGTAACGCTACTCAAGTGTAAAAATTTTTATTTCGATTTATATAGCTTATCGTACATTTATATTTGGTTCCAAGCAGTTATATAATTGGAAATCCGGGTAGCAACTCTCGTTTCAGTTTCCTTTTCGTGGGTCACCGATCACACAATTTCCAGCTAATAAATATTCCGAATGCTTGGTCCGCAATTAAATATATTTCGACTTACTTTCTAGTGATTAGCTCTCTAAGCTTAAACATATGTACCTTCATTTTCAGGCATAATTGTAATGCCGACCGTTGTATTTTAAATTTGAAAAACATTCTCCACGATAATTTCATTGTCACACGTAATTGCGATGGAGCTCGAGCTGAGTATGCTCGGCTTCTCTCGATCTTGAAATTTTAGGAGAAGCAATTCGCTATGTTACGTAGACGAGGGAATGATCGCTCTGTAGCTGTCGGGAAAGTACAGCGTTTGCAATATCTATCATAGTGTACAGTTTGAAAAATTGAAACGGGGAAAATAGTAGTATTCGGTGGAATATTTTCGAGCGAAAATACAGATTCGAACAAAAAGATATTCGGAAAAATGATAGATGGCTGGCCTTATGCACCGCGAAACTTTCACGAAGATCGTCTTTGATATATACCTAGTAGTCGTGGAACGGTATCGTGAGCTTCTCAAAGTAAAGTATATGCGCAGCCTTTGAAACATATCTCTATCCTTATATAAATACCGCGTTACGTATACGTATATACCTATATACTACAAGTGAAAGCTTTGCTTGGAGCTTTGAATTGACAGAATAGCGCGGTTAAAATATGCGTTGCATATACAGGTAAAATCGAAAGGCCGCGACGAGTGGGCAGCGCAAATAATCGCGTGCCAGCATTAGCGCTCTTGTCACTCAGCTTACATTATTACCTCCCGCGCGGGATAATTTAATAAACATTATGCGCGCGCGCGCAGAGAGCAGCTCATCCCATCGTGTCGTCCCCATAACAGATAATAAGTACACAAAGCGGGTATTACAGAACTGCAGGTAGAGGAACAAAGCGAGTATCGTAGATGAGAAAAGGGAGTAGGAGAATCGACTGCACACACAGAGAGAAACGCGTATAGCAGATATACAAAGCTCGGCCGAATCCGACAAATCGTCCCGGTAAGCAGAATAAAGGATCGGGTGTCGTCGAGGGTATATACATACGCGTATGTACATCGCCAACTATCTCTCTCGGTGTGCGCGCACGTGGGCGCAGCGGAGCAGACTTATATCTAGTTCATTGCCAAGTAGGAAACCCTAAGCACATTATGCACTCTCTCGCTCGCTCTCTGCTTCTCTACGTACCTCTCCGTCTCTCTCTCTCTCTCTCTCCCTTTTCCCGCATCTTAAAGCGGGAGCGACTGCGATACGCGAGCGCAGCTGCCTACGGGCTGCATTGTTTTATTATCGGCCGCCGCAGCGGCTCGTAAAGACGTTGTACGCGATGCGTCTCGGCTGTCAAGATGACTTTTATGCGTGTATACCTGATCCGGCGCCCCCGCACGCCACAGCGCGGTGACGACGTATTCGAACTTTGAAGTCTCCTCTGTGCGTATGCGTGGATGGGATGGATACACGAGAGGGAGAGAGGCATGTATTTTTGGAGACGCGGAATATATAGGTAGTGCGGAGCGCGAGTGAGCGGAGCGGTTCATTCGAAGGGATTGATGTCGACGAAGATTATTTTGATGATATCAATGAAAGAGGCATATAGGGTTTGATTGGCCAATTAATATTAGTAAAGTAATAATAGATTACAATGAACCACCGAGATATGCTTGTGCTGTTTGTTTATCTACAAAATGATTTCTTTCATAGTTTTTCTGTCTGATGTATTATGACGCGAAATTTAAAATTTCAAATGAAGACGAAAAATAAAGTTTCCTTAAGGGGTTATGCCTGAGTTAAAGGCTGAGAAAAAAACTTTTATTTATAAAGCTGTAGAAAATTTTCTATTTGAACAATCAGAATGAACCTCTTTTCTTTTGAATGTGCTCCATAAACCCTTCAATCTAACCTATAGAACACTTGGAAATATTGATTCTTTATCTCACAAATCTATTACCATTAAGACATGTTTTTTACTGAAGTTTTTCAACGGCGTGCACAATTCTGGGGATCCGACTGAACGAAATGGTACGTTTAATATCTCATTTTACTCCTTGAAAGTTGCACTACAATTTAAGCGGAGCACTTTTTTATTAAAAACTTTATTTTCTTTTCTTCAAACAATTGTATGTAATTTATTAAAAATTCGTTTTAAAATTAAAATAAAAAATTTCATCAACTTAGCAAAACCGCCGTAAAAAAACTTCAGTAAAAAACATGTCTCAATGGTAATAGATTTGTGAGATAAAGAATCAATATTTTCAAGTGTTCTATAACTTAAATTGAAGGGCTGATGGAGCACTTTAAAAAGAGAAAAGGTTCGTTCTGATTGCTCAAATAGAAAATTTTCTACACCTTTATAAATAAAAATTCTTTTTTGAGCCTTGAACTCAGGCTAAACCCCTTAACAATTGGATTCTTTTTAACTTAGTGTTGTCGTACTTAATAATTTAACATTTTGCATTAACATGATTAAAGATGATTTTATTTACATTATTACACAATTTTTAATAGGCTGTTTATCACAAAGAATTTGATTCAAATCTAATTTTTTACGTAAATTACTATATTTAATGAATAATAAATGCATTCCACGAGTTGCAAGTATCAAAGACACATGCTTACATGGGTGGCTAATTTTTCTTAAAAATGTCTGCCCACAGCAAAATTTTGAATTCTTTCCTGAGTATAAAAATTTCTGTTGTAATAATAGATATAAGGTTACTTATAAAATGAATAACTTGAATGAAGTTTATAGCCTTATTCCCATTGTTACGACATAAATTTCAAGCTTATAGTTCGAAAAGAATTCCAACCGTCTGTTATGATTCAGAAAAAATTTTTCGTGAAAACCCGCAGTTCTCCCATGAAATCACCTCTCAAAACTACAAATAAAGTTGACGCGTAAATTTCATAAACTTTCCATCGAAGCGAATTTCTCAACTTAAGTATACAAATACGCGTTCTCTTTGACACGCTTCGAACGACGACGCCGCCGACTATCCGAAGATGACGACGACGACAAACATACGAAAATATAAAAGAGAAATCAAGCATAATGTTTCTTTAACGCCGCGGAAGCGTCAACTAACTCGTCGACAAATTTACGAGACTTTTCCGTAAATAGTGATCTGGAAATAGAGAGCGAAGAGCCAACGCGCGCGAAGCTCTCGATTCATTTCGCGTTTATATAGCATATATGCGCGCGTACGCAATATTTGTAATTCCGATCCGCGGCGCGCTATATACGCACATCGCCGCGAATGATTCGAATGAAGCGAAGCTTTAATCGCCGCGCCAAGCTGTGTGTATACACACAAGCGCAGCGCCGTACGCGTAAAAGCAATTAGCGAGAAGCCGGACGAGGAGTATAAAAGAGCCGAAGATTCAGCGCGGCGCAAGGGTCCTAAAACTCTGTGCGCCAAAACGTTTAACAGCATTTATTATAGGAGAGTCGCGAGGGGAGAGCAGGGGGGGGGGGGGGGGAATGACGAATTGAGGCCGAGAGCGAATTTAATCGCGCTTTCTTGTAAATTTGCCTTTGCAGCGCGGTTTTACGAGAGACTCCCCCCCTACCCCCTGACTATACGCGCATCTACACGTGCATTAAACGTATAGCGGCAGATACAGAACCGATGCTTTATTACGAAAAGCGAGACGACAAACTCTGTGTTTAATAAGCGCGACCGCGACGCGATGAGGTGAGAGGAAAATTTCGGAGCTACATATACGCCCACGCGCAACCGCGATAAATCTGTCTCGGGAGGGGGGGGGGGCGACCCGCAAATTCTTTTAGCGCTGGGTGTAATTAATGCTTATAGATATTTTTTAACGGCGCGATGGTCGCGCGGAGGAAAAGCGCGCGAGGCGAGGAAGGAAGGGATGATGCGAGGCGACGAAGAGAAAACGTCGCGCGAGGTCGTAATAAGGTCTCCCCCGCAGTGTCGCGCAGCTGCGCGCCTGCCTCTATCTATAGCGTGACAATGACCCGAATGCCTTGACGACCAAGACGCTACCTCGACTTTCAGTTAGGCTCTTTCTATACTCTTGCTCGAGCTTTTTTCCTCTCGACGCCCCGTCTTCTCCGCGCATCCCCGAGCTATGCTCACCTGCGTCAAGTATCGTATACTGCTTTTTTGTTTTTCTTTATGGGCACATTTTTTTTGTATCGAAACATAGCGAATGCAGTATGAATAGAGCGAAACTGGAATGAAAGGCGAGTTAGCTCGAATTTCTCACGAAAATGCGATATATTGCAAAAATTATACTGGTTGAAACTAGAGAGACTGCACAGCGGATTTTATTTCCAAAAGCCTAATGAACGACTGTGAATATAGTGAAATTCGATATTGCAGGAGAAGCTCGAGTGCGAAAATGTAATTAACGGAAGATGGGAGAAATAGAATAGAAATAAAACCGAGGATTATCGCGACTCATTTAGCTCATCAATTTGTGTGACGCACAGAAATACATGATGTATAGTGATGTTGTGTATTTCACCACGAAGTATCGTAAAATAAACAATACCCTCAAATCTCTTTGTATTTTCTCGGTCATCGTCGATGACGTATTTTCAACGGCGATTAATGAGTATTGTGATAGTTGGTATAGCGGTAATTTGTGTGGGAAAGAGGTCAAGTGTGCTGAAATTTTTGTTTCGTCAATAAATAATATACTAACTTTAATAGCACATGACAATCCCATCCCTAATTTTCTACATCTCGTCGATACCAGAGCACTTAGGTATAAACTTTTTGATTTAAGGGAGATCTCTATCCTGAAATCTAAAAGTTTTTCTAAGCATCTAATCGATTCATACATTTTTTATCTTCTATCTTATGAAAACAGAAAGAAATTTCTATATTTTTAGCTTCTTTCATCCAAAAGAATCTCTTGTACAGAGAAAAGTTAACAAAACTGTAGGTAAAACATTAAAAAACTACATGCGCATACAGAAATATTTTTACAATCTATAAAAATGTATATTGATTTCTTTTTACCCAAATCTTTGTGCACTGAGAACAAATAATAATTTTTTTGAATATATAGTTAAAAAGATAAAACTTTTATTCATAAAAAACACATTATTTTTCAGCATTCTATTATGTTTTATTATTTTTGAGTCAGCGTTCTGTGATCACAGCATTCTAGCGATGCACAAATCTTTTCTTTGTACTAAAAACAATATGTAGGATTAATTTAAAGATGGTTCGACAAAATTTAATGCGCACAGAATATTTTTAAAATATATGGGGTACAAATTGGATGTAAACAGGGTAGGGATCCCCCTTAAAAAGGTAAATGTCCATCGAAAATTCGAATCTCGCGCCACCATATAAAATGCTGAACTTGAATAACTCCCCCCCCCCCTCCCCATCTCTCACTGCCATTTCGCATTACGTTACGAAATTCCCATTCAAAATCACAATTTTTCTCGAAAAATCACCCTTCAATCGCATTCTATTCAAAACTTTTTCAACTCGGACACCCTCCCGTGAGACAAGCGCAGCATCAGCAGTCTCTAAACGCAGACAAGAGAATGCGAATGCGATTGAAATCACTGTCCTCTCTCCTCTCTCTCGCGCGCTCTCTCTCTCTCTCTCGAGTTATAATGCAGTCTCAACCCCCCCGAGACAAGCGCGCGCGCGCGTCGCGCATCACACAGTGGCATTCCGCAGAAGTGAGTGGCGCGAGGACAGACGGCCGTCAATCGACGATTAATTGCGCGGACATACCTACCGGCTTCCGCGCGCTATCGTCCCGCGCGCTGCGCAGCACACGTCGCGTGCGTCGCGCGCCTCGCTTCCGACAAGGCGTCGAGAGACGCCTGCGCCGCCGCTGTCTCCCTCTTCTTATTGATAGCTGTAGCCGCTCGCCGCGACAAGAGATCGCGTAATCGGAGATATCGTCCGCGCGCAGGCCTCGCGTCAAGCGCCTATATACAAACACGTCCTGGGTATATAATACAGTCAGAAATATGCTTCCTCGCTCGCTGTGAAGTAATAAATATCGGATCGCGTATTTTTTCTCTGGGTTCTTTTTCTCCTTCTCTGTGTATAGCGATGATATAAGTACGCCGATAGTTGATTTAACGCTTGCGCGCACAGAGCGAACGATCGGACATAAACTACCGAGCTTCTTGCGCGGAGGCTGCATCGTAAATGCTTCTGCGTAAGGATGCATCTCGCGGAAAAATCGGGCGTTAAATTTGCATGGCGCGTATGTGTTATATATAAATCGAGAATTATGGAGAACCGATTATGGAATATTGCGCGCTCAAGGCAGAAAAGAGAGAGAGATCTCGTGAATTCGTATATATAGACTGATTGATAATACGGAAATGTTGGTTAATTACGCGAAACCTCTATATGTATATGGGGAATTTTTTTTTAAATCGGCACTTAGAGGGGTCAAAAAATGGTCGATTTTCAGAAGGGGAGCACACCTCCCAAGTGCGATTTTTCTTGTTCTTTATGTCATATAGAACATAAAAAACTTGGGATACAACGGAATTGAGCTTTGTGACAAGGTTTTACAAGCGCTTGAATTTTTAATAATTGAGCTTCTTACGCCAAAAAGCTAATAACTTCAAATGCTTGTACAACGCGTTTGCGGGGCTCAAAAGTGAAATGTCTGGATATAAAATTGAAGTACAAAAACAGAGTTTTAATTTAAAAAAAAGCCCGATCGGATTGGTTTCTTAGCTTGAAAATGACAAGCATTTGAAAATAATGCAAAAATCTGATGTTAAAACTTTGTTGTGAGCGTGTTGTTAAACATGATTTTTTTTCTCGAGAAATATCATCTTAACGAAAAAATGTTGTAGATTAAAAAATGCTTAAAATTACTCAAAGAATACGTATGAATTTTTCCAATTGTACAATTTTTGAAAAATTAAAAAATGGCTCAAAAATTTTTGAAAAAATTCATACGTATTCTTTGAGTAATTTTAAGCATTTTTTAATCTACAACATTTTTTCGTTAAGGTGATATTTCTCGAGAAAAAAAATCATGTTTAACAACACGCTCACAACAAAGTTTTAACATCAGATTTTTGCATTATTTTCAAATGCTTGTTATTTTCAAGCTAAGAAACCTATCCGATCGGGCTTTTTTTTTACATTAAAGCTCTGTTTTTGTACTTCAATTTTATGCCCAGACTTTTCACTTTTGAGCCCCGCAAATGCGTTGACAAGCATTTGAAGTTATAGGCTTTTTGGCGTAAGAAGCTCAATTATTTCAAAATATTAAAAATTCAAGCGCTTGTAAAACCTTGTCACAAAGCTCAATTCCGTTGTACCCCAAGTTTTTTATGTTCTATATGACATAAAGAACAAGAAAAATCGCACTTGGGAGATGTGCTCCCCTTCTGAAAATCGACCATTTTTTGACCCCTCTAAGTGCCGATTTAAAAAAAAATTCCCCATATACGTATAGAATCGTGACCTTTGATTTTCGATGTTAAACACTAATTTTTTTCGAGGAAAAAAAATTACGAGAACAAAAATTACATAAATCTTGCACGAGCGCTGCTGTGCTGCATCAATTTTATACCCGAGATTCTTCTCCGCGGTGCGGAAGGAACGTAAATAGCCAGCGATCACTCGACGATTGTGTTCTCTCGGCGTCGAGGCGATTTGCGGTGGGAAAAAATACACGGTCTCCCCCCCCCCTCGGTGTGTTATTCCGATGAACGCGTGTATGTACCAATATACTTGTACGATCCGCGTGTGTCTTGTGTTTGAATAGCGCGGGTGTGCGCGGCATTCAGTCGTTTAAAAAAACATTTTGAAATCTTTTTGTCCGACCCACGTGCGTGTGTGCGCCGAGCTTATGTTTCTCGCATTCGAGAGTTTCTTCGGAGCTGCTGAAAGTATATCTATTTCAGTGGCTAATGGCGCGCAGTTTATTTGCGCGCGCTATACACACACGTCTCTAATGTTTTACCGAAACTTCGCGAGTCCCGCAGCTCCGCGAGGCTTCTCGTCTATACCCTCACGTGTACACGGGTATAATGCGAAAGTGTAGAAACGAGTTAGGCGTTGAAATATTTCGTTTTTTGTTTTCAAAGGTATACGCTGTTTCTCTACGCTTTAACGTTACTATAAAATGCTGTGGTGAGACGATGAAAGCAATCAATTTTCTTACAACAATAGAGTATTTAAATTATGCTGTTAAAATTTGTGTTTATATTATTTCTTATTTTATGAAAATTTAAATTTGTATATAGCAGTACCTCAGTGACAAAAATGATGTTTTTTAGTATGAATTCGAAACTTTGTTGAATGACAGATGATGATCAACAATTTATTGTTATTATTTGTCAGCCGTATATAAATAAATTATTTCATTGTCTGCTACCTTGCCGTGCGAAATTCAAATATTTATTTGACTTTCCTTACTTAACTGACAATAATTAAATTTCATAAGTATCTTTTTCTATGTTATCGAAAATTCCCTACACTCAGAATATTCTGAATCTCTTTAAGTATATGTATAAATGATAAATTACGCTTAACCCAATTATTCTCAACTCAAACGCTACGGAACCTTCAAGCAAAGTAGCCTCGCTCTATAAGTGTCCGCCGAAAAGAAAAATTGAATCATTTCCACCGTTGGCCGTGGACTTTCTTATTTCAAATTTTCATTACTGAAAAGCCGTAACTGCGCCGAATATACGTGTGATAGACGTATAACTATAATTTCAAATCTCATTCCGTCGGTTTTAGTTGGACGAAGAGTTTTAATCAAGTGCTCGGGAAACAATGCCGCAATAAAGAATAATTTACCGTCTATATAAAGCGACTCGAGCTCCCGCCAGGCAAATCGGCCGCAATCTAGAACAACAGGTCTCACTATCCTCGATTGCTTCACGCTGAGAATTGAAACGAAAAATCCGGGAGAAAAATGAGAAAAGTCAGAGAAAACGATTGCGTGAATATTCGAGTGCAGAGAGAGAGAGAGAGAGCCATTATACACGTGCTATATATACGTATATATAATATATATAAAGTGGCGAGTGTTCTTGCTCTTGTTCTTTCAGAATATTCGATGTCAAGTTCGCGCATTTATAAATTCCAAGGTAATACTAAAATTGTATGGATGCGCTCGCGTCGGCGCTGCGGGAGAATTAAAAAAACCTTCCGCCATTATTAATTCTCATTGAGCGCGCGTGTATATAATGCTAAGCGTTATATTGGATTTTATTTTGCGCGCGCCTGCATATTTTTAATTAAAACTTAATTATGCAATAGCCCCGAATGATCTTTCGTTGCGAGCATTTTCACACGCGCCTCTCGATGAATACGTGCGGTCTAACTATATTGCGTCCGTTCTTGTGAATCATTGTTTATTGTGAATCATCCTTTTTTATTACTGTACACAGTAGGCAGACCTTTTTCACTTATTAGAAAGAATACGTGGGTGCGAAAAATACACATGTGAGATGAAACTATAACGTTAAATTAATCGTTTTGCTTCCAGTGCATTATTTTGTTTAAAGAGTTCATTAAAAATCCCATTCTCGTCGTTAACAAAATGTGGTGGTAACGCAAATGGTGGTAAAGCTTTAATAACGTTAATAATGCTTCTCGATCGAGTCATCCACTCAAACAATATTTAAAATTTTTAAAGCTTCGAAAAATTTTCCAAAATTTATTCCCATAATAATGCTCGGTTAACTCGCTGTTTTCGCATCGGTTTACGGGCGCACGGGCAAAGATTTTTTTTATGCATGCGCGCGGTATAAAAAATGCATTTTATCGATGGTCATTTCGTTGCCGCGCACGGGACAGTCCGCGCAACTATATACGCGCTGCAGCAGCTGTTTCTATTGGCGGTTTTGAAATTTCGACTTGGCTCTACCTACATACACTGCTCAACTGGCTCTGATGAATTTCCAACATGTGCTATCAATGACGCGTGAAAAAACGTCGTTCGTAAAGCGTAAATTTGTACGCAGGTTATAAAATTGGGGTAATTTAAGATGGACAGAAACGTGCGCGTTTTATGAAGACATCTGGCGTGCGCCGCTATGCGCGTTTACAATCAATCAAAAGATGAGGGAGTCGGAGCCAGGCCACAAGCTCAAACTCATCTGGCTTTGCCTGGCGTATGTAGATGCCTCGTTCGGCGTTTGATGGGATGATGGGAATCGATAAAGTTACTTTGGAAAAATACTAATCAAAGCTATAAAGTACACTTTGAGAGACTCGCATAAATCGTGTACTTATATCGTTGCTCATAACTGTTACCATATAAAATCGAGAATTACGTAAAGGGTCTACCATAATATCATCATAATTTGACGAGAATATAATTATAACATAATATGATCATATAACTATTGATCGTATTATAATCATAACTGATCATCTTATGTTACGATGATCATATTATAATTCTATAACCGATCATACATTGCGTTGCCGATCACAGCTGATCAACTTATGTTACGTTGGCCATATTGTAATCGTGAATCATGTTATGTTACCATAACGCAACACAATCTCGAAGAGTCAACGAAAGACGAAGGAAATCTCGCAAGTGATCTTGTTAGAAGCGCGTATAAGAGCTTTCGACTAACCGCACGAAGCGCGCAAGGTAAACACTCGGTAAATACCGAATAAGCCCTAAAGTATCAGGAAGATGCCGCGAGGGGGGCCAAAGAGATTTGCGCATATTGGAGGTCTGCAGGTAGTAAAGAGGAGATAATACAAGTTATGCGTGGAAGAAGTTATGTGTGTGTGTGTGTGTGTGTGTGTGTTGGCCGAGGCCAAGGCGGGATGCCCCTCAAGTCTCTCGGCCACCACCCCCGAGCTCCTCTCTCGTTCTTCTTCCCCTTTAAGGCCTTGCCGTCTAACTTGACCGTCTATTTTGCCTGCGAGGCGCCCCTCCAGCCTCTGCCTCGCGCCAACCCTTCCTTCACCCCTTCGATTCAACTTTCTTACGTTTATTTCTGCTCCCCTCTTATAGTTAGTCAGCCGGAGACTGTCCGATAGTGCGCGGGACGCGCGTAACGAGTTTACGCTCGCGTGAGAGAGAGATAGTGTACAGTTCTGTTGGACGTGTCGCGAAAGTTCGGCGGGAAAGTTGTCGCGTCTGCGAAGAGCTTGCAGGATGTGAAGGTCCGTTTTTGTAGCGAGATCGGAGAGTAACGCGATTCGGGCATTAAATTATTGTAAACGGATGATACTGCGGGGAGAGATGCGCGGAGATCGTTGTGATGATGTATATATAGTTGCTAATGGAGTTTTGGGGAGTCGAAATTTACGTTTGGTTGATGAAGCACTTGAGCGAAACGGAAATGATTAACAAAATAATCAATTAAAGCATAGTGATCGAGAATTTTTTAAAGGGTTTTTAGACTTTGTTGAAAAAATAAGTACAATACACTGAATACAATTAAAGCACTTTTTTGTAAGTATTCGTACTGGCTTACTTTCTAAGTACCAAGAATTAAAAAAAGAAAATTCTATGGGCAAAAAATTTTTTGATACATTTATATACAGAGTAATTTTTATGAGAATTACAATAAATCTTCCGCCGTATACAAGTTGTAATGAAAGAGTCCCTTTGTGCGAGGCTTTTCCTCGAGCAACGCCTGCGCGCGCTCAAAGTAGAATCGCGAGAAAAAGTCTAATGTAATAACGACTCGTTACTCTCGGATCTCAGCGCAAAGAAAGCGGCGGAGCAAATTAGCCCAAGGGTGATGCGTCATCGGGCCGGCCGCGCGAGAATCGCATCGCTCGCGCGATGAAAGTGCCCGCGGAGCTGCTGGAGCCGCGGCCGCCTCCGGGCCCCGAGGACACGCGAGCGATCGCCGTCGCCGTCGATCAGAGGAGTCGGGCCCAACGAGAGCAGCGCCAGTAGTGCGATCGCGGGAGGAGCAGCAGCGGAAGATGCCGATAATGCTGAAGATGATCGACATCTTCGGCTCGATCCGCTCGCTGTTCAAGGTCCAGCGCGTCGCCGAGGACACGCTGATCTTTCGGCTGCACTACCGGGCGACGGTGGCGCTGCTGCTCGCCGGCTGCCTCACCCTCGCCTGCAAGAGCATAAGCGGCTCGCCGATCCACTGCGAGGCCTCGGGCTCCGTCGACAAGGTCGTCCTCGAGACGTTCTGCTGGCTGCACACCACCTACAGCATGGTCCACGCGTTCAACATGAGCCTCGGCCGCTCGATACCCTATCCCGGCGTCTCCAACAGCGGCGTCTCCAAGACCGAGGTCCACGGCCACGGGCCCCATCCGCTCGTCAAGCAGCACAAGTACTATCAGTGGGTCATCTTCGCACTGCTCTTGCAAGTAAGCCGCCGCCGCCGCTGCGCGTCTTGCTATACGCGCGGCTGATGCCGCTGCTGCTGATGATGCTGCTGCTGCTGCTGCGATGGGTGCAGTGCTCGATTTTCTTTCTACTCTTCTCTATATACCTGTATATACGTGTGACTGTGCGTTGCGCAATGTATCGCGCCGATGAAGAGGACAAGGCGGCTTTGCCAGCGGATTACAATGTTTCGGGAAGGGCTTCGCTGATTACACCGTCGATATCGCTATCATCGGGTTAATTCGTAGCGCGAAACAACTTGGTGCACGATTCCAATGACGCGAGCGTTCCCATCGAAATTTCGAATACTCTTGCGAATGGGTACATTTTCGCTAGTCATTCTCTGCGCGATCCCTTATTTTGAGAAACGCAGTTCTCAAATACAAATCTCGCTAATCGCTATGAAGAAAAGTTTGTTTTTGCAAACCCGCGCAGTGATTAAAAACTCATAGTTCTTTTTAGGTGGAAAAAAAATGTTCCTAATAGCTTTTCGTTCTTTTAAAATGTTCGTAATTTTGAATCAAAGCTCCTCCTCTCTTGGATTCAATGCATTTTTGCTCAGAAAACCTTTCCTTTCGCCCCTAACGTTAATCGAAGTGGGGTATAGAACTCCAAAATGTTCGACCCTTAATTCGAAGATGTCTATACATTCCAAAACGATTTCCTCGCGCGCCACCCCCTAAACAATAAATTTTCAGCATTTAAAACAGTCTGGAGAATAAGCGCTCGCATCGGAACAAGAATAAGACGACGCAGGAGAAGACGACGAAGAAGAAGGAGAAGAAGACGACGGTATAGCAGGGAGGAAGAAGGCGGCAGAAGCAAAAGAAAAGCAGAAAGAAACGCGGACGAGTTTTCCTTGCTCTCCGAAGAGTCTCTCTCTCTTTCTCTCGGGGGATTAAGCGCGCTCTCTTGTTAGACAAGCTCGGCTGCTACCAAGCTGCAGCCGCTTATTCTTCTTCATCTCTGCCCACTCGTGCAGCCTCTCTGCATCCCTTTTTCTCTTTCTCTCCCTACTTCCTCTATCTCACTCACTCTCTCTCTCTCTCTCTCGCGCGCGCGCGAGCATTGTTAGACTCGCGCGCTGCCCTCGCTGCTTGCGCCTCTCCACCATCTCGGTCGGATTGAGAGATTAAGTGTGTCCAATGCAGCGAGATCTCTCTTACTCTCGCGCAGCCAACGCCGGAATTAAAAATCCCCCCCCCCTCTCTCTCTCTCCTTCCTGCGAAATCCCTCATTCCTCATATATACACTCGCAATAGATACGAGCTTCTAATTTGTATACCCTTCGCCTCATTGTGCGCGCGCTGTCGCTTTACCGCACGTTCGAAAAAGAAGCGATCCTTGACATTGAAATACAGCTTCGTTCCCAAGAGTATACATGGGCGATTCTCTGTAAGATCGCTTGACAATTTCCTTAAAAAAGTATTCTATGCACATTCGATGAAAAACGCTTCCGTCGGGCGCAATGAACTTTTGAAAATTTGCAAAACATGAAAAAAAAATGCTTAAAATTCTAACTTGGGCCATTTGTACAGCTCAAAAATTAATGGAGGAAAGAATCCGTATAAATTCAGGTAAAGGTGTATGACACCAAGTAGAAGAAATCTATCAGATTTTGGAGGTAGAAAAATTTTCGGCCAAGCGATCTCACGGAGAATCACCCGTATACGCACTGTGTAAGCTTCGCGATGATGCCCGCTTCGGAATGCCGGAGACGAGCAGTAAAATGCGAGAGAGGCTGCGATCGCGGCGCGCTCGTAATAGGAACAAATGCAAACCGCGCGGCTGTAATGGCACGCGTCGACGCAAGCGTTGACACGCGGCTAATAAAGCAGTGCGCGCCGCATCGCCTGTGCCCCGCATCGCGCGCGTTTACGGGAATTAAATACTTCCTGATGGCCGCGATCTACGGAAAACTCCCGCGAAATTACGCCCCGGCGTCCGGCCGCTCGACTCGTCGGACGTTTCAATTCAACACAATCCCATCATAGCTCGGTGTTCTGGGTTCTATAGCTGTACACAGGCCGTTTCTCGAGGCGACAGCCGCGTAATTTGCCGAGTCCTCTCTCTCTCTCTCTCTGTGCGCGCGATCCCATTTCCGCGGTCCATCTCCCTCTCTCTCTCTCTCTCTCTCTTTCTCCCCGTTCGTACACGTGACGCCGTAGTTACTCACGCACTCGCGCGAGCCGATAGCTCTCGCCGATAATGAGGCAATTTACGAGCTGGATTGTCTTCTCTCTCTCTCTCTCTCTCTCTTTCTGCGCGCACGCACGCAGCTCTCCATTATACGCCGCGCGCCGGTGCGCAGAATCTCCTTTTGCCGATCCCGATCCCACTGCGTGCGACTCTTCCGTTTCCTGCAGTATTTCCCGAGGAAACTCCGTGCCGGGCTGTGTTTTCGCCTCCACCTGCTCGCGATTCCATTTTCGTTTGGCCCGCGATGTATTCGTATATCCAATGTTTTCTTCTCAGAACAAACCGTCTATACTTCACGAATACGTATATAGTCGTTATCTCAGCGCGCGCGCACTGCACGCAGGTTCGATGAACTTTCGGCTGGCGCGTTATATTGTAAATATTCTCGTGCGCGCGCGCGCGTGTGTACATAGACGCGCGCGTATGGGCACACACGCACGTATGCTCCAACTGCCAGTCAAAACGACGTACTCTCTCTCTCTCTCTGATGCGCTTCCGCATCCCGAAGCAGAGACGCTGATGCTGCGCGCGTTTCAATAAAAGACTCGCGCGGAGCTGGCCGAGCGCCAACTCTTTCGGGCTGTGCGTGCTGCTATATTATATACCTATGTAGATGGGCGTGTATAGGGGGGACCGAAGAATTCGTGTGTACAAGAAGCCGATATGTATAGGTGCATTGACACCGATCCGAAAATTCACGCGCACCGTCGGCTCGCAGCCAAAGACGATCGTTACAAGCGATGATTATGCTAATGCCCCGGGAATTATTATAGAGAAAGGCTCGACGGCGCGCGCCACGACGTCTCACTTTTCGCCCGACGATTCTCTCGTCGAAGCTTTCTTCGTTGCGATCACTCGAGACAGCAGCGCAGAGCTAGATACATCGCGTGCCGCTGCATCTCTCTCGGTGTATATTTTAGAAAAAAGGAGCGTCTCTTTCTCTTCTGAGCTGTAACACGCGATAAAGCGTATGTATATATGTATACAGTGTATAGCGGAGAAGGAGAGAGAGAGAGAGAGAGAGAGAGAGAGAGAGAGAGAGAGACGCATCTTTCGAGCCCATTTGCAAATTCTTCGGGCCGACGCGCCGCTGCAATTACAAGCCATCAAATGAGCGCCGAGGCGATAATGCCTCCGAGAAATAACGTATACTTTGCGAATAAGCTCATAGGCACACACGTCTCTCACTCTCGCGCGCGCGCGCCGCGCGGACGAAATTCATTCTTGCGCGTCTACGGGCGGATGAATACGGGGGGAATTCCGCGAAAAATATTTAGATAAGTGGGTTCGAGAGTAAAAAAAGCTTCGCGCTGCAACTCGGGGACCGCAGTATTCTACGTCCTGTACGTAGAACACAAAATACGAAGAAACTAGTGTTCTCCGGAAAATGATCGCTGGACATTGTCTTGTAACAGATTTGTGAAATTGAAAAAGTGATACGTATTTTTTTCTTATAGATTTCTTACAGATTTTCAGGAAACACAGCTTCAATTTGAACTGTAAAACATTAAAATGGGTGCTTAGATTTAGTCATTGACCTTTGGGTATAGCAGTAGGGCTTTAAATACAAATTTTTTAATTTTCATAAATTTGTTATTGAAATGTAACTAGGAACTTTACGAAAAATTGATAAGACTAAAAAGTTCTTAAAAATTAACGAAAGAATACACTTGAAATATTTCGGAGTAAAATTTGGCCAATCTGATCGCGGAATCCTACAGAAGTAGAGAAATTCTGTCCCGCAGGTGTAGCGCGAAATTTTTTTTTTATTTTCCAACCACGTGTCTAAATATTTTTCAAGGAATTTTCCATGTACACGTCTACACGTATATCCATATAATATATATATATATATATCTATATATATATGTATCTCTCTCTCCTGCGGGCCATTAACATAATAAGCCTCTCTTTGCCGCGTACGTATTTTCTAGCGCGCTTCTATTCCTCTCCGCGGAAACTTGTCCGCGTGCGCGCAGCGCACGTGGGGCCCTTTTCCATTGTCCATTGTTCCCCGGCTCTCGCGCGGGCCATTCTTCCGCGCGCGGAGCCAAGTCCGCGCCCTCAAGCCTCGAGCTTCTCGCAGAACCGCAGCGCAAGTATCCCGCTCTTATACACACACACATACACACACACACACACCAGGGGGGGGAGAAAGAGTTCTCCAAGCTGTGTGTGTACGCGGGAGAGCTCAGCGGCTGCGATTTTCACGCGACGAAATATAGCTGGCCTTTGTCTTGGTCCTCCCTCGACAAGATCTGCTGCTGCTCCGACTGCTGCGAGCGAGAGAAAATTTTGACTTTCCGGCAAGTAAGTCTCCTAAGATTGAAAATAATTCAAAATTCTCCTGGCGCTCAACTCCGGTCAACGAGGCGCCAGCGTTTCTGTCGCGAGTTTTCGACAGTCTGCGGTGTCCGCAGAACAGTTTACACGTCGCTCTCGAGCAAACACTGCACGTGCATGTGTGCGCCGCGCTTGTGGGAGCGCGAGAGATTATAAATAATTGTCGTGCATTATTCAGAAATTAGTTTGCGAGGTTTCGTGACAGCAGCTTACGAAATAACATCTCGTCTCAGGCACATTACGCACAGAAAGGTATGAATTAAGATGAGCTGGAAAAAGAAAGAAATAATACGTGAAAAGCTCGTCAGAAGGCCAAAGCTAATTAAAAATTCAAATTTCGCGCCACAACAAAGCGAATGAAAAAGCGGTAATAGTTTGCTTATAAAAAATTGTGAAAACAAAACGCACCGGTAAACCTATAATATACAGTTGCCTCCCTGTTATGAAATTATCTTCCATTTCACAATAAGTTTGAAGTTAATACTTAAGTATCTCTCAAAAATGAATAGTATTACGAGATTTTCACATATTATGCAAATATCACGAGGAATGACATCTAAATACACAGATATTACATATGATCTTCAAATTTTGTGATATGATGGATATATAATGACCGTACACCGGAAGGCAACTATGTTTTCATTTTCCGGAATTTTATTTTCACCATTTCTGTTTTGGCGCGAATCTAAAAATTTTAATGAACTCATGCACGCCATTTCTTGATTCTAGTCTATCCATTCGGTAACAGCCTCACACCTTTCAACCGATTTTTTTTTCATTATTTTTTTGTTAATTTTATTCGATAATATCGCGGACGATCCAGTTCAAATCAGTTAAATCGAGGAAAGAAATTGTCGAGCGATCGGGAGCGCGAGAGCTTCAAGGCCCACGCTCGCGCGCGCGCGCGACGACGACGAATTCTCCGCGAATTCTCGAAGACTTCGTCAGGGGCTATCTATACATTCGAGGAGAATTATTCGCGTTGCGGCCGGCGAAGATTGATGCGCGCGACCGCAAGCTATAACTCGGGAGATAGAACGAGCCTCTGCTCACTAAACGGCTGCTGTGTCAAACGAATGCGCGATGCTTATTCCATCGGGAGTGGGTAGACGCGCGCAGCGTATAAGTGACTCTCCGCGCGAATCCATTGTTGCTTCTGCGTTTCTTGGCTTCCTAGGCCCCTTTGTGTGGCTCGTCGCGCACAGGCAATACCGCGTGTATCTTCGCTTTACGAGGATTGCCGAGTAGGACATAAAAATCCTACTTGAGTACACAGAATTTTAAGCACACTTTAAATACGTAAAGGGCGTTAAAAACATTCTTTGGAGAGTAATTGTACTCCCGGGAGGAATGTTTAAGAATTTAAGGGTGTAGGAAACAGTTGTTGTACTTTAGGTGGAGGATTTAGGAAAATGTTCTTTTTTGCAAGTACTGATGTACTTTGTATTAAGTACTTCAATGCGTGTGTTTTAGGGGTTTTTTTTAAATTCTCAACTATATACTGAAGAAAAGTATTTATATGTTTTCTTTATGAGCTTATTCGCTTGAAACTGAAGATGATCATCGATAGTAGTAAGCAGAATTAGAAAAAGCGATGTTTACCAAGTATACAAAATTCAAGGTGATTGGATTTTCAAGAACAGCATTTAGAAAAAAAGTGGATACCTGTATAATTACGAATCTTTTTTGGATACTTTATGTTACTTACACTTTTTAAGCATTAACTGATTTGTTTTCAATACCGCTAATGACCACTTTTGGCAGTTACGAGTAGGAAAAGAAAAACTGTTTAACTCTGAAAACAACGCTAAGCATATTTTCATTAATTTCAGAGTTAAATTTACTTCAAACTAGAACGCTTTCTTTTAATTAAGACGTTCAACAAGAGCACAGCGGTGAATAATCAAGTACCTCGGTAACAACTCGATGAATTACTCAAGTTTTCTTCTGTTCCCCGTCACTCGAGCTACTTAAATAAAAAGCACTAATTTCCATCTTCATAATATCAATTAATTTCCCCTCTACACGAACCAATTGAATTATACCCCGCGGGAGACTCTCTCGCTGCAGTGTCGCCTATGCAAGTGTTGATCGTTGGACTTTGACAAAAGGAAAAAAGTTACCGCCGCGGCGTTGCGCGCGCGCTCGGATAATTCCGTTTAACGAATTGTCCGGCGACACGCAACCGATAACTATATACAGGTATATACACACGTGGCCGCCGCGTAGAAACTTCTCTCTCTCTCTCTCTCTCTCTCTCTTCCCTCTTTCGCGGGCGCGCGCGCGTGCACTAATCTCCGGGACAGAATCTAAGAGGAAATCTAAGCGGCGCAATTAAGAAAAGCCCGGCAAACGGTATCACGTATCCCCCTGAAATTTCCAAGCGACATGTTCGTACGTTGACTCTCTCTCTCGCTCGCTCGCTCGCGCGCGACAATATCTGAACTTCTCTGCCATAGCTCTGGGTATTACACGTACGCGGAAGATGTAATCTCCCCATAGACGCGCTCGCGCGCCGAGTGTACAAACCGAGAAGTCGTCGTCGTCGTCGTCGCATCTATCCCCGCGCGAGAGCTCTCTCGTGCGCGCGCGTACTGGTATAGAGAAAATACCATAAGCCGCGACTACGGGCTTCCACTTATATACGACTTATAGCGATATATACCCGGCTAGATAAGCTCGGAGAGCAGCGCGAACCAAGCCGGGGATATAGTGGAGGATCGCTAGCTCTCGCTCGATAATTAGCTCCGACTATATACACCTTCTGCTTCTCTTCTCCTCTCGTTATAGAGGGAGAGAGCTTCTCGGCTCGCCGAGCGAGACTATGCTCTAATAAACCGACCAATATCCCGAGATCTTCATTAGACCGAATTCCTTGTCTATTTGTTCCTGTCTCTCTCTATAATCCTTCTCTTTAGCTTTTGGTTCAGCGGTACACGGGAAAATCCAGAAAATTAATTCCTTTTACCGAGCTCGCGATGTTTGAGAACATTTTTTTTCCGTGCTCTATATTGTGACTCGTCGTTTTTTCGACGACTGTGCTTACAAAGAAAATTACTGTGTGGGTTAAAGAGATAGAACACTATTCAATAGTATTTCTATATGAGATCCAAGTAGTAATTATAGAAATGAAATATTTGTACTTAAAATACACACAAAGTGTATAATATAAAAAAAATATCACTTTTTTAAAATTTTGGGATCCCAAGAAAACTGACTTAATTCTGTGGATTTTCCAGTGTACTCTACTCAAACAAATACTGTGGGTGTAATATGTATTCTGTTTCGGGCGCGCTCTGTCTTTCCGCCGAGTAGTTATATATCTTCTGCCGTATCTGGAAAAGCAAATTTCTATAAGCAATGAATGCATTTATGTGAGGCTATTAAACATTGCCTTTCATTCTGTATACATGTACTGTGATACTACTGCATTCCTGATGGCTTTAAGTATCATTTAAATTTACTTATCTGTTTCCATGAGAAGACGTGCTTTCGCTGCCAGCAGTCTAGATCAATTAATAGAATTGAAATATGCAAAAAAACAAACTTGTTCTTCTAACGTGAATTCGAGATGCATTTACACTTCCAGTTGAATTGTCCAGCATTTAAGTAATATCCATATGTTGGACTACAGTTATTTTTGTAAGATTTTTTTTACAAATTCTTTCAATATAAAACGACAAATTTTGACTGTCTAAAATGATCAATATTTTACGTTCTTAGATGAAAGCTAAGATATCGCTATTACGTTAATTACTCATCTTCATGTGAATTGTCTGATAATTTAAAAGGCGTGATTTTTGAAAAGTAAAGGAACAAGACTGGTCTGGTGAAAAATGATCGAATGGTTGCCTTGAATGAATATTCGTATGGAGTGACTTGAAATATATTTTAATGATTACAACAGCCTAGCATAAATCACTTAGAGATGATTCAAAATGGTGATTTTACTGTACGTATTAATTGTTGATATATGAATGAAACTTACCACATACAAGCTTTTAACTGAGGCTTACTTCCTTAAGTGATTGCGTCTAGATCGAAACCTGTCATAATAGTAAAATATTCTTATAATTAAAAACGAATGATCGAGTATACCCTCGGCATTAAAATTCAATTGGTTATTTCGCTTTCGAGCAGCAATTGTAGCCGTCGTTGAAAATGAATGAAAGTAATGTTTGAAGTATCGAGCGTTTAGATCGTGTATCGAAGATAAACTGTGTTTGTTAGGCTCTCTACTCATTTTGAAAGAAACATTTATGATGCGTTAGTTAAAAATGTCGCATGCACTAGCCATTTTTAAAATTAAAAATTTAATATTATTGCATACGAAGACACTCAATTGTTGATAACCTATAATATTTTTTATACGATTTTTACATTGATATTCAACAAATGATGGTAATATGCTATATTTTATGTTGAATGACATTAATATGGCCTATAATGCCATTATAAACTTTGATATCATTAGTACAAAGTATAATGAGTATGAAAAGTAATATTACTGTTACATAATCTGATCAGTTGTGATGGTAATATGATTATGGTAATAAAATAATCGGTTATGATTACGATATGATAATAATAGCATTATATGATCATGGTAACATCATATGATCAGTTATATAACTGTTATAAATTTATTTGTAGCTGCACATATAGTAGCTTTCTGTTATGGAACAAGCTGGCGGTAGCTAACTTTTCTATCAGGTTTATTAATTTTATTTTAAATACCGAAATACGTATGTTTGAGGTTAAGTAAAAAATTAACGGGGTTTCAGCGGTAACCCAACTAGAAACCTACATGGTTTCTAGCTACCGATTCTAGCTACTTATTAATAACTTAACGGGCGAAATCTGTTAGCTCTCTACCAGGGATGATATTCCCGTCATATTTTATAGTAAAATTTCTACCACTGCAAAGTCGTTTTCTACCAAAGCATTACCAGAACACGATATGCGTGATATTTTGATGATTTCACCAAAGTGAGAAACTAATCCAACCACTCGTGAATTGCACTCGCGGATCGCGAAAACGTTAGCGAAGACACAGCGTCAGAGCTCAGTGCCAAAACGAACGAGCGCGTCAGAGCGCGCGGTAGTAAGCGAAGTATACATGCACGCGGCCGCGAGCTTGCCAAAATAATTTCATTGCGAAAGTTCGGAATTAATCGAGCGATTGATTGGAGTGCCGCGAGAGAGAGAGAGAGAGAGCTGCGCGTTGAGTAATTGAAATTACTCGAGTATATCGCACGTCGTTCAATTAGTCTATCGGCACACCGCGCGGCTATCCGTTAATTAACAGCAATTCCGACCTCGCTAATACGTCTTCCGCAACAGAAGCAGCAGTAGGAGAGAGAAAAAAGTAGAATAAAAGCCGCTGCGCGGAGACAGGAAAAGAATGAATTCGACTGTATACGCGAGCGTGAGAGACAGCTGCGGTTAGCCTCGAGACTCTGCTCGAGATTTTCGCACACTATTGTCTCTCCTGCGGCTGTATATATTGTCGTGCGACGCAGAGACAAAGACAACGACGACGACGACGACGACGACGACGTCTTGGTGCATTAACACCTCGACTAGCGCTCGGCGAGGTGTATATAGCCTCCCGCGCGAAACCATGAACTTAATTAAGCGCAGCTGAGAGAAGGTCGCGAATATTTCTGCGAGCTTCTCTCTCCAACATACAGAGCATCTTGTAAGCCGCGCGGATCGGCCGTTTATATAAATAAGAAAACCGCGCGCGTTTCTCTAATACCCTTGCGACGGGGTGTGTAATTATATTTTTCGCGCGATTGTACACGCGCTTTAACTCTGCCGCCCGAGGCTGGACAAGTTGCAGATGTACATAATGCGTACGCGCGTTTACGCTCCTAATGGAGCCGTAAAGCTCCCCCCATTCATCCCTCGTCCCCGCGATTATTGCCTCGTAAGAGGGAACGAATGACGCGCAGTTTGTACTTTCGAGGAACGGATAAAGATCGAGCGGATATGTACTGCAGAATACGTTGTCGGCGGCGGCGGCGGCGGCGACGAGAAGAGTCGACAATATTGGCTGAAAGAATCCGCGCTGCGCGCATACACGCGCGCGTTCGTGCAGAGGTCTTGACATGACAAGCGTAATTAGCGGAATTCCTCGCATTTTTCCCCCTCGAAGCATCAGCTCCCCCCCCCCCCTGCTCCCCGTCGACGATTATGGGAGATTAGAGAGGAATATTTCTCGGAGTCTCTTTCTCTCTCGAATCGCGAGAACCCGTTTACTCCGCATATATGCACGCGAAACAGCGTTCGCATTAGCATCAACAACGCGTATGGGCCGTGCACGGGCCGCGAGGCCTGTCACTGTAAAAATTACTATTATTACGCGGTAATGATTGTAATGTACGATAATTGATACGTATATGATAGTGGCGGCCTGACTTACTTGTTAAATACCAATTTTTATTGTACAATGTATTCGGTTTCCGGAACGCTTAATGCGTGCGGGGCAGTAATTTTTAGTACTTTGAATATTTGAAATTATACTATAGCTCGTAGTTTTCAATTTCGAGCCGTGTGCGGCGTCGCGAGGAATAGTACGGGCGATTTCTAGAGAGGGTGACAGACTTTAATGGCAAATTCAAGTAATCATCTTACTTAAGTATACACCGCATACTTTTCTTGCTCAACCTGTAACAGACCTTTTTGCACCTTTCGACTGGTACGTCATTTACCTGTCAAATTTCATTATAGAAGCTTCGTAGGTTTAAAAAATTTTACATGTTTTAAAAATTTTCTTAAAATTTTCTAAGAAATCGATTAATTTTAATAAGTAAAAATTATCATATATTAAGAAAATTATAAAATTATCGTTCGATAGCATCTACGTAATACTAATTATGACTGCCTATTGTATCTGCTAATTACCGTTTACTTATCATTAATTTCTTATCATCGCTAATATTCATCATTATGATGAAGTCATTAATAATACAGAGCTAGTTTATGTATCAGATCCGAAGCCTAATAATAGCAGGTAATACATCTCGTAAAAAGTAAAACAGACAAATGAGAATAAAATTAAATTCAAATTATTTCGAGGTTGCCGCGCATAAAACGTAATGTACAGTATAAAATTTAAGCTAAAGCTCTCACACGCACGCGCGTATAACGATGAAATTGAGCGTATCGCCGTTCGCAACAACATCGATCTTGATTATCCCGGCGATACAGTGAATTTCGATAGTCGCGTCTCCTCGGGGCAAGTCGATAATTTCGCGGATTATTATTATTAAAACTTGAGGGATTCCCGCCGCCGAGACGCTCTCTCATATATATATCTGGCTCGATATATATCTGGAAATCTGAAAGAGAGTCCGAGACACACACACACACACACACACACAGGCAGACGGACGGACGCGTATACACACGGGCACGCACTCGGAGAGTATTAAAACATTTTCTCGCCGCAGCTTTCAATTACAATCAACGCAGCTCTCCGTCGTTATATCCTTATAGCGCGCGCGCGCGAGAGGGAGAGCCGAGAGAGCGAGCGCGCGATTATAACGAGCGGCCTCCGCAGCGCGCGCGCAGAGAGCGCGAGATCTCTTGGGCGCACGTGCGAGAGAGCGAGAGAGTAGCCTAAGTGGCCGGGGTAGTATATACACATGCGCATCGAAAATATCGCGGAGCCCCGGCATTAATCAGGCGCGAGCGAGGAGCTGCAGCGAACGACCGCCGCCGCCGCCGCCGCCGCGAAAGGGCATATTTCCTCGTTATCGCGATGCCGTTTTTCTCTCGGCGCGAGCGCGCAAGTGAGCGTGCGCGATGAGGAATTCGTTTAAGAATGCGATATTAATAACGCGCACTGCCTCCCCTCTCGCGTACACACTGCGCTCACTCGCTCTGCTCCCTCTGCGCCGAATGTGTATAAGCGCGCGCGCGCGCGCGAATTATAAATTTGAATTTCGCGCCAAAGCCCTTATTTCGTTCCCATGGGAGTGCGGCGAGATTTTTATTGAAAAGTTTTATACGGACGGGGCAGAGGAATCGATTGTAATTCAGAGATCGATTATACGGTTCGCGGGAGATTCTCGTAAAAAAAAGGCTGGCGGATTCAATTATTCCAATCGAATATTGCGATTAGTCATTCCCGGCAACCGCCGCTCTCCCGCATTATTCAGCGAGTCTATTAATTTTCTTTCGCGGCTCCCACGGGGATACTCGCGCGGAGGGAATTTTAATGCTTAGAATTATACGCGATTCTTTTCGCCGCTCTGATGTACAAATGTATTATGCGCTACTTTACAATCCTCGTAGAAAATGTTCCCTGTATATTTGTAAGTTATAGGCTGAAATTAATGGAACTGCGCCCGAGAATTGGAGTATATTTATTGAGCAAAATTAGCGCTAATTTATTCACTTTATTATTATCACAGTTTGCCCTATAAATGTTTTACTTTTGATCCAAAAATGTTTATTACGAATTGTAGCATTAACTTTGTCATTTCGTTATTTCTATAATGAGTGCGTGAGAAGGCTTTAATTAATATCTATATAATTATCATTATATAAATTCATTATTTATATAAATTTTCCATTTCCTGACTTGTTGTATATATATAATACAACAAGAGGAGTGAGGAATTTTGCGGAAGTAGAATTGAATTAATTTTATATGGTAACCTTTGAAAGTTTTACTGAGATTATTGTGTATACAGATTTACATTTAAGTTTTCTTCAAGTATAGCTATAGGTTTAGTACATTTCAATTAAGTATATACTTACAGTTTTATACCGGTCCAGAACTTGTGTCTAGACATTTGAATATCGTAAGAAAGAAAGAAGGAAATAGTATAGTAACAGTGTGTGCGTAGTTCGTTGTAAGTCTCTTTCGTTGCTTTGTCATCAAGTGGCTAATTTGCCTAAGTAACCAAGAGATAGGAACTATTGCCATTCGGTGAATTCCCCGAATGTTAAACGCATCGAACAGAGAAACATTTTCGAACAATCGCTCATTAGGCGACGCGCAAGTTGATTTACAAAAGGGATTACAATTAATTAGGGAAAGAGGGACACGTATATATGAATGGCTAGTAGCTAAAGAGACGTAACGTAGGTTAAACAGAGCATATCAGTCGTACGGAATACGTGTTGGAGACGAGTAAAAAGTGCTTAATGGTACAATTGCAGGCGATTCTGTTCTACACGCCGCGCTGGCTGTGGAAGGGCTGGGAGGGCGGCAAGATCCACGCTCTCATGATGGACCTCGACATCGGGCTCTGCTCCGAAGTCGAGAAGAAGCAGAAGAAGAAGATGCTCCTCGACTATCTCTGGGAGAATCTGCGCTTCCACAACTGGTGGGCGTACAGGTACTACCTCTGCGAGGTGCTCGCCCTCCTGAACGTCATCGGTGAGTCTCTCCCTCTCTTACTCTCTCTCTCTCTCACTCTCTCACTCTCTCACTCTGTCTCTCCCTCTCTTTTATTTTCAATTCGACAATTATCATAAATCTTGCCGGACGACTCTCTGAAAATTAACTCCGGCGAATTTTCCCAGCCTCCCGTTAAAAAAAAGCCTTTCCTTTTAAGTGCGCGCGCGCTACTCGCCGCGGCTTATGTGCGCGCGCGCGAGAGGGTTAATTTTACCCGCTTATCGGAAAGAGAATCGAGCGTAGGCCACTGCCGTTTTATATGTGTATTCGTGGCTCTCGAGAGCGTCTGGCGAGTAAACGGATGATGCGTGTGGAAAAATATGAGGCGCGCGAAGGGGAGAGTCACCCGGTACATGGTTATGCGCACTTGCGATCGTAACGATCGATGAGAATCGAAATTTATTCATGGATTTTCTGGTTCGGGATCGATGTATCCATTATTCGGTGCTGAGTCGAAGTTTAAATGAAAAAAATGATATCTTTGTACGAGCTTAAAATGAGAAATTTGCGAGCTTTCGAAAAGTCGCACACAGCATAACTGATTAAGGTTTTCAACAGCAGCAAGAGAAGAAGGCTTTGCGATAAGCTCTCGTAAAACTTTTGTTCACCATGTGCTTTCACATTTCTCCAAAATGAGAATCGAATTTATTTCAATTTTAAGCTGATTATGATAAAAAATATTACATGGAGTACGAGAGATAGAATTATGATTCCATAGCACATATTTGTCATCGTAAGACCTTCAGCTCGGGAGTCTAAAAGCGCCAAAATTATAAACTTTCAATGTGAAAAGAGAAATCCACTGCTTCTCTATGTTCAATAGAAATGAATTGTTTTCGTAAAATTTTATTCGTATCACTGAAATGCTTGGTGGCCTTTGGATTTCAGTGCAGTTATAATATTTTTTATGTATCAATGAGAGAAAGCTTTTATTTCTGCTTTCCAATCATCATAAATCTGAATAACACCGAATGTGTAATTTTCTCATGAATTTAATGCAACATTGTTTATATTATTTCTTGATATACATGCACTTATTAACTGGTGGTACATTAAAAAACAGTCATTAAATTTGTTTTATACAGATGCGAGAAAATCAATAATTGATATTTTAAGATTTTTTTAAGTAATATAAAAAAATAATAGTGACGTTACATGTTGATTCAAGCCACACTGGCTGCAATCAAAACTGGACGAATCCTCTATACGCGAAATTAATAGCTCCCTCTATCTTTGAAGATTAACTTTGTGCCTGAATATCGAGAAGGTTTACATTACGAAAACGGGTTTCGGGCAGAAGCCTGGATGTTGTTGTATAGGCGCGCGTATAACAACTCTAGCGCGTGAATGGGCGCGGAGAATTTTTGGCAGCAGTGCAGTAGGCGAAAAAACTCTTTGAAACGCTCTCTATGCTGCCACATGAGCAACTGATGTTTATACACAATGCATAAACTGCGCAGGCCAGATGTTCCTGATGAACCGTTTCTTCGACGGCGCATTCCTGACCTTCGGCATCGACGTGCTGCGCTTCCTCGAGTCCGACCAGGAGGACCGCGTCGACCCGATGATCTACGTCTTCCCCCGCATGACCAAGTGCACGTTCTACAAGTACGGTGTGAGCGGCGAGGTCGAGCGACACGACGCCGTCTGCATACTGCCCCTCAACGTCGTCAACGAGAAGATCTACGTGTTCCTCTGGTTCTGGTTCCTCTTCCTCGGCGTCCTCAGCCTGCTGACCGTCATTTACAGGGTAAGCTCTCGCGGCAATTCGCGCATGCGTGTTTTTTGTCTTTTGGCTTCGGGGTCAATTCGAAGGTTGATTAAAAATTCGAATTTCGCGCCACGGTGCAGTATGAATAAATATATAGTTTGTTTCAAAAGGATAATGACGAGGAAATTGGCACTTTGTTGCCCTACTTATTGTAATAATTTATTGTTTTAGGAACTTTATGAAATAATAGATTCTTACATAATAGAGGTCAATCTGTATCTCGTAACTTGTTGAAATTTCACTTTCACAATTAAAATGCAAGAAAATCGTTAATTTTTCGCATCCACTGCATTGTAGCGTGAAATTTGAATTTTCGCTAGAATACACAATCGCTAGAGACGCACCGCACCCTACGAACTATTTTTCGGCCGTTAAGCGCTATATACGCGTCGCCCCCCGTAAAGCCGTATTTATCGCACCACAAGAGCTAAGCCCCGCACCGAAAACCGGCGTTCCTCCATACTCGTCGTCGTAAAACTTATGAGAGCTTGTAGCGCCAAAAACTACTGGTTTTAATGGACTTTCGCGGAAGCGGCCGCGCGCGGGAATTCGGTTCTTTGAAACGTTAGACGAATCTGCATCGAGGCCGCTCGTGATAATAGAATTTCCAGCGTTGACCTCATCGTAAATAAGAGAGCGCAGAAAGTGAGAGAGAGAGAGAGAGAGAGAGAGAAGACGAGGCACACGTACATAGAATAAGACGCCGCGCCGCGGTAAACGCAGCCGAGAAAATTATATATGAGCTGCCGCGCTAATAGGTGAGAAAATATACGTTCTCGTCGCGCGCGCGCGTGTATATACGTATATACACAAGCCTACCAACGTTAGATTTCCAGAAGATTAGCGCGGCTTTTTATGCTTCCTATCCCGTTGTTGATCGATTTATCGATGTCGTTTCTCCTTTATATAGAGCGGCTCGAGAGGGAGCTTAGAGCCTGTTAGCAAACTGCCCTCAGGGCTTTGCTTATTAAGAAGATTATGCCGCTCAAATAAGCTCGTTAAATAGCTGGCTTATTTGAGGTGGAATCGGCTCTCTCGCTCTCTCTCTCTCTCACTATATGCTCCAAGCTCTGAGCGCATCACAAGCGCTGCGCTGCTGCATGTATGCACCGCTTCCGCTACATACCTACCTTAGACGTGTATGCACTTAGCTATATACAGTTGGTCTGTATATGCATCGGTTAGGCTCTAGCCGTATACGCGCGCCGGCCTCTCTAACTTATTTACGCGACTTCTTTTTAATCCCAATGCCACACTGCTAAGCGCCAGAGCGAATAAAACTGCATTATTATTTTCTCCCTCGCAGCTCCTCTCTCGGCTCTCGATCGTCGTTTTCCTCTTTACGCTATTATATTGCACGCGGGCTGCGCAGCGTCGAGGCGAAAAATTGTTAGCGGCTCTTATACGCGAACAAATTTTTTATTCTGGCTCGGGTAACGCGCGCAGGCTGGATTGCGAAATATCGCATGGATTGAAAAGAATAAATTGTTTTTGCGAAGCTGCCGATATGTACATGCTTACTAATGAAATGTGTGTGCGTTTATTTGAATATTTACGTGAGTCGCTCGCATTGAAAAATAAAGAGAAAAAGAAAATTGTAATAAAAAGATTGAAGCTTATAGAGAGCGTGCGAAGCCTCTGTCGGGTGGAATGCAAGTAAAAAATCCTTGATTGCATCAATAAAATATTAATTTAAAAGATAACATCGTGCACTGATAAAAATTGTGCCCTCGTGATAGTATATTTGATTATATCGCTCGAGTGATCGTTTATTTTAATTAAACGGTTTGATCGTATCGAAGCGATCTAGCATTATAGTATTCAAATATTAAGTTTGAGCGGTCAATTATTATTTTGGTTTTTTAATTTTCAACTCGAGTCGAGCCATACAGGATATAAATTTTAATTAAACTTTTGATCAAATCAGATGAGCATTATTTGCTACAATTAATTATGTGTACTTCAATCAATTGGATACTATTCAATATCTAAGAAAATTATAAATTTGGATAGTGGCAAAATATTACATTATATTTATCCATAAATTAGTTTCATTGAGCAATTCGAAGATTTATCGAATCATGAAAATATTTATAAATCGTTTTGATGTTGCATCGGTCATTTATGTATTTTTCTGTACATATATTTGTACATTATGTAAATTGCCAAAATTCCTTTATCTCCGCCACAGAAAAATATGTAATCAAAGTTCAATACACGCGATTCTGAAAATGCGATTCTAGCAGGAGTGTGAGGTTTCCCACTTGCGAGACAATCACGCGAGTGTAGAACCAACTTTTGCACCTCAATATGTATTCCACAACGTATTATTACTCGATAGATTGCCTGTATAATTGCGATTAAATCTTTAATCGATTTAAACATTTCGGTTTATTGAGCACTTGTAATCAAATATGCAATTATAGGACATACGATCAATCTATTAAATTGCTTGAATTGACTGAAACATATGGGTTTATTGAGTTCCTGTATAGTTAATAACTGTTTGAAATAATGAATATATAGATTATATTGCGATGTGCTACATTTTATTACCGTACCGTATAAAGACTATACTGTATACAAGCGTTTAGTTTCGAAATGAAAAAAAGCATAGCTCATATTCTAAAATAACACGCGATGAGACCCGTCTAACCGAGCATCTCAACTCGATTGAGAGCATTTTGGTCGAGTTATAAGAAATAATAATATAAGAGTTACAACTTTGAAATTTTCACAATACTCAGCCGTAGCATTTATGAAAAATTTTGAAATTTTGATAATGCTGAGCCCTAGCGTCATGCATTATTTGTCTAAATCCACAAAGCTCGGGGAGCGACTATGAGCGCACAAAGGAATAATCTGATATAATCGCCGCACAATTTTCCCCGAGGACAAGAGCTGATAAATCAAGCGTAACTCCTCGCCGGAATTTTCGAAGCAATTCCAATCTTTGCCAGAAAAAGTGAAAACCGCGAGCTCTTCTCCCCTCCGGCTTGGCTTCGCCCAAAAAAATAAACGCCTGCACTTTTCCCCAGGTCATCATAATATTTTCACCCCGAACGCGGGTCTACCTGCTGCGGCTGAGGTTTCGCCTGGTGCGGCGCGAGGCCGTCGAGACGATAGTGAGGCGCAGCAAAGTCGGCGACTGGTTCCTGCTCTACATGCTCGGCGAGAACCTCGACACGGTCATCTACAGGGACGTGATGCACGAGCTGGCGAATCGACTGGCCTCGAGGCACCACCACAGCGTGCCCGGCGTCAAGGGCGAGTTGCAGGAAGCCTGATCACGGTCAGTGTCAGCCGCGCACTATACATGTATATACCGCGTATAAATCCATATACAATATACATATATACATGCGCTCGAGTCTCGACTCGAACAAATTCAACCCCCTCTGCATCTTGCATCTGCAGCCTCTACCGCGGCGCGAAACGACGCCCATACGGAGAAACGTGCAGCACGACGCGCGTCGTTATTCGCAAGCTGCGCTCTACATATACTGCGCGCGGCTGTACGGTAGTGCAGCCATTGTGAGCCGCGGGCCGCCGGTTGTTGAATAAACAATTCTCGAGCGCGCGCCTTTCAGCGCTTCCTCGAACCTCCGACCCGTAGCTCGCGCGCCAGTTGCTTATATAACAGTAGATAGGAATCGGGAGGAGTAAGTACGCCGACTGACAGATATATTTCGCAGAGAGAGAGAGACAGAGAGAGACCACTGAAAACTTATCTGAGCGATTACATTGTTCTTCATAGCTGTATCGTTCGCGTATGCGCATTTTTGCATCCTTCGAGGCTGAGAGAGTTGAGAAACCGAAATGTAGCGGTGAAAAAAATTACCGAGTTAGTTTCTTGTGAGCAATTTTTTGAATTTTTTCATGTATTTATATGTGCATAACGACATCCTTTTAAGCTTCAAGTACTCGAGAACATCTTTGATTTTAAACCTTTGATTAATTACACGAGATATTTTAATTTTCTAATATCTATGCGGAGCATATAATATACTTTTTAATTAAAAGTTTTTTCTGATTTTCACTGTAAGCTATAAATTTAACTGTTCTACAAGTTTAGAATTTTAAATAAATAATTCTTTGCTAATCAATCATGGAAAAGTATTTTCATTAGCATTACACACATTCAATAATAGTTCTAATTAAGGCTTGCAAACAGTGCTTTGATTAGTTTAGTTGAATTAAACTATAACTATATGATCGATAGCTTTTTAAAGAAATCTTCGTTTTCGCAGCCGTTAACCCAGACTGAGATTACACGACTATATAAATAGTATACTCACGCATTCATTGAAATAATACGGTACTTCAGCACAGCGTCTGAAATACGAGTACTTAAACTTAAATCCTGACCAACACGTGCAAGCAGTACAAGTGGCTCTGCAGTCAGCCGAAGAATGACAGAGCTTGCGGGCGAGAACAAAAAAATTGCATCGCAAAGCCGCGCGAACGTTTGAATTAAATCGCGAAAATAAGCTGCCCCAAGACTACATAGCCGAGCTTGACTGTGACAAAGCTGGGTGTTTTCGTTTTTATATTTTCGGTAATGACTCGATTCCCTTCCTGCTCCGCCGCGAGCTGTCACTGACATTTATATATATTTGCGCAGCCTCCGTAGCCAATTGCAATCGCACGCTTTGGGATGACTTTGTCGCTTCGCTCTCGCGCGGAGAAAGCGCGGCATATCAATTATTCCGTCACGACGACGACGACGACGACGACGACGAGCGCTTTTACAGCAGTTCTCAAGATTAATCGCCCCGATAAATCTCCTGCATTTTTTTGCGCGTTTTTCTTCTCCCCCTCCCCCCTCCCGCGAGCAAATTCAATGCAACAATCTCAAGCAAAGCAAGACAAGGAAGAAAAAAACAAAATCGTCCGCACAACAAAGCTCGTCACCCATCCGTTTCCTCTCATTGTCCCGCTCCGGGGAAAAAGCTCTCTCTCTCTCTCTCTCTCTCGCTCTCTGCATTAGAGGAAGATGATTCATCTTCGTTCTCGTCGCGTGCGCGCTACACGCGATGTACGTACGTATACTCTACGTGTGTCCGCGCTATATATACGTATACACTATACACGTGCACTTGTGTACACGGCGTAAGTCGCGCTGCTCACGCGAAGCGCTTTTAATCCAGCCGAGAGAGAGAGAGAGAGTCTCTCGTAATGAGAGCAAGCAGAGCATCCTTCGGCTTATATGAGCGGCAATTAAAATTAGAATTTAAAGCGCAGCCAAGCTGGGAGCACCGTCGAGAGAGAGAAAGAGAGAGAGAGCGAGAGGGAAAGAGAGAAAAAGCCGCGGACTTTGTCGGGTAACGAGATAATATTAAGTGCCGGGCATCTATCACACGCAATACGCCGCGCCGCCCGGCGCTCTCGCGCGCGAATACATTTTCAAATCAGTCAGCTGCGCGCGCGCGAGCGGCGCGAGGTTAGCCGCGAGCCACTCTCCTGTATGTACCTATACTCGTACTTACTCGCGCGCACTGCATCACGCGCTTATACTAAGGGTCTCTCTCTCTCGCTCGCGTACATAAATGCATTTCGCGCTGATAATGATGTATACACGCGCGAGTTCCTCTCGCGCGACCCGTCGGTTCGGCCCATAGGCTCCTCTCTCGAGCGACTCGCTATACGATATACACTATACAGTGTATATTATATATATATATACTGCATCTCGCGGGATATACAGGAAGTTCAGAGCGAGAATCTGTTCCAGTCGAACAATTATAATGCAGCGACGCGGCGGAGCGAGAAAAATGGGGAAAAAGACGAAGAAGACGCATCTCCGCGACGTCACGCGCGGCTTTGCACGCGAGCTTATTATATGCATTTCGCGGATAATGCGTAAAAGGCACTTCCTGGTGCAGTGTGCATATACAGAGCGGACGGCGAGCGAGATTTTCTATACGCTCGATCTTTCTCGTCGTTAATTAAACGCATATACGGATACACGTAGACGCACTACTGCGCGTAGCAGTGGATATTGTATGTGTATGTATATGACCAGTTCTCATAGAAAAATGCACTTTTCGGGGGTCCAGAAATCGAAAATTTATTTTTGAAGCTAGAGGTTTCGGACCGATGAGACTTTCTGTAAACCAAAAGATAGTCAAAAGTTTAGACGAACATGCGAAAAGTTACTAGTAACCATATTTCTGAGCCACTTTATGTTTTTTTTACAAAAAATTAATGCGTCGAAATACTGGAATAATGACAACTACGAATGTTTCCGGGACACAAATAAAATTTCGAATTACACTACAATAAAGTACAACAAAAGAGTTATAATTTAAAAAAAAATATGCCCAGATTCCATGCTCTGATCAAAAGTTATGTCCGTTTGACAAAAAAAAAGTACATAAAAATCCAAATAGCCAATTTTCTTTTTTTTTCATATACCTCCCAATGTTAAATTCTAATGTTCCACGTTTCTCACGGTCCTCTGCATTTTTGACTATTTATCAGCTAACAGAAGAAAGTCTGATCAGTCCGAAACCTCTCGTATAAAAAAAAATTCGATTTCTGGATCCCCGAAAGGTGCATTTTTCTATGAGAACTGGTCATATACAGGTTGCTATACGCAGCGTCTCGCCTCTTATAAAATTGCGCGCGGCTCATTTATTCAGCTGTGTGCGTTGGAGATGCTTTCTTAATTAGTTTTTCACGGAGAGAGGGAGAGAGAGCGCGCGGGGCCGGCCCATTAAGCGGCTATACACATAATTCCGAGCTTATATTGTGCTGTACAGTGCAGTGCAGCGCGCCGCGCAGGATCGCTCGGTATACACAAGTATGTAGCATCGCACGGTGCGCGCGCGCTCTTTGCCTCGCTCTCTCTCTCTCTCTCTCTCTCCCTCGAGTTCATTAGGAAATACGCTGTGCTGGGATGATATTCGATACTTTTTATGACGCTCAACTCAGCGCTGCACACAACTACTGCGCTATACACGGCGGCGCTTGCTTATTATGCTGATATTCGAGTTATACCCTATATATGCGCGCATGACGCTGTCTCTCTATACGGCGCAGTGCGCTCGCGCCTGTGCGAGTGTGTATATCGCGCATTTACAGTGTATGCGCCCCGGCGTATATGCCTGGCCGTGTGTATAGTTGAAGGAAATTGTACGATAACCATAACCTTCCGCTCGCAAATTCCGCTTTATATTGGCGCTGGATGAGGGAGGGGTGGGGGGTGCTCAATTTACAGCGCCTGCTCCATTCGTAATTTTAATGCGCGCGCGCACTTTTCTTTTTTATTGAATTAAATTTTCAGACTGTCGAATGTGCGCGCAAGCTTGGACTGACGGTAGAGCGACGCGTGGACTCGGTGTGCGGTGGAGTGTAGCTGTCGCTATTTTTTTTATTTATAGAAGAAAAGAAAGTATGTAGCGCAGTTGTTGAAAGTCCATTTAAATGGAAGAAAAGAAGAATTTGGAGACAATCGATTGTACACGTGTGAATATAAGCTCTAGAATCGTATCGAAGCTTCTTTGAAATAGCTATTTATTTGAGGTATTCTTCTGTCGAGCAATTATTATCGATATTATTAAGCAACATCGATTATTGTGAGAAGACAAGCTTCAATTAATGCCGCATTTGTGGTCACGGTAATAATTTTGATTTCCAATGCTGCTTTCGATAATACAATTTCTAAAATGTCATGTTAATGTCATACGCAAAGTTAACTTTGCTCATGACATCAGCATGACATTTTAGAAATTGTAATATCGAGTAACGATGATAATTAGACTGGAAAAGTCAAAGTACAAGAGCAAACAATTAACTGATCAATAGAAGATTTCCACAATTCTGAGAAAATTAGTCTTTTGAAGAAAAATAGTTATCGATAGCATTTTGCATATCCGGTATATGTATAATAATAGTATATAGTACGTGTTATGTAGAAAATCTTGAGGGAATATTATATGACTGGAAGGCCAAAGCAAATAAATAAATAAAATATATATACCATAGAAATAAAAACTATTTTATACACTGAAACGAATTCACCTCAACAAACAGATTCTATTTGAATAAAGAAAAATATTGTTACATTATACTTAAAATGGATATTTCCTTTTGATTCGACACAAGTTATTCAATATTATTTCCTTTTACTTCAAAAGGCTATTCCTTTCAGTAAAGGGAAGAAAACAAGTTTATGTTTGATGAAAGTAAGCTGCTCGCAGCACAAGCTTGAAATAATTCTTTTTCTTCACATTTTATACATTTCACGATTTCAATGAAGGTATAAAAAGCCTTTTTCGTGTACCAGAACAACGCGCTCCTTATACTTATAAAATAACTTACTACTTACTAAAAAAAAGGATATTTCTCGCTTGTAAAAGTTGTGCGAAGTGTATAAAATTGTTCTCAGCCAGCCCCTTTATGAAAATTAAGCTTTTTTCTTTCTGGCATAACTTTATTGTTAATTATGCATGCATAAAAACTATTAGCGTTAATCGTGGTGGTAAAAAATAGTCTGCTCAAAATTTTTTGACATTAATTTTCACTGAACGCGTGCGATAACTCCACTGAATAAGAGCCCAAAATCTTACTCGTACTGTAAGTAACTGGAGCTCTTTTTTGAGTGTCAGTTTACGCACAAAAAATCCATAAAATAAGTTTTTAGAGCCCTAAAATTATTCTTGGCTAACTAAAACAAAAACATTCTCGTTCTATAAATATTCTGCGCTCTCTGGATTCTTCAGAACAAGAAATATGTGATCCATTAGATGTACTAACTTTGTGAGCCCAAATATTACTTAATTAATTTTATGAACTAACTTTGAATCTTACAAATGAGAAAAATCCTATTGTGCTGTATAGCATCTGCTAAAGATAAGAGCTCTCCAATGACAAAGCCAAAAGCACATATATATATGTAATTAACCAAAACAACTTTTCCACCAGTTTACAAAGCTCTAATCCAATCGATGCTTCTCTCCTCTGTTCACAGGCGTTTCCGCTCCCTGTTTCATCCCCGTGGAAGACGACTGCACGACTCGATTATCCCGGCACGCGTCACTTAAACCTTGGCTCCACTTCAAAACAGGCCAACTGTTTGAACCTATACCGCGGTGTACGAGCTGTGCGTGGCTGCAGGACAGGCCAAAGCTGGCCGCCCCCACAAGCATTTGAGTGCGCGAAGGGACGAAAAAGCATCGAACTTTACCACGTTTTTTCCCTTTTCTATATTATACATATATAAATAGACGACGACGATAGTGCGACGAGGTGCTGCGGTGTTATCATATTTTTTTAACGTCTCTACCTGCGGGTATCAGTGGCAGAGAGGCTGTACCTTGACACAGATCACTCGCGATTCTGGACTCAAACAATATTTTTTTTTGTTTTATTTTTCTTTTCTTTTTTCATAGCCTTTGGACACGTACTAGGCATATTATATATATACGTATGACTATTAAGCCAAAGCTCTCATATATATATAACGTATATATATCAAGTCAAGCTATATTTGTTATGAGTCAGAGTAAAATAGAATTTTAAGACTTAAATTGTACCGATACTTCCATTTGTCTAGAAGAGAATAAAGTCTGCAATTAAGGTTGCTTATCTTATATACTATATTGTACGCGAAGATCATATACGTTTCCTTAAACGTGGAAAATATTTTACGTCTCGAGAGACTTAAAATTTGTTATTAGATTCTGCCAAATTGATCGTATTTTTGTATAAATTAACACTATATATATATATAAATACATATTTATATCTACATAGACGAGCTTAAAGTATATAAATTAGCCAATTTAGCTCGAGTGTATTTAAGAGAATTGAAAAAAATGGAAACTTTGTTATATAAATTTAAACAATCATGACAATTTTATAGTTTCTCCAAAGGATCTCAGTAAATATATATTATATGATATATATATAAAGAGCATAAAAAGACACGGGAACGAGAGAGAGAGAGAGAGAGAGAGAGAGAGAGAGAGAGAGGAAAAATCTATACACAGATATATATGTATATTATACGATGACGTATAATAAGTAAGCTACCGAGTCCCAAAGTCGGACTGTAATGAAAATATACATCGATGTAATCGCAATAAGGGTCGCGGAGAAACGCGAGGTATAGGGAGAAAGGGAGAACGCGTGGGAAAACCCTCTCGTTATAACGCGCGTAACGCCGAGTCGCAAGCTACGTCTTTCTGCCACTTAGTCGGTTGCCGCAAATGCCAAAGAATATATACTGCGACAATACTGCGCTGAAACGAGGCTCGACCTCTTCTTCCTTATTCTGTCTGTGCGGCTATCCGTACGTACGTACGTTACGTGCGCGTGTGTGCGAGTGCGAGTGTAATTGTGTGTATACGCAGTGTATAATCCAACAAGCGTCAATATACGATACAATGCAACGAATTAACTATATATATACACTTTGGTGCGTTATATCTGCCGATGCGCGGAAAGTGCGCGAGTCGAAGTATAAAGAAGCAAAGTTCGTGAAAGTGCCAAAGAGAATAACAAGGGAGAAAATGACGGCGCGCCGTAATTACGCGCGAAACTCAAAGAACGCAGCTGTGTACGTGTGTGCGTGTGCGCGTGTGTATGTGTGTGCCTTTGCGCAAATGCGAGCATCTATATATATATGAAAGATTGATCTCGAGATTTAGTGCTGTACGATCTTGTGTGCGAGGAATTGCGATTTTCATATGTGTGCATGTATAGCGGCGAGTTCACTGCCTAGCCCTTAAATCTTAATTATTGTACATTGTTGTGACTACGATATAATATTATGAAATTATAATGGATATACAGCGAGCGATCGTGTCCGCATTCTTTTTCTCGATATTTTCCAGCCGACTTGTAGGATTCGTGTGTTTGTGTGGGTGTGTGCGCGTCTGCGAGGTGCAGAACGATCAATGACGAATTACGGAGGATTCAATGTGTGTATTATGCATAAGCACGTGGGGTATTCGCTCTTGATTGTCGAACACCTTCCTATACTATCCAAATTGCAACAGCTCAAATTACATGTTTATAACTAATAGTGCCGTCTATGGTTTTTCATTTAAAATTCAATACACGCATATCTGATTTACATATACTCGAATTGTACAGTCAATAGTTTTTTCTATATTTTGCCAAGGTGTTTTTGCATTTAATGTTGACATAAACGAAAATCAATAGCGAAGTAAAAATGCCAGTACAGGGCGCACTTGGAAGATGATTCATTATAAAGCTGAGTTGCTTTTAACAAAGTCTGGTAAGAGGGACCTTCCGTTGAGAGAGAATGTTCCATATGTATATAACTCTGTTGCTGGTGTTCCATTCGAATTCAATCTATGCAAGTTTAACTTACTAGTTTTTCTGTTGAGTTCATATCATTAACTACAATGTAATGTATTTCCTAAATCTGTAGCGAGTCAGAGTCATCATCAATGATTCTCAGCTTCGAGACTTTTCTATGCACGTGTCATGCATATTTACGAACTATTTGAAAGAGGATTGATGGTAATCATCAATAAACGATTTTTTTTTCCAATCAAAGCCATTTATATGCCTTTTATACACTTGCTACACTAAATCAGAGCATAACAATTTTAGTTCGAACAGACAATTCGAATGCGACTCCAACAAAGTGAGCTTTACATATAAATACACGCCGAGATCGGAAGCTTGCGCCGTTCGATTCCGGAAATTACTCTCTACGGACACATTCTCCATATGTTCTACTTTGCTCCATATATTCTCTTTGTTTGTAGTGTTTATATACGGCCACATATATATATGCGAGCATATGGTGTGTGCACTATGTGTGCGGAGGAGCAAAGATATATACAACTCGTTCTCTCCGAGTCTTCCGCGCCCGCGGCGATGCGCGCAGTCCGGGGCTCGCGTAAAGGGTCCAAAGTGCTTTCTGCGAAATGGCAAAACGAGCTTTTCAAACACCTTTAGACGTAGAAAAATTCGCCGTGCGCGCGCGCGCGCTCATCACACGAGTAATGTACTTCTACGGTAGTGACTAAAGTAAATAATGTGTGCATGCAGTGTGTGCACGTGCAAATGCGGGTAAATGTATTTTTCAAATCCTCGCTCTTGCGCAGAGGGCTTGAAAAATGCGCGGCGAATTTTCAAAAGGGAAACCCGCCTTCGTTCTGGAATTCTTTTATTGCTTTCATTACGGCACGTGTTCTACGCTGCTCGAGAAAAGACAAAAAAGGGACGAGGAAAAATTTCTTTATGTTCGATGTACGTGGCACATTTCTTTTCTAATTTTGTGAAAAATGATTCCCGCACGCTTGCTGCACAAAATTATTATTCGCGTATCAAGCAAAGGAACTGGATCAAAGAGTTTTGGAAAAAAATTCATATTTTTCACAATGCCATAATTGTGAAAAATAATAGTAAAATAATAATAACGTAATGTTTGCACCTTTTCACCACTATACCTTAAACCCAGATAAAAAATTTTATTTTCAAACCAATCTCATCTCTTGCATTGATTTTGCTTGTAAACAAGTCAATTTTTTGTTCGGGCCTTCGGCTGTTTAACAGGCCTTCAAACACTGTTAATTTGTTGTCTGAATCAATCAATTTATCATGGAGTGTGAAACTTTGAAAGGCGCAGAAAACATTGTGACGATGCACTTTTTTTCTCGTCCCTTCAACTTTTCTTATATGCAGGATCCATTGAACGAAGTAAAAGAGTTCTTCAAGGTGCACTTCCTGTTTGAAGATCGACCATCATTCGAGCTCTACGTGAGTACAGCGACTTTAAAAATATTTATACCCACACGCTCGCAGTACACGTGTATATATAATAAATCGATCGCTGCGCTTAATACTTCTTCTCTATCTACATTAAAATATACATAACACTCGAATAATACTATATAGACACTATGCTCATGCGAGGGATAATATGCATAATTGAATTGTCGAGTTGACTCGTTGTTTCTTTTTTTACAGTCCGTTCAATGCAGCGTCGAACGCCTGCACTGTTATGTAAAAATGTGCGGGAATATATCGAAGATTATGTAAAAGGGACACTTTACACATCGGTATTGCGGAGACTGTACGATTCACGGTCGCGATTCTCTGTCGCGTCGAATTTGCGAGACAAAATTCGTTTGTCTCGATCGAGTATGCGCGATTCGCCTACTCGATTCGCGCTGTAAAGACGAGCATTATATTTGTGCGTGTGTGCAGTGTGTAATCATCCGTATAGATCATCACCTGAACCTGGGAGGAAAAAAAAAGTTTTGATACACAGTGGAAAATTGCGCGCGAACTTGGCGAGACGTTTGAAAACCAAATCAGTAGCATCAGAAGACTGATACGTAAATGAAACTGCAATCTATATACTCTACGATTAAGCGGATTCGCGCTATTATAACTTTATAAATATATCTAGTCACAGTGTAAGCAATATCGACCCGCCTTCACGTCCGAACAACGAATGCGATATTAAAAGTGCTATATAGTTATATCGATTCCGAAGCTTTCTATATACGTACCTCGACGATGTATAATATCTCGCGCCTTAGACACACCGAATCAAAAAAATCTTGGCGAAATTGTATTGACACGAAATTCTGTATACTACACAAGGAAGTTGAGAAATTACACGAAAAATTATGAGCGAGATGTATATTTTTATCGTATATGTAGGTGTGTGTACGATATACTATACGATAAAAAATATCACATAAAATACTGTAAACTCGCGATAGCATGAAATGTTTATATTCCTTATAAAAATGAGTTTAATCGACGATACTATATATATACGAATATTTACCATACGAGAAATTATAGTCTATATAGAGCGCCGCATTTGATAATTTCACCCGTGCCTTGTGAAGCTTCTCTAGCCCATTCGTGCCAAGCCGACTCATTATTGCGAGTAGAGTTTGTGTGCATCGTATCCGAATTATCTTGGAAACTATATGCATATTAATTTTGTTTACGTTCTAATGTATAATAAATTAAATGACGTTATCCACCACTCGTTTTTATCGCTTGAAACTCAATATTGAAGAAAAAAAAATTTATAGTACAATATACAGTGCGCGTACGTAACGTGACATAGATCTAGTTTTTAAAGTCATCTACTATACTGTTCTATACAACTTAGAGAAAAGAAGAATCTATAAAAAGTGTAACATCATTGTAGTCACTGCACGTTATTTCTTATTCATCGCAAACGTTTATTTTTAAATAAATGAATAATTACTTTTTATGCGACGACGGCAGTTTCTCTTTCTTTGCATTCTATATCAAGCCTCGTACATCTCCCGTTTTTCAAATCCAGCGTCGGTTCACTTAGAAACCGCAAAATTGTCGATACTTCCGAGCCCGCAGTGAGAAGCTCGAGAATCCATTTAATTGTAAGTTATCAGTTGCCATTATTTTCCATTTTTTTCATTGAAATCGTGAAATACAGTTTATTAAAAGTAATACAACAAAAGTTACGTACGATTTTCAAGGTTAAAGGTGAATTTTTTTTATTTTGCTCTGTACAGACACCGATCGAGCCATTAGACCTGATTCGAATAATCGGCAATCATCACGTTGTCAATTATCAATACCCGCATATAATTGACATTTCTTCCCCACATAAAAAAACCGATCGATACTCAATGCTTCCATAAAATACAAAAAATTCTCCGTTTCTATACCTTCGCGCTTATTCGAGATGGCAAGTTTTCTACCGTGAACGAGATCCTAGGAAAATTCAGACAATGAGAAACCGTCTCGATATACAATAACCGCACAGCAGAACGGCAGCAATGCCGCCTCGAGCCAGTGCGACTCAGAGCACAAGTGGCACACGATATATAGAAAACGAGCTGCAGGTGTGTGCAGCTTTCGTTCGAAAAGAAAGAGAGAAGAGCCCGTGCGTGGGAGGCGAAGTCGGAAGTGTCGATAAGCCGCCGCGCATGATACGGCGCTCTCTCCGCGTACACACAATGTATACCTATATATACAGTTCTCGTATCGAAGGAGGGCACGCACACACATAGTTGTGCAACGCTGATGAAAACAAGTGCGTACGACTCTCTCTCTCACTTTGCGCGATAACTTTCCTGTTACATTTGTACGCTTACGTGGCCCCGACTATAAGGTTATTAAGCTCTGCTCCTCGGCCGAAGGATTCTCGCTTTTCCACATATCCTGTATACTTTGGCCGCTCTCGCGCTGTACGTTGCCGCGAATTTATGGCGAAGACGATCCGCACTTTTTTTCCCAGAACACTTGTTGTTCGGTGCTTTGCAGAGCTTATACGAGCAGCAGCCCAGCCGGGCGCAAAAACACCGACGGCAGAGTAGACGGTCCACTGCGCGCGCGGACCGTTTTGTTTCGAGAGGACCTATACGCTCGTCTGCGTTATATAGCGTATAATACTCTCGACGCCGCGCGCGAAGAGTACGGAGCCGCGAAGATTTAGGGGTTCCCGCTCGCACGTGCTGAGGTAGCGATAAGAAGCTAAAGCCTCGCTATTTATTGCTGAAAATGTCGTTTAAAGGCCGTCAGCGCGGCACTCGATGATTTACAACGGATTTTTGCCGAGCATTTTGTTTTTTGCGCTGCGCCTTTATCCCGAGAATCTTGCGCGAAAACGTCATCCGTGATGCTGTAACGTCGATAATTTAAGCTGCTGGTCGAGTGGCGAAGAGAGACGTTGGGGAGAATTTCGAAATTCAAAAGCTTCGAATGAAATGTACGCGTTTAACTGCTGCGGGTGCGTCTGCTTCTCTAATGGAATGTTGTGTAAAATATTGATTGAAATGTGGTTAGGATAATATTCTGATTTATCTACAATGAAGGCAGTGCGCAATTATAAACACAAGCGTGTTCTTGATTGCGCTTGACGCTTGTGTACGATTAAAAACCTGATGCACCTACCTCGTATACTATAGCATGTAAATATTGACTAAATATTGGTTGACTCGTCGATTGTATCGGTCGATAAGTGACTGATGAACAAGGCTTCAGCAATTGTCAATAAAAAATATATATTTGTTTTTTTTTTATTAAAACAATATGCTACTATACATACAACGAAATTGAAATATTTTAACTTTCAAGTGCAAAAGTACGAAAAGAAAATTATGTTTAATATTTTGAAGAACAGTAATACCAGTGCAAAAAAATGTGAATACCGTATAAACTGTGCGGAAAAATGTAAACTACATCGTATACACAAAATAAGCCTGTATGCAAATATTTACTGCAGAAGAATTCTCTGCACATACTTTTGGCTATTTTGCTACACCGCAAAACGCTGCACAAGCGCATATAACCCTCAATGGTTATAAGGTTTTCCTAAGAAGCAGTATAGGAAACAACGGATAATCGGCCGTACACGGCAAGTCGCGCCAGTACTTCCTGCATGCGAATGAAGCTCGCATGCCGACAGGGTGTGAACTTCAATTTACTTTACAAACAATTAAAATATGCAGAATCACGTAAGACTGAAAGTCCAAAATACCAAAAGTTCATATGGAATATTTATTGAAAAATTTAAGAAATTTAGATTATTCATAAAAATTTAACAAGTATTACACAGTTTGCTCTGGTGATCTGTTAATGACAGTCAATTTTTTTTAATTTTTTGGTACTATTTAAATTCTCGAAGAAACTTGTTTCATGATTTGAATTAGCTCGGTATCTTAAAACTACGTTTTGTTTATTTTTCAAATATTTCATAAAATATATACATTAAAAAAATAAAAAATTGGGTTTTTTGCCGAAAATAATAAACTTTGATCCAGAACAGACGTTTCTTTAAATCGCATGATTCGAATTTCTAACCCCTTTTAACTTCAAACATTTAAATTCTAATACTTTCCAACATTTTCTAGATTTGACCGTATGATAAAGCGTTCTCTCCTTGAAGAATCGAAAAAATTTCCTCGCAGCAAAACGAAAATGTGAAAACTTTTCCACTTTGCCCAACTATGCATCGTATGGATATAAAACTTTTTAATTTCCCACGTATTCAAATTTTTTTTCTGAGTTTTTGAAGATATTCGTTACAATTTTTATGCGGTATTTTCTTCACGTCTAACAACGAAAAAGTTCACGCTAAACTATGTAGATTTTTAAAATTAGTGTCCTTTATATTGGAAAAAATTTCGTAAAACACTTTGCTATTTAAATTTGTTTCAACGACGAAATTATATACGGAACGTATCAAATCATGTTCCAGTATATTCAAAGTGTAAAAAGTGGACTCGCGAAGAATGCGCGAGAGTATATAAAGGATGATATTTACAATGCGTATGAAAATTAATGAAGTATTAAAAGGGATTGTATTACACGAGACAACTCACAGGGCGTTCGGAACAAGTCGGTGAAATTTAAGCAACGATAAAAAATCCATTACAATTTAATAACGACTAATACATTACAGTTTATATTATCATATACAAAAGAATTCCTCAAGGTCCTGTGCACGTCGACTAAAATTTGACGAGGAGCGCACTACTCGACCTACCTATACAAAAAAAGAAGCCCCGCGCCAACTCGGCCTATACTCTCCTTCACGTCCCACTCTAATTACGATCTCGGATTTTTCCGCGAATAAATCTAGCGGTAAATAATAATATTTGCAAAGATTTGTTTCGCCGTAAATCAGCGATTATACGACTGGGTTAAGAGGAGCTTGACACACACGCAGTGTGTGCCGGGTATAGGATGGAAGTTGGAAACAGAAGCGCGAGTACGAGCGAGCCAGAGTCGGCGGCTGCGGGGCTAGCGCGAAGAGAATGAAGGGGGCAGAAAGCGGAGTATCAACGCGGCGCGTCTCCGAAAAGGAACGAGTCGAGAGTTTTCAAGAGCGCAGCTCGTAAATTACAGGGGAGGATTGTTAAAAAGTCCGGTAATTAAGGAGCACATGCGTGCCGAGCAAAAGTCATTATCTCCTTCTCTTTCTCTCGTCTGCTGCACGCAGCCGAGGGGCTTATAGAGAGAAAGAGAGAGAGAGAGAGAAAGAAAGAAGCGCGAGATTGACGAAAGCGAAAGAGGCCTCCGAGAAGAGCTGTTTCGCATCCCTTTCTCTCTCTCTCTCTTTCGCACTCATCAGCAGAATTCATTAAAAAAAAATTAGCTTCTCTTCTCATCTTTTTGCGCGTAATGGAGGCGCGGAATCGAGACTAGCGGCTACTGCCGCTATATTTACGCAAGCTCGATGCGTGCCGTCCTTTTTTTTCTCTCGCTCTCTCTCTCTCTCTCTCTCTCTCTCTCGTGCGCCCGCGCGGCTTTCCTTCGCCCCGCGAGTAATTAAATTACTTAATGACGTGCCGGGATGCGTGTTATTACGTTCAATTAGATATGGGGCTTGTTATACTTGCATCGATTTTAAACCGCAAAGCCGTAATACTCTCGCTTCAATTTAGTTACAAGTAATATTACCTGTGCGCAGCGACGCTGCCCGAGCGTGTCCGAGCCGCGTTACATGCCCCGCGCCACCGCATCGCCGAGCCGTCTAATCTTTTTGCGCAACAGCGAATTTTCGTTAATTTTTCAATAATTTTCGATTGGGCGTGTTGAGAGTGGAGGTGGGGAAGGGGGAGGAACGATTTCGGAAATTTTTTAAATTAAGGGTTACCAAAATGTTCCCTCGTCCTCGTCCACGCGTTTCTCCATTCTCGCGCACTAAAATTTCTTAAGCCTCCCATTATACGCGAAAGCGCGCCGTTATATGAGCACAGGTGCTATACTTTTTTACGGCAGCCATTAAAAAATAATAAAAACAAAAGTTCGTATACTCCGAGAAAGAGAGAGAGGATAGCGCTTAGAAGAGAGGCCCCCGAACACCAAAACAACGTAGTTCCGTCCGAGCTCTTTACCATGCCCTTAAGCTTTTTCTGCTTTGCTTCTTGCCGCCTCTTCCTTCGTCTTCTGTATTGTACAGACCGAGGAAAAAGTTCATTACCCAACAAAGAGGAGCTTGCAAAAAAAGGCGCCGAGTTTCTTTGGCGCTGTACACACGCGCCCCGTGCAATTTATTTGACAAATTATAGCTGTCGCAAATATTCAATTAGAGGGTTCTCAAAGCCAATTAAAAATTCAAATTTCGCGCCGTAACACGACTGGCAAAAAGAGACTAACTCATATCGCTTTAAACAAATAATGAAAAACAAAATTGTAGGCAATTATGCCTTTGTTATATTCTCCTTTGCAATTATCGTTATATATATTTATCGTTATGTAAACCCGTTATAGGTTTGTAATTAATACACCTGGACAATTCAAGTTTTACGTTGTGAACTTGAATTTTGCAAAGTAATTATTACCTAAGGAAGGGCCGAGTTGATAATTCTATTGCACGTAGTTACAAGCGAAATACTTATACTCTTTCGTCTGCTGCATACTGTAACGACGCGAATTTCAAATTTTCCATTGACTTATTCAGAGCCCCTTTTAAGCCTCCGCAGAAATGAACGGGGGAGAGCGGAAACAATAAAATCGATACGTACGATTTTCAATGGTTGAATAAAATATGAGAAAATTTTATCACGGCGAAAGAAAGCAGATATTATACGCGATATTATTATGTAAAAGCTAAGCTATAAAACGTTGACCGTTACATCAGGATTGCAATTAAGATGACTGGACGCGTCCGCAGAGAATTTCGATAAACATCGCTTCTCGAACGAATCTGTCGAGTCTCCCGACTCGGCTCGTTGTGTAAAAAAGACAGATAGAGAGAGGAAGAGGGGAGATAAAGAGAAACTGCAATGACTCCGGAAAAATTTTCCCGCGATTTCGAAGGCTCAACACTCCGCGGAGGACGAAGAAAGCCGCGCGAATTTGATTGCGCGCATAGCAGAGAAGTAAATTACAGTTGCAGACAAGGGATGATACGCATCGAATCGTCGGCGCATCTCTTTCGGATGGGCGTGAGCGAAGCGCGCAGCAGCGTTTAGCGTGCCGAAATCCCCCCCCCCCCTGCGCCGCCGCCGCCGCCGCTATATTACGGCCCGGGCGGCAATTTGGCCGCCGCGAGAAAAAAGAAACGACGTCGACACTCGGACTGCTGCGAGGCCTCCTTTTCTCTCCTCCTACCCTACGCACCACCGTACATATCTGTCTGTATAGATATGCGTGCATATATAGCTATACGGCAAAGCCGCGAGCATGAGAAAGTAATGCGTGCGCGCTGCATCGGCAGGCGATAGGTATACGCGATACGAGAACTATATGCGGCTGATGATGCTTCGCTTCAGCTCGTTTGTTTGGCAGATTTGACGTGATTAAGCGTGGCCCTCGGCTGCGTAATTGCGTTTCATCGAAAGGAGAGAGAGGAGAGAGATGCCGACCTGCTTTCGGCTTCCTCACTCTCGCATATCTCTCTCTCGCCTCGAGTGTGAAAGAAATTTATTCTTTTCTCGATCGGCTATCGGCTGCCTCGATTATTGGCTTATTTAGCTTTTAATTTGACACTTTCGCATGATTTATGCGCCTATTTTTTTAAATTACCACCGCATTGATAAGGCTCGTCGCCCTCGTCTTATTTTCACTGTTCGCGAGCGAATAAAGTGTGTGGTTTAAAAAGTCGGATGCTCTCTCCTTGTCAAAGATAATGTCACTTTCTTTTGCTCTTTATTTTATGCTCGTGGAAAGAATGTACACAATACGCTACTGTTTTCGTAATAGCGTATATATTTTCGAATTTTCTTTTGTTCAACTAATTTTTAAATGCTATTTGTCTTCTTATGAGAACGATGTTTAGAAAATGATTTTTCATAGGTATACACTAAAAGGAAAATATATTTTCTTACAATAACAATTTCAAACAAAATAAGGAAGCAAAATAATCGTTTAAGAATTAAAAAATGTATTCTTCCCTGTTTTCTCAAATAGTTGTTTTCATTCAGAAGACCACATTGCATTTTATTTAAAAAAAAAGTGTTTTAAAGTAAATTTAAATTGAAGTTCTGAAAAGCTAGCGAGGAATTAATTAAAACGAAGAACTACTTTGAAAAGTTATGCAATACCAATTAAAATTATCTCAACCAATCTCTCTTTCTACCTTTTGTCTCAAAATAACTTCTTTTCTGTTTCGCCTTTCACGACAAGTTCAGACAGCAGTCGTCCCGCTTTTCATTCTCACAGAGCCAAGTAATTTTTCCCGAGCTGCGCATATACGCACGTTCCCGCTTACGCGATATACTTTTCGCTATTTTAAAACCGTATGCGCAAAATACTCGGGGGTATGCGCTTAGATAACGCTTTTAATGCAGAAAGTAATCCGAGAAACAGGTTTCTAAACCCGACATCGGAACATTATGTCCATACCCATAGAGCCGCGCGGAATCGACTAATAACGCAAAACAATCGCGACGAATATTAAATGACAAAACGGGTTTATACTCGCGTCTGCAAAGGAGGGGGAGGGGGTAAAAATGCCAATTCGTAGACTTTCGATTGCAAAAGAACGGTAGCGATCGTGGGGGCTTTGCCAAAAGCACTTTGTGTTCGATCGGATCGTGTGTGTATGTGTGTGCGCACATGCATATTGGGAACACATTCCGCGCAGCACACACGCAGGATCGCTATAGTGCGGCAGCCGCGTTGCAATTGCGAAATCGTCACACACACGCTCTCCCGCGCGCGGACTCTTTTCCGACAGTCGTCCGCGCGCAGCCTACGCGCTTACGCGCGCCTTATAGCCGTGAGATCTGTAACGGCCAGAGGCGGATTTTGTAACGAGCCAAACCGGATTTTTCTCCCTCTCTCTCTCTCTCTCTCCTTCTCTCAGCTCACTCTCCATAGCGTTGCATACACGCGTAGACGTAGAAAATTTATTTGCCGCGCGGGGTTGGTATCGGCGCGCTGAATTGATTTTTTTCAACGTGCCTCGATAGGCTATAGTCGTGACCGGCTGGTCGATTGTTCATTTTTCTGGTTTTTTTTTTCGTTTGAATATTTACGCAGTGGCGAACCTGCGCGCGCGGTGTTATGCGCTGCTCCGTGTACACACGGAATGGCTGTTAAAGGACCTTTTACTTTCGGCTGATATATCTTTCAGCGGAATCAGAATATCCTGTCTCGTTTAATCCGCGGCGTTATATATACGCGGGACTCTACACTCGAATCGGATTCGCGTATAACCTCGTATTATATATATAGTTACGGCAGAAGAAAAGGAAGCGAAAGTCCTTTTTGGGCAGCTTCCAAGGATGTTTCTGAAAAAAAGTAGCCCCTCTAGCATTTGCATAATCCTGTCACTTTTCGGATTAAAAGATCATTTTACTCTTTTACGCGCGCAGCTTCACTTCAGAGAAACTTATTTCGTCTGCCTCGGATGCGGACGAGGCGGTTATTTATCGGGGAAGATTCCACGTAACGCGAATATAATAGGGACAAATTTTCTAAAAAATGTGAGTTATGTTCGAAACGAAAAAAGAATCCCTTCTTCAAAAAAAAAAGGGATAAGAAGCCGATACGCGTCGAATCGGTCCATATAAGCGACACGCGGACGCGATTGATTCGTTTAAAGCGAGCGTACACAGCGCAGATATTGAATGAAAATTTTTGCAGACTACACTTTAAACTGGAAATGTAGCGCAAAAAAGTGGGTATCAGAGGAGCTCTTTCGCGAAAGTTTACGATGAGAAAACTCGGCTGCGACGACGACGACGACACAGTTATCGACAGGTTCCGAGTGAAAGTGCACACATCATATACGGGGTATAGATATACGGGAGGGCGACAAACTTATCCGAAGCTCATTACGAAATGACATGTGTTAGAGCAAGTTTAATTCGACGCGAAGCGAAAGGTGGATTATGCAACAGGTTCGCGCTACGAGCTATATAATCCCCCCCCCCCCTTATATACACGCAGAACTCGCAAAGCTTCGAAACTATGCGCAGTCATAATATAAGTATATTATAATATCCTCTATGCATATACTGCACACGCACTCGCACTACAAGTCCAACTATACAAGCAAGGACAATGCATTTCTCTCGACGCGTCCGCTGGGCAGAGCCTCTCTCTTCTCTCTCGCAACGCTTCATTACACGCATGTACGAAAAAGGCGAGGCACACAGCATCGGACGCATCAACGTCCGCGCTGACGGCGAACAATATATAATGCCTCTATACTCTCTTGGCTCTGATGCGCGTAACTCGCGCGGCTGCGGCGGCGGCGGCGGCTATAGATCTCGCAAGAGGCCGCGCGCGCAGTTCGCATCCTATATACATGTGTATATAGCTGCAGCAAGCAGCAGATCGACGACCGTGACCCGGTTCTTCCCTGCGCGCGCGAGAGCCACGGAATATAATCATCGGCCACTATATACGGGAGAGTCGCCTTGGACTCTCGCGCGCGCATAGCACATAGAGAGAGAGATGCTGCGTGCGGCAGAGGAGAGGCTCGATACACAGAGCCGCCCACGCGCGGCTTTATGCACGCACCGATGGGCGATGGCTGACGCCGCTCTGTGGCATTATGGATATCGGGCTGTGGGCTCTCCTGCTATTCCTCTTTTTTCTCGCTTTAGACGATGTCGAATTATCATTTTTCTGTGTAGACGCGTTTGTTTACGTTCTTCGCTTCGGTCTTTTTTTCTCTCTTTCTTTTTATTATAATCTGCAGCGCCGTGCGCGAGGACGAGCCGCGCTGCAGCCGAAGTCGCGGTGTGCTATTTGCATTTGCAATTGATTCCGCGGCTATCAAAGAGACCGAGTCGTTGTGCTTCTTGCGTGTATCTATGCACGCGCTTTCTCCATACGGCTCACCGCCGCGCGGAGGGACTCGAATATTTATTACATACGTATACGATCTGTGTGTGTGCAATGTGCATTGCAGCCCCGCTGATTGGATCTTCGTTTATGGCTATTCTTTTGGTCTCTGTGTACATGTGAAGCGGCTGATTGTCGTGCCGCGCGCGGAAATTAAAAACTCGTAAAAATGCAATTAAAGGCGATACTCATGCAAGTGCGAGAGAGGAGAGCGAAAAAAACGTTTACAGATATGTATATATGTGTGCGGGCGACGCGGATGATGAGAGAAAATAATGCGGTTTTTGTCGTGTGAATTCGTTGGTGCGAGGCGCGCGCGAGAAAGGAAAAAAAAATCGGATTGGGGGCAAGAGTGATGATGAGCTTTTGCGTCAAGCAGAGCATAATAAAACGCAATTTTTTCGGAAATGACTGTAGATGCTATTAAAATTACTTTTGGTGTGTAAATTACCATGCGGTAATGCGACCCATTCTCCTTTGTATAATAACAGTGGATCGCCTTTAAGTTTTATTTTACGCAATCACGTTTCTCGCCCGCTTTTTTTTTCTTAATGCCAGTTATTTTCTTAAACAATGCTTCGTGTTGCATCATTTTCCGTAGTTTATTTTTTTCGTACGCTTAGAATAGAAGCTATTTCATTTAAAAATCTTTTGAAAATTGTCAATCGTTAAAATATGATTCTATGAATGAAAACAATAATGTCAACTGTGCAGGAGTATCGAATATTAATCCGTTTAAAAAAGCTGCCAAATTTCGATTTTGATTCAAAAAGCTTCTTAAAGCTCACCTTAAAAAGCTAGCTTTAAATTTAATTTCTTTACGAAATGTCTGTTTAAAAAGGCAATTTTCTCGTGCATTTCCTTGAAAAAGAGAAAGCTGTGCGATGTTAAAGCAGTTTAAAACACACGACGTGATTGCTGCAATAAAATGGCGCGAAATTCAAAAATGCATAAAAAAGAACGTAACCTGCACAAAGCGCGAGCTTAATGTCCTTAGATAAATAATCGTTGACCGTATCTCATGATTAGTGATATCTACGAACATAACGGGGCTCGCAAATTGTTCCTTCAAACAAAAAGTCCGATATTGATTAGCTTTCCTTTTAAACAACAGTGATAAAGGAAACTAGTAGCTCTTTTGCCACGGGCATTCGTCCCGGAGATCGTCGTTGAAAACGATTCGATCTCGCGCTGCGCGAGACCCGCAATATCTCGCCCGACATCTCGTGTCTCTTCTCGATTCGGTCGCTCGCTTCTTTCTTAACAAACGCATAAATATACATAATACGCGCATGTCTAACGAAAAGTTTCGATTCGTTCCTATTTTCCATTTTTTTTTCTTTTCTTTTTTTGCAGTAGACAGCAAATCAACTCTCCGAGAGACACACATCTGAGCGATACGAACTATGCGCTCTCGCAGAGCCAGAAGAAACCTTAACTCGACGAATGTCGACCGTTTGGATTTGACAGTAGATAATCCAAGCGAGTCGAGTATCACAATAAGCGCAGACTGCGGACATAAATTTTCTCGGCGGATAATAACGTCGAGTGTACGCAGTCTCTCCGCGACATAGCTTTATGTGTATGTACGTACATATAGAATATCGACTGGCTATCTGTGCTCGCCTTGTTGGCTCTCTGGAATAAAGAGAGAGAGAGAGAGAAAGAGACTGGCTTTATGACGCGCGATTCAGAGACTCCCATAGTAGTGCTCTCGCTCGCTGTGTGTGTATGTGTGTGTACTTACCTACCCGCGGCTTTTACAGCAGCTAGTGCTCAACATCAGCAGCAGCAAGCAGCACAGGAGTGAGAGCGGGAACTCGTTCGAAGAAGTCTTTTGTACATGGAAGTGCTGCTGATAGGCGCGGCGCGCGATGTTCCCGTGATTGATGAAGTCCGCTCGGGAGATTTATACGTGTGGGTTATTCTCGGACGCTCCGTATAACACAGACGTCCGAGCTATACGTCGCTGATGTGTGTTGCTCTCCCCCCCCCCTCTCTCTCTCGCGAATCGCGATTAGCCGAGCTGCAAAGAACAAGGGCTTGAATATACATGCGGGGAGGCTGAAAGAGAAAGAGAGAGAGGACTGAGGCTGAAAAAGCTCTGGATGTACGGGATAGACGTGCATTGCTCGCGCTTTACGCGTGAAGAGTTGATCGTATAGTGGCTAATGTGCAGTATGGTTAATTATGTCTTACCTAGTTTGAGTCTATGATTGCTTGGATGTACTTGTGCTGGAATCAACGTTCGCTGGGTCTTTTGTGCTATGCGTATAGTCTTTTAGAAAAACCCAGCGAAAAGTTCATTTCGGAGCTTTATTGCGTAATTCCATGCGGATTAAATTGTTGCAACCATTTTTTCACGTGCGATTGTCACGTGAGTCCTTTATCAGATACAATCTATTCAACGCATTAAACGCATATTTAGAACAACTTCTCAATCTTTGTTTAATCAAAGTGTCATAATAAATACTTTTTCTGAATGAAGATTAAATTCGAAAAATTTTTCAGGCGCAACGGAAGCTTGTATTCAAAATTAAAATAACAAAAACAAGAGTACAATTAAGGTACAATTTACGCGTTGAAAAGCTCGTGAATCGTAGCTCTTGCAATGACTCAGGTTTGCAACATTTTTTCGAGCATTGAGGACACGAAAATCCACCATATACTTCGCGACAGTTTTCAACGGATCGTCCACAAATCGTTCGTTTTACGCTCAGTGTAAAATGACGAATTTACGACCTGCCGACCCAACTATAGGCCATTTTCATCGCGCAAATTAAAAGATATGCTCCCAAAACCAGGTGCACGTGTGACGCACACGCACAGAACCAAACTGCGCGCTCCTCCCCGCGTCCAAAGAGAGAAAGAGAGCCCAGCACGCAGAAATTGAAAAGGAAAAGGAGAACTGGAGCGCATGCTGTACACAGCGCATATAGATCGAGCGGAGCCGCGACTACTGCCGCTGCTGCGGCGACGGCGGCGACGGCGACGGCGGCGGCTGCGGCGGTGGAGCAGTAGAGAAGAGGAGCCTCGCGGGTGGCATTCGCGGCCGTCGGAGAGAAATGCATTCCGCGAGCAGCTGCGGGAGGAGGAGGTTACTGGCCGCGCTCGCGCGGTCGGCTGCATCAGAGCCGCGGGAGAATGTGCGTGCGCAGCCGCGCCTCCCGAGGAATCCTGCGCGCCCGAGCCTCTCTCGCTCGCTTCAATCTCTCGTCGTCTATGCGAGTATAGTAAGGGAGTAGGGGCATCTCGCGCCGCTGCTCTCCGCGGCTTTTGCGCGAATCCGCCGACCGCATACTCCACTGGCCAGCGAGATCGAGAGCCCTCGGAATTACTTTGTCGAACGGGGGGATATCCTCGGCCGACGTTGCTCACCTACTCCGGCAAACTGCTATACTGGCGCGGAGAGCGCGCAGCGTGCTCTCTATATACGGGGAAGGATGTATCTCGCGCGCGAGGTTGGAATAGCGCGAAATTTTATGTACTGACTCGCGGTTTTGCGCAGAGGGGAGCTGCCTATGCGCGGATGCGCGGGCGCTTGTTACGGGCGAGCAATTGGACAATCGTTTGGCACTGGTTCTTATATATATATATGGATGCGGTATAATAGGAGGGGAAATTTTCGTCCAAGACGTGTAGCGGAGCTTTTTTGGGAGTACCTGTTTTACTTACGATCATTTGACAGACAAGGAAAATATTCGCTGTTCGGGAAGTAAGTGCAGTCGCGTAAGGCCGATGTTTACCATACTGCATCGCACGCACGCTCTTGGAACCGTCAATATTGATTGTTCAGAAAGTCCTTCAGCTATGCATACACGTCTTTCATAAATCAGGGGAACAACGAGTGAAGAAGCCACTGTCATGAAAATTTTATAGACATGAAAAGTCGTTTGCTTTTGTAGCCAATTTGGAATGATCACTATTAAAACCGAGTATGCATTCATTGTTTAAAAAGCAATATTTTTGCTTTACATTTTTTCATAAGAATTAGCGCAGAAGCTTTCCGCAGTGAATCTTCAATTTCATCGAGATATAGACAGATTGAAAAACAAAAGAAATCATTTCATTGTTAATATTATGGATCAAGCTCAAAATGTTGGAAGTCATTGTTTGGTCAAGAAAATGGAACGCGTATTTTGGGAATTTGCTCAATGAGCCATAATAATTTGCATGCAAACTACTGACTGCATAATATCAATGATAATAGATGATTTATTATATTATTTACACATATTATCGTTGATTATATGCAGTCAGTAGTGTCAGTTTACATGGAAAGAATTTCATGAATATATTATATATATATATTTTATGCAGTTAATAAGTAATTCACCTCTATATGCATGTATACATTACAAATATCTTTAAAAAAATTATATTAATAAGCATATACATAGAAAAAATAAAGGAAGAAATTTTTCTGATAGGCAAAAATTATGAGAAAATAGCATGATTGCTGCAAAAAGCGTTTGATTTGAACCTTTCTCTAAACGCTCATAACTTATAACCAGAAAGGTTTTTTATAGCGTAATTTTTTTAATTAAACATTTTTTTGCAGTTATTTAGACTTATTTTAGTTATTTAGACTGTAATTTTTTTTAATTATTAGGGTAATCAATAGAGTCATGATTTTTCTTATGAACGAAATAGCGCGAGACTTGAATTCTGAATTTATTGTTCCAAGTCCTTTGTACTAAAAAGACGAAATACCTTTGTAATTGGAAAAATTATACAAAAAAAATTATAATTGTTTTTATTCATATTCGTTGACATATCTACTAATTATTTCCTAAGGTTCATAATATATTTATTTACTCTGCGTGGAATCCCAGGCAAACGAATAATTGAATTCGACTCATTTCCCTTGCAAATTGTCGAATATACAAATTTTAGTTTGAATGATTATAATAATATATTACGTACTTATAAAGATAAAGAATTGATGAATTAGTAAAGACGCATCTACGAGGTTGGTATTTGGCCACCTGTGGTGCACGTACACCATTTTCCAAAGTATCCATACGCCGAAATTGACGCCTGTTAACATGGATCGATTGAAAATGTGGCACAGAGTATACGGTCAGAATATTCTGAATAATTTTTTATAGTGAGAAAACGGAATTTTCAGTTTACCGTGTACGGTTCAATTTTTCAGTTATGCAGGCTACATTTTCTTTAGCTAAAAGAATTTCTTAATCATTCGAGTAAAAATCTCTAGCTTCAGTTAAGAATGCGTGAGATATTTGAAACAATTTTCAGGGTAAATGAGTCTATTTCATTATTTTATTTGTATGGAATTCTCTGATCAGCTCAAACATTCCTAAATTGGTATAATATATACGTTTAGCAACTATTTTAGCAGACTTCAAACAAAGGCAATTTTTTGTAGTTGAAGCCATTAATTATGTAAAACTATTCTAATTTTTTTAATAAAATCCCGCTTCATTGTCGCCTCCTAACGAGAATTGACACAGCTCCTATAGTTGCGCTTCGAAAGCGGAAACCCAACGTTTCTCTCCAGTCGAATTTTTCGAAATCGAGAAAACCCGGTTCGAAAAATTTTCACTCTTTCCCAACGAATATTGAGCAGGCCGTGCCGCAGAGTTGTGCACAGGGGGCTCCTCGACCCCCGCATCGTATACATATCCCCCCGAGTCGCAGCTGAAAATTCAAAGCACAGAGGAAAAAAACAGCAAAAATCTCGATCATTTGAAATTTAAAGCGCGAGGCAAGCGCGCGAGAGCCGATGTATCCGCTTGGAAGATCTCCCGAAGAAAATGGCTATAGGTACGGTTATAGACTCCGTTGAAATTACAATATATACTCGAAGCTCGCGCCTGGCCTGCTTAATGCTCCGCTGATGCGCCTATATATACAGCAGCCCAGGCTACTCTCTCGCGCGCGCGCGCACACTCTATTTGCATCCCTTTTGTCCGCTCAGAGCCTCTCTCTCTCTCTCTCTCTCTCTCTCGCCTTATCTCGCGGCAACTCGAGCGCGCGCGCGCCGCTGCATTATATACCGCAGGTGGGTGTCGATGTCGATCTTTCCAAAGCGGATCCGCGCCGCGGAGCAGCTCCTCCTATGCGAGAGAGGCTCCTCTTCGTTCTCTCTCTCTCTCTCGCGCGCGGCTTTCGCACAGCCCGTCCATCCGGCTGTCCGTTCGTGCAGGCATTTGCGCGCAGCGGCAGCAGCAGCCCCCCGGATTCCGTTTTTTTTTTACTTTTCCCCCCCTGCCGCCGCCGCCGCCACCGCCGCCACCGCACGTCTCTCACTCGCGAAATTTCGCCTGTAGTCCTGCCTGGAATCCTGCTGGGCTTCCCCGCTTTCGAAGCTGTACTCTCGCGCTGGTGTGTTGTTACACACTTTACGAGGGACTGGCTGTACACTTTTAATTTAGCCGCGATTTTTCGGGGGGTCTCGCGCAGTGAGTTTCACGTGTCTCACGCGGAATATGCAATATTGTGCAAGAACGCACGCATATTCCGCGCCGTGTGGCTTATTTATCCGACTACCGGGAAGGGGGAGAGCGGGCTTTAATTTAGTGGGTAAATATACTTGGGATTCGCACGCGCGCGACTCTCGGGCGCTTTCGGAGGAAAAAATCGTTATGGGTAAGATGTGATGCGCGTCTGATTACTTATGTGTTTTAATGGACTTTACGCGCTTGTTTGACTGCGGTCGACGCGACTCCGGCGCAAACGTAAATATTAATTAAAAATGATCCAGGAAATACATCGACACGATTGGTACATTTGATTAATCCAACGAATATCCTGTCCTTGTTACAAAGCAGAAATGAAACGTAGATACATAATGGATCGATTTTGATCGTCATCGATGTTTCGCGCATATCATAAAAATAAAAAGTCGAATTTCCAACAAGTTATGGATCCGTTATTTTAATGACGCCGCCTATTTATAGAGAATTCAAATCAATGCAGACATTTCGTTACAGCCTCGCGATTAATTCTGTTTTCGAATAATAATAATCGAATATATATGATGAGCATAGGACTCTCGATCCTAGAATTTAACGAATACAATGAAAACGTACTAGCACAAGCGATATAATTATTTTTTCTCCGCGTATACATGCGCACGCGCACACACACACGCTTCGTATAAAGAAACGATTAAGAACGCGTGCAGGCCTTTTAAAGTTATGCCTCCGAGCGACCCACATACCCATCGTTTTTTCCTCGACGCGCGCATAGCTGGTGCAGCTCTTCGCGCCCGCGAGTGTTTCGCATTGTTTGCAAATCCAAATAAATCATGGGAAATTTTTGCATAAGACGTTTTTAATCGAATCGATCACCCCGCCGCGTTGGCTCAAGTTCAAAAGAGAAAGTCAGCTTTACATATACGCGCGGAATTGTTTCCGACACATGCGCCCAGGTGTGTATTATACAAGCGCGCGTATATTATATTGACATGTATATATACATATATATGTACGTTCGTACCCACGACGCGGTATATAAAGATTGAAATTTATTCCAGTCGCGCGACACCAATGACAAATTGTACATTCTATTTCTACACGCCTACGCGCCGTGTGTGCTCAGCGTGTGCCACACGCGCATGAGTAATCCATCGAGTTTCGGGTAGAAAAATCGACACAAGGCGAATCTCTCTCGCTGTCGAGTTCGAGACCCCCCCCCCCTCCTTGCCCCTCGCCCTCTGCAAAGCGGTACCCGCGGAATTTCGATGGACTCCTGGAGCGAAATCTATTTTCTTACAACGATCCTTCCGATCCGCGGAAGAAAATGCTTTCGCGTATCGTCTTTTTTAATTAAGGAAACACTCCTGCGTTATATATATAGAAGATTCGAGGCGTCTCGGTCTGCGCGCTCCGATGGTCGCGGGAGATCGAACGCGCGTCGGTTTTATTCACTTCTTCTCTCGATCCCGAGACACACTGCGCGCGCGCACCGCACCACAAGATTCGACGGGGAGATTCTCCTCCGACGGAAGACCGGCCTGAATACAAATCGGCTTGATGTCATCGCGGGGATTTGACGAGAAGTGCGCCCCCTTCCCCTTGGCTGTAACGTCGAGAGTCGATTTTTACCCTTTCGTCGAACGCGACGACGACACTACTCAGAAATTAAGATTACGTACCTTTTCTCGGGGGGGGGGGGGGCAGAACAGCTCTTTTGCTTTTATGACAGCTTCGCAGTAACAGACGTATATATATGTATATCGATGTGTGTGCGCGCGCGTATAAATTCTTACTACCTGTTTTCGGGCGAACTTTTCTTGTTGCGCAGGCTGGACGGGGCTTTTTCGCACTGCCCCGAGAGAGAGTATAATGTACTATACACACGCGTGCGTGTGCACATGACACGCGAGTCATGGCTGTTTACGTTCCCGGAGGTTTTTGAACCCGAGTTTTGGGAAATCTTAAATTCCGCTTTTAGTGTTATGCCCTCTGCGTGTAAGGATTTTCGTTTTGTCGATGTGCTAATTGAACGCTTCACCAGCCAAAAAGATCGTCTCGTATACACATACGGCGAAGGATTGTGAGGAAAGCGCGATTTTTCGCGTTTCTATATAACATTTGTTATCGTGCGGTTTTTTATTTTTCCTCACAGTACAATAACCCTGTGCACGATGTTACGTAATATTATTTGCTCTGCGAGTTACGAATCGATGGCGATATGATCGATTCCGACAAATAATAATATTAATTTTATCCTCGTTTACCGATCGCGTTTCAAAAAATACAAAAAATTATACGAAAACCACGAAATGCTTGGAGTAGGCCTGCAAACCAACTGTTTTCGTTGCTTCAACCAATTAACCGATACACGTTCAATTACTTTCGACAAAAATCCATGGGTTCTCGTACACAAAAGAAAATTAAATTTCCACCCTTGACAACGTAATAACGACGACGCAACGTATTCTCAGCTCAACAATATACGCAATACCAACCAAGAATTAGCCGTCATACACTGCATATTATACATTTAAACTTTTTCCATCCCGCGGAGCGGCCGGCGCTTCGCGTAAAAAGTGAAGTGAGCAACTCAACCGAAAAACATGTTGCCTCTCCTCCCCCCCCGCGCGTGTGCACGCATCGTATACACATCGCGCTCGAAAAAGCCTCGAATAAACAGTCGATTCGACAATCAAATCGAGCGATCCTTTCTCTCTGTCGCTGTCTCTCTCGGATCGAGTTTGCAAAAAAAGCGAAAGTCGAGATATCCGACGGGACAGCTTCGCTCTCGCGCAAATTCATTCAGCTGTTCGGGTGCGCGCATATATCGGCGTCGCGCGCGAAGTGCCTCGACCTCGCTCTCCTTCGGCAAAAAGACAAACGCAAGTATAGCCGGCGCTGCGCCGCGGTAGCGCGACGACACGCACACACACACACACACACACACTTATACCTGTGTACACGTATACGTAAGGTATAGAGCTCGAGAAGAAAAAGCCGTCGCCGGTGGTTTGGGAGGACGACCTCGAGGATTCCGAAAAATCCTTCTCTCTTTCTCTCTCTCTCTCTCTCTCTCTTTCTCTGGCGGTCGCGCAATTTCGAGTGTGTATAGCGAGCGCAACTCTCTCTCTCTCTCTCGGTGTTGGTTCTCGCCTCTCCTTATATTATCTATCTCCGCGCGCGCGCGCGCGCGACTCCGTTGCTCTGGCCGTAAATGGCGAGCAGAAGGCCTTGGGCGCCCACGCCCTGTCCCTCTCTATCTTTCCTTCGCTATTTTTCCCTTTCCCGTTTCGCTCCTTTCGCCGACGAGGCGACTCTCAGCGCGCGCGCGCGCAGGTACGACCTTTTTTTTCTCGCTTTTTCGCGCGCGCAAGCGGCCTCTACGCGTATACACACATGTGTATAGCTATACGCGTACACAGGCGTGTCGGGACAGCGGGATCCCCTGTCGCTAACTCGTGTTTTCGGATGTCTGATTTATCGGGAGTGACGCTGTCAGCGGAGATAGAGCCTTTTTTTCGGAGCGCAGGGAAGGAGCGAGAGGCGCGAGTCGACAAGATTTAGAAAAAGACTCTCTCGGGGGGGGGGGGGGAGGGGGAGAGAGAGAGCGATGTTTTAGCGAATATGCGCGCTTGTATATTATAATGTAAACTGGGAGACGACCTCCGCTGCTGCTGCTGCTGCTGATGCGGAATTTGTATATCTTCTGTTCCGTGGATATATGTAAAAAAGAGAAGGCGCTACTGGTATGAGACGCGCGGAATTTTTTTTTCTTCGCCTCGTCTCCTCCTCGTCGCGTGCGTATCGGAAACTTCTACTTTGCTGCTCGGTTTTGTGGATACTTTATTGGAGGCGTCGCCTCTAAAGGCCACTTATTGCCCGGAGCAGCTCGTTTTTTTTCCTGTTTAGTTTGTCCGCGCGCGGAGTGTACGTCAGTGTCAGCTTTCTGAGCTGCTTATACACACCGCGTCGCTGCAGTCGATTTGCCTCGGCTCTTCGCCGCATCCCCTTGGCTTGACCCTCGATTTCGAAAATTTACGCGTGCCATAACGTTGAAATTGTAAAAAACCGCATTCCTGGCGATTCCACTCTTTATATTCGGCAAATTTGACAAATTGGGTATATGCAGGTGGGAACGAGACGGTAGAACTGGCCGCGCAAGCGCGTCCATTTTTGGCTGGCGTATATTACGAAACATTCCTATGGGATGACAATCAAAATTTTGAAATTTCGGTGAGAAAGCATCGCGGTACGTTTAAATTATGCAAAAGAACAAATTGTTGCGGCGACTCTTACAACTTATGCGTATATATATAGTCGTAAGCGGGTATGCATATAGCCGAGAGACACATCAGTGAAATTAATTTTGCAAGCCGCGCGAGAATAAAATGACGACAAATTTGGTTATTCACATCGGGCAACTTTCTCTAGAATAAATTTAATGTACGCAAATTACGAGTAATCGACTGAAAGTAGCCGGCCTTAACTGCGGCGCTAACCAGAAGCACATAACTACGTTATATACAGCAAAGCGAGTGTTAAATGTATATAAGCCGCACACGACTTTCCCCCGCGCGTATTCCACAGTGCATTATTGCGGAATGATGCAACGCATTATACACGACTTCATTTTTTCATTTTCTTGTTTATTTTTTCTAGAATTCCAAAGCTCTCGGCCAAAACTCCGCGCCGCAGACAGAAGCTTTCTCCGAATTCCGGCTCGAATCGAATATCGCGAATGCGGCCGCGCAGCTGCGCGCATATATATGAAAAGGTGTATATATATACCTTATACACTCCGGCAAGAAAAGACAGCGAGCGCTTCCCTTCGGCTGTAATGAAGCGATGAAGAATCCCGTGGAATTCGTTGATAATGACGAGCCGAAAGGACGTGTAGCTACTCCACGGCGAAATCAATTGTCTCGAAAGAATGTCCATCGGTATGGGTCGGGAAGGGGGAGAGGGAGGGGGAAGCCTCATCCGCGAGAGCGAGCGAGCTTCGTCGAAAAAGCGAGAATTTCTTAATTACTTCTGTCGCAAGCCGGGCAAAAACGACTGGTTAAAATGTTAAACTCCGACTCGTCGGGGGGGAAAAAAAAAAATTGGAAGTAGGCAGCGATTAAACTTTGACAAGCCTGCAGCAGCGCGACGGTCGCAGTATATAGCCCGTATACATGTGTGTGTACATAATACGCGGCGGCTCGCGAGCGCGATTAATTGTTCCGACGAAAGCGCGCGCATGAGTGTAAGATATCGGTTAGCGCGTCGCGTCTACTTTTTCCTGCAACCGCGTCTGCCGCATATGCGGCGGGTAATCGCGCAAAGTTTCATTGTTGCAGAAAACGAGGATTAAACGCTCATCGCCGGTGCACTATATATACGTATATATAACCGTGTATGCGTATATGCTATATATACAGAGGATGCGCTTACGCGCACCGCAGCGGCGGCACACGCGGCTACTCCAAAGCGCTAAACGACTTGGCGAATCACTCATAATTGCAGGTGTATCGCATTCGCGTAATTACTCTGTAGTTGAGTACGTGTGTACTCGTGCGCTGTATATATGTATGGTGTCGCATCGCCGCAGAGATGCGGCTTTTTAACTCGCGGTTAATATTGTATACGCCAGTGCCGAGAGCTCTATATACTCGTCAATATATACACATACGTACGTGTATATGTATAGTATTCATATAGGTACATACATAAATATAGGTAATGTACGTCTGCTCTCTTCCATTTTTGTTGAGCCGCCTCTCGTTGTGTATCCTACATAAAAGCCTCAGTATGCGAATCGATGAAAATTTATATATGTATCGAGAGGGCTTTATATATACCGCGCGCGCGCGGAGCGCTGTTATAAGTATACACCTGACGCCGCATATCTTGTATTCTCATTACAGCGCGCGCGCGCCCATTGTGCGAAGGCGAGTTTCGAATTGTCGATGCAGCGAGATCTCCAATGAATTCAAGCTTTCCATGCAAATCGAGCAAACTGGAGCTTGTCGGGTTTCGCGCTCGATCGGCTTTATAAGCTCTCTCGCGCGAGAACAGCGCGAGAGTGGGATAGAGAGAGAGCTCCGATTCCATTTTTCGCGACGATATATATATATATATATATATATATATGGATATGCATCTAATGTATACGAGGTGTTATATAGTACGTTAGACGGCATTTGAAAAACGCTACTTCCAATTACTGCTTTCGAGGAATTTTGAAGAAGCTTTGTGTATGTCTTCACCTCTATACATCTCAGGTTCCACTTAGCCGATTTTATTGAAACAATGCCAATTACTTAAGTTTTCTTTTTTTGTTCACCATTCTCTGATTAACGGAAAAGCGTTATTCTACGTTTCTTAGAGCCGTTTTCTTTTTACAGCGGTTTATGGATTTCAGGAAATAAGTGATTTTGCATATGCATTTTGTAACACATGTGTGTTACAGATCGTACGTGACACATGTTTCAACGATATAGGATGGAGAACAAAATAATAATTAAATTTTTGTACGCATGTTTTCGACAAGAATATTTGGTTTTTATTTCAAAAAGATTACAGCTCCAAGATAATAATTTTTTTTTTTGTTATAGCGACAAATAGAAATCAAATTGTCAAATATTATACACTGTAAACTCGCATGTCTTATACACAATTGCTTCGCAATTGTCGAGCTATTACAAACGATTGCCTGAAAAAAAGCTCGTATATACAACTCGAAAATCGGCACTTCCTTGTAAAGGACGCCCGCGGCTGTGTATAAGAGTCGGGCGGCTCTTTGTCCTTTGTAGTCTAGTCACTGCATCCGACAGCCCTATCTTGCAGCGAGTTTTTACTTAATCAGCAAGAAGCGAGCTTAATAAAATTGTCGAACACGCGTAAACGGAAAAAATCCGACAATAAACCTATTGTGAGATGCAGAAGATTGGCAGAAGTCTGTGTAGGAATCGGCTGGCTATTAAGTGCTGTATATACGCCGTTTATATACACACAGCAAGTGTCGGTTAAGAAAGCTGCAAAAGAGTCCCAGCGCGTATTGCACAGCTGTGTACATAATCGAAAAATGGCAATCACGAGTAAGTATATAGGTGTATACAGGCACAAGGTCCTTCCCGATCCCCAGGACACTCGGCTGCGAATAAGCGAACAGCTGGTGTGCCTTTATAGACAGAGAAAGAGAGAGAGAGAGAGAGAGAGAGGCGCCAAGGCGATCGGTTAGCTATATCTAGTAAAAGGCTCTATACAGCAGCGGCGGCAGCAGAGCGTGTACTATACCAGTATATAGGATGAGAGCAGTCAGCAGCCGCAGCCGCAGCAGCAGCAGCAGCGAGTAGGCAGGCAGGATAGAGAGTGTATAGTATACGGTGCATAGTACACTCGGCCCCGTGCGCGCCGCGGCCGTCATGGTGCGCGCGATAGTAGTGGAGGGAGGGTGGGGGGGGGGGGGATTGGAGAGCGCGACGGCGGCGGCGGCGGCGGCTCGCGGCTGCCGCGAGTAGTAGAGTGTTCCGAGTACGTAGGAGCACCGAGAGGGGCAGCTCGCAGTGGGGGAGCTTGACTTCGGAAGCGGTACTCCAGGGGCCGCTCTGCAGTAGTCTATAGGCCAGCCAGGCCCCAGCAGGCGCATCGCTAGTCGCGATCGCACCTTCTCCGCATATATACCTGCGCGCGGGAGAAAGAGAGAGAGAGAGAGAGAGAGAGATAGAGAGTCACACGCACAACACCTCGGGACAGCGCAGCGTTCGACGACTCCTCGTGTATAGATATACTCGCCTCTCTCGCTGCTGCCGCTGCTGCCGCTGCTGCCGCTGCCGTAGCTGCTGTAGCTGCCTTAACCCACAGGTACATTACCTATACACACAAACAGAGAGGAGAGCAAGTGAAACTATCGTTCGCGTGCTGCTGCCTGCTGCAGTTGCGCTTTTGCTGCGGAGTGTGAGTGCGCGCGCGGGGACGGGGAAAAACCGTTCGTTGACACCCGCGCGAGGAGGAGGACGGGCAAAAACGCCCCGCGCGACGATGTGTATACTATGCACACCTAGATAGACATCGTGGAAACACCTATACTTGCAACTATTGGCTACTATACAGGAGAGGACAGTGTACAGTGTAACGTCTCTCGTTTTTGCATCGAATTTTATCTCAGTGTGCTGCTGCTGCTGCTGCGGCTGCCTTGCTCTCTCGGCCCGAGGAATTTCGCGCTGCGAGCCGCAACGGATGAATGAAAAGCGGCGTTAGTCGCGCTAAGCGCTGCTGCTCCGAGCTCTCGCGCGTTCTGCTCGAGTTTATAACCTCCCGCGACCTCTATACGCCTTTCTCAATATCCTCCTCATGTCCTTCTCGCTTATCCCAATGTTTTTCACGGCCTCTGCTACTCCTACAATCCGATCCCGTGCTATACGCTTGCTTTCCAACGCACTGCAGCGCAGCCTCGCACCGCGGAGAGTTACGAGAGCAGTGCAGCAGTGAACGCTCGCGCAGTTTCCTCATCGATGCGGCGCGCCTTGCGAAACTCATCGTTCAGCTGGCGCAGAGAGAAGCGCCGTGTACACGCGGCCTGTGTCCTCCTCGTCTATGTTGTATTTGCCGAGGATGAAAAAATAAACGAGGAGAGAGAAAGAAGGATAGAGAGAGAGAAAAATTGGAGGACGGAGAACCAGTATATACAATGTGCGCGTGAACGGACTGCGCACGCACGCGTTTCCGTCTAGCCGCGCGCGCGCGCTCCTGCAGTCGCGCGAGTTGCGAGAGACGGAGAAAGTTACCGATTGTGTCTGAGAGCCGCCCGTGCATTGCATCTGTATACGTGTGTACGTATATAATACGTATTACACATAGGAACTGCTCAGCGCCGATCTCCTCTCTGCAGCCGCAGCAGCACACACGTACACGCGGCCGTACTCAGAGCATTATTATTATCGTTTTTTCGTTTTTTTTCTCGGTTTATTTTTCAACTTCGTTCTATACGCTCTACTCGCTCCTCGTCAATTTCCGCTCGCACGCGCGCTCGCGCGCGGAGACGAGATCCGCCGAGAGAGAGAGAGAGAGAAAGAGCTGCGATTCTCGGCATTAACGGCGGCCCTCAGGCCGCGCGGCCGCGTTAAGATGCTTCGGAGTATTATACACGCTAGACGAGGAAGCTGTAATGGCAAGCGCGTGGAATTGTGAAATTCGTACGGGCGAATATCTGTGGTACCACACTTGAGGTAGACAGGAATGGAAGACTGATGCTTACATGTATACTCGTCGGCGGAGGCAAAGGTGTCAAGGACGTCGTTTATTCGAAAAGAGAGAGAGAGAGAGAGAGAGAGAGAGAGAGATAAAAAAAAAGAAAACGCCTGAAAGTGCAGTATACTTACACGGCGCGCCGGAGAGATTAGACGCCGATCGGATGGGAAGACAGCTCGTCTACGAACGTATTGCGCTAAGTATTTATCTTTTTTATCACATGCATTATTTAACGAATGTTTATGTGCACTGGACGCTTGCGCGCAGCGCAGCGCAGAAGCGGAGAATCGCATATATCTGCTTTTTATGGGCTCGTCTCGATAATTACACAGATGCGCGCGATGTACACCTCGTTGGATGTGTGTGTGTGTCTTATATACACAGCGAGTTTCTCGATGTAGATCGCGCGCGATTGCTTTTATACGCGTGCACATTAAAGTGCGCGATTTTTCGGAAACGATGCGATTCTCAGCGCTCTCCGCTGCGATTACGCGAACAGAAGCGAAAAGTGCACGTATTATATACGCGATTCCGCGGACGCTCCAGCGTCTGTAGTATCACGTATACATATATCCAATACAAGTTCTGTGGCATTGTTGTGGCATATATTTAAAAGCACAAACGTTACGTGCAGCGCGCGTCGCGCCAGTCAGCGAGTACTACTACTCTGACAGCTGCGCTACACTAAGGTATTAGCGGCGTGTATTGTTCGCTTGATAGATGGAAATGTTTTTAAAAAATAAAGTTGCTTCAACTCGCTCTGGTGAGCCGGTGCGTGCAGCCGCTTATCGCGCGCACAGGAGGTATATGTACGTATGTACACCTAGTAGACCATTTCGTAATCGCGCAAGTCTCTCCTCGAGCCACAGTCGCATTCTTACCGACTATTTTTAACATTTTCTCGAAAATTATATGAGTCATTATATCGCGATAAGTTCCGAAAGCGTAACGATCGTTCCAAGCATATACTGCAACGACGAGGACATAGACGGATAAATATGGGAAATCCGCCAATAATATTCAGTTAATTGGTTGGAAAATTTAAAAATACAAAATTTCGTGCTAAATCTTTGGGACAGCGCTTTTCTTCATCATAGGACGTACATAGAATACGAAAAAATAGTGTTGCCTCGAAAACGGTTGTGTGGTACTGTTTTTTTTTTAACAATTTAGATTTTTATCAATTTAAAAAGCGAAAAATGTTTTCTTTACATGTTCTCATAGCAGAGTTCTCAAGAATCTAAATATTTATCACATATAATTATTATTTATTAGGGAAAGAGAGCTTAAATTTAAGCTATAGAACATTAAATTCGAATTGTTAGATTTAAATAGTTATTGGTGCTTAATCATTTTTCGTGAAAACATTGATGAAATTTTAATTGGGAAACTACACATTTTTCAGAAAAAAATTGACAAGAATAAAAAGTTCTTAAAATTAGTCAAAGAATTATACTTATGAAGTTTTTCAGATCGATTCGAACAATTTTTCAATTTTGCAAAATCACGATTTTTGAACCATTGATAAAATTGCTCAAGTTTCAATGACTTCCAATCTAACAATCCGATTTTAATGTTCTATAGCTTAAATGCAAACTTTATCAACCTATACTAAATAGCGATTATACGCGCAAACATTTAGATACTTAAGAACTGTGCAACGTTTAAAAATACATTTTTGGCCTTTTAAATTTCATTGTTAAGAATCGAAATTGTTAAAAAGTTGTGCAGCACGAAGTTTTATTTTAATTTGCCAACCAGTTATCTGAATTTTTTGAGTGGATTTTCCCATGATACAGAGTTTTGTTTACCATCGAAGTATAATGTATATTCATGGTAAAGTTAAGAAGAAAATAGGTCGTATAATAAATTAAGAATCGACTAAAAGCCAAAGCGTCGAGGTCAACGTATAATCCTGAGAAAATCCGACGGCGCATGCAACGATCTTATTATTTTTTTTTTTTTTTTTTTTTTTTTTCAAGATCGCGAATCTCCGCGATAGCTGGAAGAGTATGTATACGTAGTATACGGTAGAGAGAAAAAGCAACATCAACGCGCCAAATGAATGCGCTATTAAGTCTCTCTGCCAGAAGCGATTATAACAATGCGCGAAAGAGAGAGAGAGAGAGAGAGAGAGAGAAAAAGACTTTCGGAAGAAATTAGTTCTCCCCAAGACGCTCCGGGATAAGTGAGCTGAAAAGCCTCGAGTACAGCCGCGGCCTTTCGCACAACGACTATAAATTTTTTAAGAAAGCGGAGGGTGCGGCGAAGATTCGCCTCTCGCGCGCCCGCGCCGGAATAAACGCGCGCCAGGGTAAACACGGAAAAAGTAGCCTGAAAACGGGGAAAAAGAAAATCGCGCGCAGAGCGACCTCCTACAAAGAACACACACGCGCGCGCTCGCGGTTTCGTCAGAGCGAAAGAGAGATAGAAAGAGAGAGAGAGAGAAGGGGGATAATTACAGCGCGCCGTGACTTTTCTGAAACAAACAAGCCCTCTCGCGCGCGCTAAAGGGGGAAAAGAAGGAAGCACACGGCTCGCACAGCGAGTGTGTGTGGATATAGCGGAGAAACCAGGCGCGCGTGTATATATATAATACACACAGACACACAGCATATCCGCGAATCACAATAGCGAGGAAGTCTCTTTCTCTCTCTCTCTCTCCTCTTTCTCGCTCTTTCGCAGCTGAGCTCTCTCGGCTCAGGACGCCTAGAGCCGCTCACTCGCGAGACCTTGAAAAACGGTATATTCCGCGATCCTTGGGACGCGAAGGAAGGAACGAGCGGCTGCCGCCGCCGCTGCTGTTGCTGCTGCTGCTGCTGCTGCTGCTGCTGCTGCTGTTCTGCCTCTTCGCAGTTGAACGTAACGGAGCGCTACTATATAGCAGCTCGTGTATATGTGTGTACCTTTAAGACTTGCACGCTCTCTATGTATGTATATACGGCTACTTACACCTCGAGCGTATCCTGTGTGTGTTCTATGCCCGGCCCATGGTATGCACTCGCTGGTGTGGATTGTAGACCGTGTGTATACACAGCGCGGGGCGCACGACTCCTCTCTCGCGATGCGATACGCGGAAGGTGGGCGTCGGGAGAGTCGCGAAAAATTCCTCTCTAGTCTCTCGTGCGCTCGAGCTCTGCGAGGCTAAGCGCTCGCGGGCTATGTATGTAGGACTGGAGGGCCGAGGAATGTAATTGTCGATTGATTGGGGAAATGATGTGAGGTATATAGGAATGTGTGTATAGGAGTATCCGTGTAGTGACAGAGTGTGTAACTGTTTGTACAGGAATGTGTGTGAGGAGGAAAATCGAGGAGTTTTTCTGGGCTGTGATGAAATGCCTTTTTTTCCGGAGTTTCTTGATGAGTTTCAGAGTAAATATATACGCCGAAAGAAGAAAGTCAAAAGATTTACGAGTGTTGAACTGTATACGAAAATATATCGTTATTTTTACAACGCAGGATGTATTCGAGATTCTTTTATTCGTTGCCTTGGCAAAGATGTTCGCCGATATACGACGCGCGCTGACGTCTGTAGGCGACTGTAGAGAGTAAAAAAAAAATTTTCCGCATAGTCATTTCGTAAGCATATAGATAAACTTTAAGCAAATCTTTGTTACTTGGGTTATATCACACTGCAAAGTATTTTCGAGCTTATAAAATGTGTTAAGGTCGGAAAGGTGATGATGCGGTTAGGTAAGAAAACAATATCTTCGCAACCCTGTTTATAGAATATTGGCAAGAGAGAGAGAGAGAGAGAGGGGGAGGCAATTACGTCTATACTCCATCAAATGCTCGATCAACAAAACAAAAAGTCTTTCATCACACAGCAGCCATTCCTCGCTGCCGGTCATAATCGCTTTCTATAGATTCTAGGTCATTGCAGATGTACAGATTTCCAGCAAGGTCGCGACAAAAAAGTTTTAGAGTTGAGATATTATTGGACTCGTTCGAGGAGCGAGTAATAACATAACTGCATTTAAAGATGTAAATTCATTGCCGATTTTTATACGCGTTCGTCTTAATAAAAGAGAAATCGCGATTGTCTTGAGTTAATTTATTATGAGAGAGAGAGAGGTCCCTCGTAATTTTCAACTCCGAGAATGGGGCATCGATCAAAACCTTTTTAATGTGTTCCGCTTTTAGACTGTAATATTGCCCAGTCTTGTAATACGCTCTGTTGTACCGATTCTCATCAGGTCAAATTATTCCACTGAACTGAAATGTTAATAAAAAAAAAATTTTTTTATTAATATTTCAGTTCTTTAGTATTCTTTTGCTCTTACGTAGTAATATATAAGAACATCTAATATACAATAAAAAAAATAGCATATTTCGATACTTTCGCATCTGTGCATGAAACCATATTTTTCACGTGACACGAAAACAGCACGATTTCACGCATCAGGTTTTGACGCAACGTTGGAGTGCAAAAACAAAAAAACTTTAGAAGGATACTTTAGAAAGTCCTGAATGGCGCTGTACTCCAAATAATTTGAAACCCCTGTCTAGTATAAGAAATGATGTGTCGGCCAATTCGAAAGTCCACGACAAATGACTCGACGTGCCAAAATTGAGTGATTGCACGGCAGGCTACATAGGCAAAATCACAGTTCAAAAGTGCAGTATATAGACGACTATATTAGTCCGTCAAAACGGTGCATGATAAATGAGTTTGAAAGCACAATAACCCATAGTCTAAAACAGAGAAAGTCTATTTTTTACAGATTTGCCCGCCACACATCGATTGAGCCGTATCATTTTTCTCGGCAATCCATGATTTTTTTCCTATAATCCAGTATTTAGCTCGGAGCCCGACACGGCGGCCCCTTACGTAAAATCATCAATTCGGGTCTAGGTTCTATGCGGTCTGTAAAGTCACTGGGAGGCATATATATAACACATAAACGCGACCGTATAATGAGGGGCATTAGTTTTACGAAGAAAGGCTTATTATAACGGATTATATATTTGATCTGGCGCGGGCTACCCGCGCCTACCTGCGGTGTCCGGGAGATTTATCGAGCTCGTTAAGTACCTATTTATGGCTTGTAAAGAAAAATAATGGAAAACCTGAAAATAAAACTGACAGCTCGTTGCGGCTATCCAAAAATCCTGTTTTATGATGTTGAATTGCACAAAGGTTTTATATACGTATACGCGCTTATAATATATGCGCGTCGTCACGTTACAGGTCGTACAAAAACGATTTTATTGCGCGCGAACGATATATATACAGTCAGCGCGATATGTATAGATAATAAATTATAAGCCGGAGCTTTACTGAAAATTCTGCATGCTTTTGTTTTTTCTTTCTATAATACTCTGAACAGCAATTTTTTCAAGCATCTTTACACTTTTATTTTTATTCAAAATAAATAAAGATTCAGCTGGAACTAACGCATAGTTTGAAAAGCATTGCCGGTATGGATAAGCTCAAAAGGCTAATAAAAATTTTCGCTAAAATATTTCTTCGTCTCGTATACATATTATTCACGCGTGTGTACTTAATTTTTTTCTTAATCTGTTCTTATCTTTTTGCCGCCAAGAAGGCCGGTTGTTCTCCTGTACTATCGTATTCTGCAAGCGCGCGAGACGTTTGCAGCGAAACGAAAACTCGCGAAGAATAAAAGGCATTTATCGTCGAAAAATCGATACCGATCTCCATATAGCTCATGGCGGATAGACTCGTATATTTCAACTCCTCGACGCGATTATCCGCGGGGGTATATAAAAAATAGAAACTCACTAGAATACTTTAGCCTTTTTATTGCACGTGCAGCCGTAACGTTCATGCTTTCTTCCTCCTCGAATGTATACTCGCGTACATGCATCGTATGGAGTATAATGCACTTCAAGGAATTATGCATACACGGGTAGGCTCGCGGGCGCCGAGATTTCTAGCTTTGCTGACTCAGCCAAATTTGTGCATTACTCAGAGACCGATACACATAGAGCAGAGAGAGAGAGAGAGAGAGAGAGAAAGAGGGAAAAAAGGCGAATACCCTGAAATTCCGTGAAACACTTGGGAGATAAGAGTTGAGCGTAAATTGCGGGACACGAGTGTATAAGCAGTTGCTGCTGTTGTTGTTGCGGGCTCCAGAATTATAGCGGCGATTCAGAGAAGTTTATTAACTGGCTTAGAAGCTGAAATCTTGTAAGAAGGCGAGACAAAAAGTGCGCCTACACTAAACAGTAAAAAGCTCCGTCGTAAAACTGCCACCCACGGCACTGCTAATCCCAAACGAAAGAGCGACTCCGAGCATCGGGAGGGAGAAAGAAAGAGAGAAAGAAAGAGAACCAAACGCGCGCTTATGCCCCCTCGGATTGTATCGAGAAAATTTGCCTCGTTGCTCTCTCTCTCTCTCTCTCTCTCTTTCTCTCTCTGTGTCGGCCGATCATCGAGTGCAATTTCTTGTATTTACGAGTCCCGCCGCCGCCGTCGCCGCCGCCGCCGCAGATGTTCCTTGCGCTCGCGCTATGCTGCAGGGCCGCCGCCGCCGTGGCTCTAAACTGGAAATTGGAATACATTAGAAAGAAGGATTTATGGAGGATCCAGCGCGCTACAGACGCGCGGGTCTGTGTAGGCTCATCGCAGCCTGCACCGGATTAGGAAGCGCGCGAGCGCGCGCCGAAGGGACTATGCGGAAATGGAGATGCAGAGGAGAGAGAGACTCCGTTGTAATACACTTACGGCCGGAGTCTGGTATATATACATATATGCGAGCGCTCCGATATTTTATGCAGATAGCCCGGACACACACACACGCGAGAGAGAGAGAGAGAGAGATATGCGCGCCAAGCTTAGAGAGACTCGCGCCGGGCTATCGGCGGGAATTTCGATGCGACATAATGGCCGATAACTTTACGGTTATACGCAGATTATTAGCCGGCGTTGTAATCGCGCGTATATTATACGTGTACAGCACACGTGTATGTATGTATATATACAGCAGGCCATGCGCACGCCTTGAATATATATAATAAGTCGTCTGTCTCTCTCTCTCTCTCTCTCTCTCGCGTCTATTATCGGTCTATTAATGAATTACACGAGCTATTGGCGCGTAATAACGGTTTCTCGCCGTTAACAGTTGCAACTATGTCTGCAGTGCACTGTGTGTGTGTATATACGTGTCTGCGTGCAATGAGCGTCTGGTATATACCGCACGTATAAGAACGCCGTATACATTTTTATCATTTTTTTTTCTCGCTCGAACGCGCGCGTCTATTACTATGATTAGTAAATCCGTAAAGGATAACATATATAGGGGGCCCCGTTATCCTTTTCGCGCGCGAGTGTCCGCGCGCCGGCGCATAAATTACGCTTGCGGGCGAACGCGACGTACATATTTCCCGCGAATCCGACGTAGTGCCGCGCGGTATTGTGAGGAGCGAGGAACGAGAGAGAATCGCGCATATATTTATATATATACATATATGGGTTACGCAACGCGCACGCAGAAAGAGCACTTTCTCGCGATTTTGCTTTCGCAACGCCCTGCACATACGTGCGTATATACACACATGCACACACCTGTGCAGTGTGCTTTTTTTTATACTTTCCGATATACATATACGTTATATATATATACATCCCACGCCGCGGGCGCAGTATCGCGCGCTTTTTCGAAAGTTATATACGTATACAGCTCGAGCGAGCGAGCCAAATTCACTTTCGTTGCTCCGAAGCGCCGCCGTCGTTTTCGTTTAAGCATATATATGTGCGGGTATACATATATATGTAACGCGTGTGCACACACGTGTATCAGTCTACACACGTATATATGCGGTATACGTATGCCACACTCGCTGCGGGAGAGACGGCGGAGTAGAAAGTGGCCTTTCAAGAGCCAGTCTGCCGTGAATCTCTTTTCTCTCGGCTCACGGCGCCGCCGCCGCCGTCGTGTAACGTGTACAACAATTGACACAGGCGCGCGAGTCAAGGCCCTGAACTAGGCATTATATAGACGCGAAACTGTCGCTCTCGCGGAGGAGCGTCTCTGTAATGTATAACGACGATGGGAAAGCCGGAGGTCCCCCCCCCCTCCTTCCCTCCCTCCTCCCCCGCGAACAAACGAAAATAACGCTCTCCTCTCGCGTATATATACGCGATGCATTGCGGAGCCCTGTCTCTGTCTTTTGCTCTCTCGCCTCGTTCGGGAAAGTCGCGGATGAGAGAAACGAGTGCGCGTAGCCGCTATTATACACGCTGGCTTTTCTTTCCGGTGCTTACGCCGTCGATGCATAAATGCACTATACCCGCGCGCGCTGCACTGTCGCGCCTACTCTCCGATCTCGTTACGCCTTTCGTAATTGCAACAACGTATACATGTATACATACACACTCGAAACATTGTCGCATATTTACTATTCATTGTTCTCCCAAGGTGAACGGCCAATCCTCTCCGTGTGCGCGGCTTTCTTTTTTCTCCGCGGCCACGGGTATAATACATACGCATCACACGTATACCTAATACACCTCGGAAAGTGCGTATTATACACGCGTATAATACGTATAATACAGCGCGTAAATAAAGTCGCGCTGTCGACGACCCGAGTAGTCGCGCGTAACACACATAGGCTCGGACTCTCTCTTTCTCTCGCTCCCGTCAACGCCCATATAAGTCGATTCGCGGTTAAAATCCTCCTGATACAAACGAGCCTGCGTGCGTGTATAGAGTAGTATCGCACACACACGCAGGCTGCGCGCGCGTTACGCAACGCGTTTAAAGAGCCCACGCGGTATAGTGACGCAGACGCGCCGCATACCAAAAGCGTCGCGCGGTATATCTCGCTTGCTCGCGTGTCAATAAATATAAAAGCGTGTATATCAAAAAGAGCGCAAAGCCATGCATAGCAATATATGCTCGCGCTTGTTTACCGACTGCTTCGGACATGCGACACACACACGAACGCACGTGAGAGAGAACAGAGAACGAGAGAGAGAGAGAAAGGGGGTGGCATAACTAACTGTTAATTAAATTGCGCATCGCCGGAGGGCATACGTCTGACCGCGTATATTACGCTTCGCCTGCGCTTGTGCGCGTATATATCTATACATGTATATGCGCACGGCAAATTTTTTTCTCGGCCGAGAGACGCAGAGAGTGGTATAACTCCGAGACACCCGGGAGCCCCCGCGGACACCTCTCTTACTCGCCCCCTGCGCGCGACAGATAGCCATTACATTCGCCTTGCGCGCGCGCGCGCGCGACGAGATATTTTCTTTCTCGGCCCCGCGCGCGTCGAATATGTAATTTACTGCTGCAGCTCCGCGAGCGCGCGGCTTTATTAAATCCGTCACGTCTCCGCCGCGCGCAGCTATTTACTTTCGAGACTGATTCACGCGCACACATCGGGCCGGCCGCCTATGTGTCAACTCTTGCTCATCAGCTCGCGCTGAGGCCATATACATCGCGGCTCTCCGCGCGCATATATATACAAGCGACGTCGAGGACTACTAACGCGGTGCTCGGCTTGGACGCAATTTTTTCCTCTGTATTTACGCGTGGATGCGGTGTTACGCGCGTTTTTTAGGCTCGAGAGCGAGTGTATTGCGGCGAGAGACGAAATTGATGATAAATCTCGCGCGCGCGGTCGGTGGAACTCGAACGAGTTTTCGTATTCGAGTAATTAATATCGCTTTTGTCTCGGAGTGTGCATATATCTCCGGGAATGCCTTGAATTTTATAGTGGCAGCTTGGCACTTAATATGTAGAAAGCCACATGACCGTATCGCGCTGTGTTACAGTAGTGTATTATTATTCTGAGTTACTGGATTGAATTTCTTTCGTTCCGGTATATTCCTCGATTCCTTATTGTACGACTTCCTTACGACCAAGTTAATTTTTTACATATTATATGCATATATGTAGCGAAACCTTATTGGCTTTTCGAGGGACGAATTGTGCACGCAGAAAATTCGTCACACAAGCAGAACGAAGTAAAGAAATTATACAGTCGTAAAAAAAACATCTGTAGAAACTTATTTTCGCGCAAAGCATAGTAATCCATCAAGCGACTCGGATGTAAAAAGCCCTGTAATCTGCTGTGTATCGATAAAAAGCGCTTGCGATATGTATAAACGAAGGCTCGAATGTGCGAGCAGTCCTCGTATACGAGCCGCCAATTAGCCGACTAAAATCTCGGTATGCGGCGTATAATACCGTGTATAATACCCGCGCGCGCGTGTGCCCGATGTATCTGTACGCTGCGGGACAAATGTCCCGGTCGCGGCTGAAAAAAGCGAGATAGCTCGACTGCAGCGCGCAAATAAAATAGTCGAGCTCTCTCGCTCTTCGCTCTCTCTCTCTCTCTCTCTCTCTTTCTCTCTCTTGAGCAAACCGGTCCGATGCGTTTGCTCTCCTTCGGCTGCTATCTTCTCTCCTCGCGTATATACCTATACGGTATATATACATATACGCGCGGCGTATCTTTCTCCGTCTGCGTGCCGCGGAGACGTATTATATAGAGAGAAGCGCGCGCTGCAGTCACGGAATTCCATCGGGCCCACATCGCGCAAAAAGTCAGGCACGCGCGCGAGCTTTTTCGGGGAGGGGGGGGGGGGATTCCGAGGAATCCTCTTTTCGGCTCGCTCCGGTTCCGCCGTAAACTTTTCTGATGAATATCCTCGTATGATGTGTATCGTTATATACACACTCGGGAGACGAGGCGACACGATAAGGAGCCGAAAACGGACGAATTGTACATCAGATTAGCGATTTCTCCGTATATACAGAGCGGCGCTTCGCCTGTGTGCAGAATGTGTGTGTTTATAACGCGTGTACCATATACACAGCGCGTGTACACGTCGCGAGAACTGGGTCCGAGCGCCCGTGAATTTCAGGAGTCGTTAACCCCGACCGCGTAGAGTGCCTGCATGGGCGCAATTTATTTTCTAGCGGCTCGCGCGCGAGAGAGCATAATGGCGCGAACGGCGAAGAAGGCATGAGAGGCGAGAGAGATGAGAGACAGAGAGAGAGAGAGAGAGAGAAAAAAAAAGCAAACAAACGTCAATCAAAATTCTCGTCCGCGCGCCGCCGAGGATTGCCGTCGAAAATCTCGGCATCGATCAAATCGCCCGTCGTGTCTCTACACACCGACGACTATATAAGCCGAGCTGATGGTAGAGCGACGCCGCCGCGGTCGGCTAGACAGCCGTGTGCCGCTTCTCTCGCACTGACTCACATGACGTCACTGGACTCACGCATTGTGTATAGAGCAGAAAAAGATATAGGATTCGAGGCGCGGCGGCGGCGGCGGCGCTTACTCAGCTATATAGTTACCTCACGCCAACGTGTAACGCCTACTTTTTTCCCTCTTTCTCTCTCTCTCTCTCTCTCACTAGCCTTTTTTTGTCCCTCCTCCCACTTGTCGCCCGACGATACACGACTATACATGCGCTATACATATATTGTGAATCGTCGCCGCGGAAAGTGGAACGCGCGCTCGACGAGCGAGAGAGCAATGAATGAGAGAAAAAGAAGGCCGATTACGCTAATCGATCTCGCGGCGAGGATGGAATAAAAGTTAAATGGGAGAGAGAGAGAGAGAGAGGAACTGCGACTCTATGTAGCTGCCGCGGCAATTACCGCTTGGGGTATTATGCACACATACCAGCGCGGACACCGGCACTCGCGTTATATAGAGCAGTTCGAGCCCCGGGGAGGATTTTTCGTGTAGCCGCGTAATTTTACTAGCGTCTCTCTCGCTTGCGAGAGAGAAAGAGAGAGAGAGAGAGAGAGAGAGAGAAATGCAGGGCTACTTATACCACATACGCGCTCGGCTTCGGCCGAGAGGCAAGCCTAAATACACGAATGTGCATAAGACCGGCGTAATTACGCGCGAGAGCAGCGCGTAATTGCGTAATCAGCCGTGTGAGCTCTCGTTATTATCTCCTCTGCTCCACTCGCAGAAATGATGCTGGAAAATTTTTCTAATTCGCTATGTTTATGCGTACATGGTGCGGAGGAGAAGGGAGAGGAAGATTACTGGCTTACGCGCGAGAGAGAGCTGGCCGGCCCTTTTTCTCAAATCTCGCGCGAATTTTTTTTCAACACCCCGCCGGCTATATGTCCTGTATATGTGTGTATGCGCGTATCTTTCTCGATCTGCGCGCAGCGCGCACTGCGCCACGCGGCAATTTAACGTGTCGGACAAGCTTATCTCGACGGGACTGTTACATATTTATGCATCATTATATTCTTATATAGCGCGCGTATTAATACAAAAGCTTCGCTGGTGTCTCCTCTGCAACGGAATTAATGATAAGCATTAGACGTGGATAAATGTTGTTTGACGAGAAAAGTCGCGGCGTAATTGCCGAGTATCCGCGCGAAGATTTGTGTAACGATATACGCGCTATTGGATTAAATTTCGCTAATTAATGCTTTTTGCAAAATTTTTCACTATAATTTTCCGTGCAAGAATAATATGCATTCTTAATTTCATACTTGGAATATTATATTACGCGAGATACAGCGTTAAGCATAGTGAAAATTACCGTTTTCCACAGTATAATACGATATTTATAAATGCCGATTATAGTAGAATTGTTTCAGAAGAATGAAAATACCAGTATGCATTCCAACAAATAAAATTCACACACTCCGCAGGCCAAGAAATCTAGTTAAAGCCGAAAAAAAAAGAAAAAATCGTTCCCATAACCAAAGTCCGTATTCCTCCGCTCGCAACGTTCGCTAAACTTGCGATAATTTTTATCCCAGCATCTCTCCGCGCGAGTCCGCATCCGAAACTTGAAATTACAAGTTAACCGCGTCGTATACTTTTTATCCCGTTTACCCAGGCGCCTAAGTATCGCAGACGCACTACGGTGAGCCTAAATTCTTCAAGCCACGCATTATATTACGTCTCGCGGGATTTCGTGCACAGTGCTATATACGTATACATATATATACACACAAAGTGCACACAGGGGAAGGAGCTGCGCAGAGACGTCGACCGCAGCGCAATTTCTCAGATGTCGCAACTATGCGCGCCGGCAATCGGTTGTCGCCGTTGTGTGCGCGCAGCGCTTCCTCCCACGCGGCTGCGCGAACGCGTGTATTGAATTTGCGAATTTCCGAATGAAGCGTTTCCGAAATTTTCTGAAACCGCGCGTATATACGAACCCGCACGGGCACGAGTGTACACGCGCACAGAGGCAGCTCGAGATAAACTGCATTCCCCGCGCATCGACGTGTGCATAGAGCGGCTATATACACACGCGCGCGCGTATACGCACAGACTGCAGAATCGGCCTGTAGCGCAGTGCCGAGGTCGTCGAAAGGGAAAAAGCGCGTTTGAAAAATCGAAAAACCGGTATTATCTCATATAGCCGGTGCAGTGGTGCGCTCCTGCCGCCGCCGCCGCCGCCGCTGTAATAAACCCACAAAAATAACGACGGACTCGCTGTACGGAGACACACGCGCGCGCGCGCGCATCTCGGAATTGCGGCTGCCGCCGCGCTGGAGGCGCGCGCGAACGCGCGGCAATAATAAGGAGCTCGCTCTCGCTCTCTCTCTCTCTCTCGCACGCAGTGCTCAAATAAAGAGGTAGCACTACTACCGGCGGCGTTAAAATTTTTACTGCCGTGTCTCTCTCTCTCTTTCTGGCTGCGGCTCGGCTGACAGGGCCGCGCGCGCGCGCGAGCGCGTAATAAGAATATAGACGGCCGCGCGCGCGCAGTAACGTCGTTTGTGTCGCAATCGGCCAGCTGATTATTTTTGATATACGGCCCGCGTTACTTTCAATATTCAGCTCTCGAAGCAATAATAGATAGCCGGCAATATAACGCGAGACACGTCGTCGTCGCGGTGCGTCGTCCAGTTGCGCGCGCGCGCGCGCTTGTATATATGCGCCTATATGTATATGTGTGCGCAGAGCCGCGGGAGGAAGTTTTATAAAGCCTCCGAGCTATGAAATAAAGTGCAAGGCTAATAACGCGTCGGCTCTGCGCTGCGGCAGCCGAAATAAATAGCGCGACGGCGGAGGGAGTGGGAGAGGAAGGAAAAGGAGAGAGAGCGGCGGCGACTCCGCTCCAAACAGGATATAAACGCCATCGGAGAGCTGACGCTCGTTACTCTTCTCTCATCGACACACATTTTTCTCGGATTCCCCCTAATAGCCCCGGCCGCCGCCGCCAACTCTATACCGATAGGTATATACAACGTGTATAACTCGCTTTTTTTTTGTTCTTCAATTTCGATAAATCACGATCAGCGCGCGGCGGCGGCGGCGGCGGCGGCGGCCACCTACAAGAGAGCGGCGGGGCCGCGCGAGTAAATTGCGAAATCTCCGGGAGCTGGACGAAAAAAAAAGCAAAGAAGAAGGAGTCGAGAAAGACTCATCGCGGGCGCACGTATATAATAAAGGCTCGCGGGGGCCTCCCTTATAAGTATGTGTCTGCGCCCGTATCTCTATATAGAATATATATGACTGATGACGGCTGCGGTGAGCCGGTATATATATACTGCTGGCGCTGCCGCTGCTGCTGCTGCAGCGCGCAGTGAAAGTGAGGCTTGTAATACGCGGCGCAGATCAGAGACGTTTGCGCAACGACGACGACGAGTCGGGGCTGCTGCTGCTGCAGTACTTATAGATACGGAGGTGACGATCATTTTCGCCCGCGCGCGCGGCCTTTTCGAGTATGCGCGCGGCGCGGCCTTGCGAGAGGCGGCCGGCAATTGCTGCAGCGGGAGAGTCGGAGAGATAACCGCGGGGAAATGCGCGAGAGAGAGAGAGAGCGGCTTTATGTGCGGACGGAGAGGGCTCGCGCGCGAGCTTTTGCGGCTTTCGACTCGACGCACGCGCGCGGACGAGTTTTACGCCGATCGTTTCTCCAATTGCACACCAGTCGTAGAAACCCAAGACCTTACGCGTCTATTTTTTTCGTTGTTTTTTTCGTTTTTTTTTTTTTGTTTTGCCGCGAGCGTATTCTTCGGCGGATATGGCATTGTGGATTTGCGCTTCTGGTTTTTCTCAAGGATTTTTCCCCGCGCGAAGAGTATTATCGCGCGTTTTCGATTCTCGAACCGACGGCGATGCGTATACGTACATAGCTTGGCTTTGACCCTGTAGGGGAAAAAAATTATTTTATGAAAGTAAATCTTAGGCCAGTGGTATCAATTTGGGAACAATGAAAGAATGTAGAGCAATTATTTGTGAAGGCTATATTTACGACCAGTCTGTGAACATGTTGAAATTCGTAATAAAGTAGCACAGATTTGTTTTGAATCTTGGTATGGAAAAATAGTTTTACAAAATTAGATCTATTCCATTAGTAATTCAAACATAATGTTCGATTCTTACATTTTTTTATTTATAGATATAGGCAATTTTAATGAATTTTTCGATTATAATCGAATACCACATTTATACACGCTAAACATTAATTTGCATGTTTGGAATAGATTTATAATATGACGGTTCTTGAAATAGAAATATTTAAAAACTTTTCATTTATCCCCTGCAAATAAACAGTACATATAAGTATTATTTATTGGATAAAAATATACTTATATCTACGTAAATATGATTTTCTAGAATTCATACTAACAGAGCTGAAAAATACGGATTTTAAAAAGTGTCATCTTCCATAAAAAAGAAAGTTTATTCCAAATCATTTTTTCAATATTTCATTCCAAACGATCAAAGTTCTCCTTCCATTTTACGCCTTTCCAGACTACTTTGCATATACGAGCAGAAAACGCTCGAACCATAAAATCCTTTCTTATCCGAGCGTTCCCCGCGCTTCTTTAAAATACTCGTCGTGAAAGCTTTCTGCTAATTTAGTAATGCTCCGCGTCTCCCCAAGAAAAATCCAGGGAGCCCGTGTATTCATCCTCCAGAGCCGCACACACCGCATAGTTAGATGCAGAAATTTATTTTGCGCATTAACCACACCGGCTGCGCGTATGGTAGTAAGCCAATCATTTAAAACTCTCGTAAATAAAATTTTTTTTATTTCCCCCGTCGCGTCTATCCGTCAAACTATAGCAGGCGACCGCGAGCTTTTCGCATCCCTTGTACAACAGCACCCATATATATTATCTCCGCCCAGCGAAAGTCCGGTGAGCCGAAGCAACCCATAATGCACATCCCACATCCTCTCCTATAAAATAATTTTCCCAATTTAACGAGCGCGCCTTCTCACAAGCTCGTGTCTTTCCGGTCGAATATTGCGCGTTTTTATCGGTGTCCGCAAGTGCGCGCGCGCGCGTATATAATACACGCGTATATAGCGTCGAAAGGAAAAGGAAATAGAGTGAGACGCCGCGCCGAGGGATATAAAAGGAGAGGATCCCTCTTTCTCTCCTTCTCGCATCAGGATGTATTCGCGCGCAGCATCAGAAGGTCGTTTTACAAGTCTCTTATTCCGGCTCTCGCGGCGCTCTTTCTCCGCGTGCGCGCGCGATAGGAGGGAATTTTTAGCCTCGCGCTAAATGGATGTATACGCGACTGCAGCAGCAGCAGCAGCAGCAGCAGCAGCAGTAACGCGGCATCTGAGCTGCAGTCGAGTCGCTGCAGCGCGAGATTGACGGCGCGCGGGTCGCGCTAGATTGCTTCATATAAAAGACTCGCACCCGAGATTACTGTCATTTCGCTCGGGGAGAGATATCAAGAGCTTTTTCTCGGCTCTCTCTCCTTCTCTCTCGCTTTCATTGTTCCCCGCGCGGGGTTGATCAATTATTATCCGCGCCCTTTCCCCCTCCCCCCTCCTCACCCAATCCACCTTGTGTGTATATATATAACTCTCTACCTCCATTCGTCCCAGAGCTGCAATTAGTTTCGAGAGAGAGCGAGAGGATCGCCCGTTAAAAATCTTGTATGCCGCCGCCGCCGCAGCCGCGCGACTATATATGATCGGAGGACAAAAGCTCGATCATTTATGCGTCAGTCATTCGTATGCGAAAGCGCGCGCGAGCTCGTGACGCGCCTTTATTTTCGAGCCCGCGTATACGTATATATATGCATACCCTGCGTGTGTATACTTAAATATCGCTGCGAGTGAGAACCTTGCCTCCTTCTGCCTGGGATATATTTATGTCGTATTTTTTTTTATCTCGCCTTACGCGCCTCCCGAGAGCATATATAGGAGGAGTGTGCTCCGCACAAAGGGCGCACACACGCGGACTATCCAACATTTTTCCGCGCCGCGCGCGGAGAGGCAGCGCTGTTTCGCAGGTGCATATCCGCGATGCTATTCGCATCAGTTCTCTCTCTCTCTCTCTCTCTCTCTCTCTCTCTCTCTCTCTCTCTCTCTCTCTCTCTCGCTCGTGAGTATTTTGTTAAGAAAAATATCTCGTTGAGAATTTATTGGCATACCTATCAACTTGTACGCTTTTCTTGCAAATATACGTTTCGATTGAAAAATATTTGCGCGATCTTTCATTGTCTCGTTTTAAATTATGTGGAAAAGTATAAAGATAGGGCTTTGCATTCGTTTTCTCAATTTTGAAAATAAGGGATGTAAAAATGTTGAAATAGATATGTAGGCATGTTTGAGAAAACTTCATTTTAATAAATTTAAGCTTATAAGATCCTGTTTTACAGGAAGAAGCAATGTTTTCGTGAATCGGAAATTTCATGGCAAAAAGTGTAAAGAAAAACGTTGCATCCGATTACACACTCGGCTCTTAAAAATAACCATGAGCCAAGTGTCGCATTTAAATATTTACCGTCGAAAAACAGCCATTGAAATGTCGTTTTTCGAACGAGACTGGCAAAGCGCATACTTACGCAAAGGCCGTACATTACAATACTAACGACTATTCAGTATATGTATATGAATCCTACTCAAAGCTCATCCGCGAGAGTGACTCGCATGACTCGGACATTCCGCAACGGCTCGGGATTAAAGTGCGTGTGTCATCTCGTAAAATCCATTGAAAATTCATCCATTCCAGTAGATAAAAGAACTAGCGTAATTACTTGGAGTAAAATTCTTCAGCTGCATAGGTATATACATATACATGCAGCGGATAGTCACAGGGAGGCAGGCGCGCGGCGCAAAAGCGCGCGGAATTCAAATCCCTCGACTCGCGGAGAGCTTCTCGATTTGTTTCTCTCTCTCTCTCTTTCTCTCAAGTTATACACAGCGTCTCGGGAGCGCAGCAGAGCCGTTCGAAAGTCGAGTTTAGGTCGGTCGCGCGGTCGGATATGCTATTCGGTATATATACACGAGCACTTGGCGCGCAGTGTCTTGGGGGGGCTCTATACGCACTATATGGGGAATGAGTAATGGCCCAATGAAAGTTCGCTCGCTCGGCCGAGCGCGGTAGAATTCAAACGCGCGGCTCAAGGAAGAAAACAAGGCGCGTACTTTTAAGCCGCGCAGAGCGATATTCGCCCGCAGTATGTGCGCGTGCAGCGGCTCGGTGCGCGATCCTCTTTGTCCCTTTTTATCCTTCTCTCTCTCCCAGCTCTCTCTCCGCTATATCCTCTCGCGTCGTCGCGCGAGAGAGCCGCTGTTGCTTCTTATACGGCAGATATCGAGCTTTCCTCCTTTTTTCTCGTATCTCAACCCTCTGCGTGTGTATATGTAAGCGAGCGCACACGTGTGCGTATATATATATATACCTCCCGAGCGCGCATCTCGCGCGCGCGCGCGCCGGACTTTATATACCTCTCCGTCGTGTTTTACGATAGTTTGAAAAATGCCGCGCGAGCGCGCGCATGATAAATGAATCGTTATTCGTCGAAAGGGTGCGGCTGAGTAAAGGGTATCTCGGACGCGCTCTTTTGGCTTCTTTGCCTCGCTGTGCGCGCGAGCGCGCTGATGCTCAAGGACATACGCGATTATCCTTTCGAGGAATCGGCGCTCTTTCTCTCTCTCCTCTCTCTTACTCTCTCGTATGGACTCCGGGGCATCGGGTGTACACCGCACACTTTGCGCCGATGGCTATTACGTACGAGCGACGAGAGATCGTCTCTGAGCATCTATGCGCGAACTACTTGTAAAGGGGGGGGGGAGGGAGGGATGAGGAGAGTTGGATGGAAAAATTTGGTATGCCTATCAGCGATCCAGTATCGACGACACGTATTGAGCTTACAGGCATATATATAGGCGAAAGTCATGTACTGCATTGTAAGCACGCAATTGGACAAACTCGATAGCCGCGGCGCGCGTGTTAAACAAGCCGGAAAAAAAATACGATCCAATACACGAGACAGACGCGCATCGATGCGTGTAACGTATTAGTGTCACGATTCGGCCGTTGGCTATGCGGATCTGTGCGATTTGATTTGATTCTTTTTTTTTGCGAAAAGCGATGAAAAATATAATAGTTGTAATATTAATAGTAAGCAATGCCACAGAAACGTATTGGAGTTTTCGTTGAATATATGATAAATATGCATGTGATTGAAAGGATAAATTTAGGGGAGAGGCAGCCGGTGCGGTTTCACATGGCTATTTCGCAGGTGTATGTTTTAATTGAAACGTTGAAAATCAAAAGTTTAACATTAACTTTGTCCCCTATGGAAGAAGAGCGATTATGATTTATGATCTACTGAAAATTTATTTACATTATAGCTAATTACATAATTTTATACCACATAATTTTCAGATGCAAAACAGAAGTTTTATAAAAGTAAAATTTTTGTACAAGTAATAGTATTTCATACTGATTATATATGCATAGTTTTATAATTAATTACAATCGTTTAACGTCTTAAATGCTGGTTTTCCGATGACTCTTTAACTAAACAAATTGAATATTTTCGTGATGATAATCTGTAATAAGGTTTTGCCTTAATGCTCCCGATGAAGTTTTCCGCAGTTTGAAAAGAGAAGCATGCTTGAAATGTGCACACTTCCATTCAATTTACAAAGCAATAATCTTTTTTCCAAAAAGTTTCAAATATGATAAAAGTCCACAATTTCTCTTTTTTCAAAGCCTGAGCCTAACAAAACCACAAAATATTCAGTGTATTGCTATGCTTCCAGTATTAAATTACTCGATTTTCAACAGTACATAATATCGTCCGCGTCTTCCCTTCGTCTCTCCCATCGAAAGGAGAATTAAATCAATTACACAGTTTCAGAGAATCCTCGCAGCAGCCGACGAGTAAGCATACACGTCGAAAATGAAATGAAAAAAAAGGCCGAAGCGCAAAAGCCCGTAAAACCTCGTGTACATATCCCATATATGAAAGCTCATTGTTCGCCGCAGTATAATACACACACACAAGCCGGAGTAGATATTTCCCCCCGAGAAAAAAGACCTTACACACACATATACCGCGAAGTGCGATCGGATGACTTGATCGATACGTCCCCCTTCCGTTCATTGATCGCGCTCACGCAGGCCCATTACACATACATCGCGCGCACACGCGCACACACACACACAGAGCAGAGATCGGCCAGCTATATACACGCACAGCTGGCTATATCGAGTTTAATCCCGAGGGTAAGATCAGCACGTTAATCGTCGCGCTAATTAAAGGCAAAAACGAGGATAGGCCATACATATACCTATACACATACATGCGCCCCGTACAATACAACCTAGACGACGCGCGAGCGCGCTCGGGCAGGCTAAAGGGGATCGCTGCAAAAAGTTGGAGGAAAGAAAAAAAGGATCGCCGATTCCCATACAGTCATTGACACGAGAGAGCCTCTAGTCTCCACATATATATATATATATGTATGTACTCGAGTATATGGGATATATAGCGAGAGGACGCTCGCTCGTCGCGTGTATAATACGCGCACGACTCGCAGGTATATATAGCTCATTATACGCGCATTGGCTCGCTCGATTTATACACAGTAGCTAACGCGCGTATAATTGCGAGTAGAATACGCGAGCGAGAGTAGCGAAATCGGCTCTCTCTCTCTCTCTCTCTCTCGCTCGCTCGCTCGCTGCGTGCCTGTAATTAAAGAGCGCGCTCTATCATTTCAAACGAAGAGAGCTACTCAAGCGCTGCGCGGCTACTCCCACCTTTATATGTACAGCTTCTATGTTGAGGCTGCCTATACACATATACCTATACCTATAAGGCGAGTCCGCGGGTAGAGCCACGCCGGAAACTTGGAAGGACAGCGGCTAAGCGCGCTTAGCTTCTGTGTATGTGTGTGTGTGTGTGGGTATGTGTGCCTTTCCGCTATAGACACACACACACACACGCGCGCGCAAACATACACACATGTCTGTATACGCCCGTGTCTACCGAGAGCACCTTATTTCTTCACGCTAAGCCTTACTTCTCTCTTTATCCGCCTTGTTGAGTATATTATGTGTGTGTGTGTATATATATATACAGCGGATCGACCTATGCGTCATTCGTCATCGCCACATCCTTTCGCGCAAACGTCCGCGAAGCGCTTGTGCGCGGGCTAATGTACTCGACGACGACGACGACGACGACGACGACGACGACGATGACGACGACGACGACGGTGATGAAGATGATGATGCGATACCTCTGGAATTCATCGCGATTTCTCCTACTACGCTGACGCGAATTTTTTTACGAGCTTCCAGAGAAAAATGAATCGGTGCCTGGACTGCGAATTCGCTGAATATGCATTTCTAGATATGTTTGTCTCTTTTGCATACGCGCGTGAATAGTCGCGCGCAGGCGTTGGGCGATTGACGATGGAGTTTTTCTGAATCGTTGATTGTTGGACGCGAAAATAATTTTTTCCCAAAATTAAGTATATCTCATGTATATAGTATTAACGATCGCAATGATTTTTTCTTTCTCATTGCCGTACACGTCAGATATTAGTGTACACTCACATTTCGATTATTCAAAACTCTGCCCTACGCGATTCTTACGCCATAACAGCGAAAAAAATCGTCTCTAAAATTCGCTTTTATGCGTGCCCGCACCTCGCCATTACACCGAGATCCCGAGCGTATAATCGCAGCTCTCCCCCATATTCAAAAAATTGCGCGACGACGACGCCGGCAAGTTGTATAGTGCCTATGCGTGTATCTATCCATTAGCGTTGTCATTAGGTGTACCCGCGTCGCAATCTCCGCGAATCCTTCCGCGCGCACCGCGCACTATACACACGCATATATATATATATATATACGACTTTGCGCGGCGAATCAATTACGAAATAAAACGGCTGTAATAGACGCGAGCGTCTCATTACGCCATTTCGATTATAGAATGAGTAATTTCGCCGGCGTGGCGCATAAAAACCGAAGCAGCTCCCATGGGGCGCACACGTTATACGTATATATAACGTTCAATCCTCGGTTCAATCTGTACACACCAGCGGTGTGGATGTGGAGAAAAAACTAAAAGGAAAAAAAATAGGCTCACACGCAGCGTGCGTATATACGTACACCTATATATACCCACGTATACGAACATATATACTAATACATGTTTCTACGTTTGTGTTAACAGACAGAGAGAGAGAGAGAGAGCGTAGCGCAGCGAAGCGTAGCCGCGGCCGAGTGTCTGCCATGCAACTACGGCCGGCGTAGCATCAGGAGAGCCTGGGCGCGCGCGCGTGTGTGACAGTCGTCGTCGTGGTCGTGCAGCGCAGCGGAGAACGAGCTGCATCATCAGCGAGGAGATAAAGAAGAGCCGCCGTAGAAACGGGAAGTCGACCAAGGTGCGTATACGTATATAACTTATAGTCACATATATACGCGTAAGTGAGTATACTCGCGGGGAGACTCATCAGCAAACAGGAACTCGTCTTCCTCTCGCTCTCTACGCTCCTTGCGTGTGTATATATAATACACGTACAGAGAGAGAGAGACGCGCACGTGTGCGCGCAGTGTTGTACTATATATACACACGCGTCCGTCACGTTTTCGTGCAGATCTCTCGCGAATTACGCAAGCGCGCGCGAGAGCTCGTTTTCTATCTCCACTTTTTTCGCGCGCCCGTAATTGCCCCGGCGCGCGCAGCGGACAAGGTCCCTCTCCTGCACGCGCTTCTATACATATATACGTGTATATATACCTGTATACAGTACACACCGCGTAGACTTCGTTCCTTCGGACGCCGTATTGCGAAAATCTCGCGCGGGTTGCAGAATCGCGCTGTGTCGTACGCTTGCGGCGCGCGCACACATCCACACGGACAGAGAGAGAGAGAGAGAGAGAGAGAGAGAGAGAGGGACGTACGGCCCGGGAAATGCGAGTATGATTAATGAACTGACTATGGATAGTTATGGCTTTTGCCGCGTGTGCGTGATTACCGCGTGTCCGGTGTGCCGCCACCGCCGCCGCCGCTGCCGCCGCCGTTGCTGCAGCGGACTCGCCTCTGCGTCGATGTATATAATTGATTTTAAACGAAAGGAAAGGTAGAGCGTGCTGTGGCGCGCCGCGCGCGCTCGCGCTCTTTTTTCTTCACTCGCCAACTCGTTTATGCAAAGTTATTTCGTGCAAATGTTGCGAATGAGCGCAGTATTTCTCATTTTAATTCGCGTATACGCGGCGGCTGCTGCTGCTGCTGCTGCTGCTGGCCGATCTGTGTGCCTTGTTATTGCAGGAGAGAAGGCTGCTGACTGCTTGGACGTAAATCCAGGCTGTGTAGATTGTAATTTGAAAATTGTATCTGGTAGTCTGTAATGCGTATCCGGAAAAAGGATTTTTTTTTAGCTGTTTTGGATCGACACCGCGCGTATGTCATTGAAATGGTATACGAGTGGGCTGCAGTCGTTGCAATATAGTTTCGAATCAAACGGCGCGAAGGAAATTTAATTGGAATGGTTGTTGCGGGAAAATTGTAAAATAAAATATACGTTATATAACGCTGAAAAACTAGCGTTTACATGTTATCCAAATTAATTTTCCCTCGTTCCATTCGAAACTCATGTAGTTTCAGAAGTGTATGTCCAAGAAATCTTAACCGCACGCATGCCAACTCCTGAAACCGTGTGGGCAGTTTTAAAGAATGTAACGCAGCCTTGAAGAAATATGACTGAATCCCAAAATTAATTATTCTCCTACATTACTATATTTCTTTCAAATCAAACGCATGCTCGCAAGGACTAGATTCTTTTCTCATATACAGCGAGTGTACACAATGAAACGTATATGATATCGACCGAAGCCTCGGGTGTCTCTTGCGCTGTACACACCATTTTGCCGCGGCTATGATTGCCGTATCCGTCTAATTTACAAGTCAAATGGCACTCTATTACAAAATCTCATTTGCAACCAAACGGGAATGCAGGGGAGCGATGCGCGTCGACGAAAATAAAAAAAATATGTATCAACCTACTTCGTTCTTTTTGCGCAAGTCCCGCGATCTCTCTCTCTCTCTCTCTCTTTCTCTCGCTCGCTCGTTCGCGCCTGTAATTCATCCTCCCGAGCGCCCTGCACATGGCATCTGGCTGCGGATCGGGACGAGACGCTGTAATTTCGAATAATATTTATAAATACCCTTTTCAGCCAAACTCATGTTTAGATAAATTAACGCGCAACAGTATATAACTTGATGAGCTCGCGCGTGAGCGAAATGATAATTCACGCGTTAGTCGACTCCGTGGCCTCTATATATGTATACATAAATGTAGAGGTATGCGCGCGCAATATCGCTGCATCTGTATTCGCCTTGAGTATCTAAATGCATGTGGCTTACATTAATCGATAGCTGTGAAATGATTTATTGGAGGCTCGTGTAAAAGGAATGAGTTTGTGACTGCATTAGATTTCATCTTATCGCTTTGAATAAACATAGTGACGATAACGCATTTACGCGTATTATATTTTTCTTAAAAATAACAAGAGAGAGAGAGAGAGCGCGCGTACGGCTCATTGATTCGCGATGGTGATTTTTTTTCTGCGAAGTAATCGCTCTGCAGAGGATCGAAAATGATTGGATAGAAGGTAAATCTTGCTGGGGTTTTTCGTCATTTCAAGTAGAATGAAACGTAATTTATTCGGGAACGACTATACAGGATGCTATTAAAATTATTTGCTCGACTAGTTGCCGATCGGTAGCCGCGACGCGGCGGTAATTATATTATACGTGAATGTCTTACCAAATATCCCTACCGCAGAGTAAAAGCGATAATATTAAAAGTGTTTTGCGTAAAACGTGCTCTTGCAATAAATAAATTGCTTTCCTAAATTTATTCACTTGCAAAAAGTTCAATTTTCAACATTCTTATTTCATTTGCACAACAAACGTGCAAGTGAGCGACGACCTTTTAACTTGTAACATTCTATGGTAATGGCATTTTTTCACCGTACAAAGTAAAACCTTTTTTTTATCCCAAATGTTTTATTCCAAAGCTCAACAATTCAGACGAACAAACGAATTTCCTCGTTCACGTATTTATTTAAATTTGCGTTTTCGTCATATTTCCAGCCCATTTAAATGATAAATAAGTGATTGGCAACATTCTCTTTCGGTAAACACGACACGGATGTATAGTATAACGCATTGGCCACCGATGTATGCATGTATATATATAAACCGCGACTAAATTCATACAAAAGAACTGCTTAATTATGTATCCTCGTTCTCGTTGAATAAATTTCACGCCGGAGGTGTATCTTTTCTACTTGGCGATTCCGAAACGACGACATTTGAATCCCACTGCGCTCTCCGCAAGTGAAGACATCAAAGCCCACGATTTTTGCGACAATCACACGCGTAAGGATGAGCAAAGCGTTAATATAACGGTTTCGAGATTGAAAATATATGCCAACAGTGCATACGCTCAATGAATTCGCCGACATAATGCATGACTAACAGTAGCCGCGCGCGCGCGTTTCAATTCATTCATATGATAGCCGCGATGAATAATTTAAATGTTTTTCTCTCACACGGTATATGTATACGTATATACGTATATAAAGGAACGAATCGCGTCCAACAGGCTACACTGCGATCGATGAGCGCGCCGTGTGTCGATTGGAAAATAATGCCGATAATATAACAAGCGCAAATTAAGGCAAAACATCGCGGCGAACGGTTAAATTCCGCGCGCGCGAAGCGCATCGCAGCGATAATTAAGGAGGGGGAAAAAAAGCTCGCCGAATAGCCCGGCGCGCGTGTTATAAATTACAATTTAATCGCGGACTCTCTTCGGGAATAAAAAACGTCCAACGGTATATATCCGCGCCCGAAGATCGCGAGAGGAGCTGGAAGAAGAGGAAAAAGCGCTCTCGCGCGAATTAACCGTTTTAGCGCGCTAACGTAGACAGATGGATGTTATATACACACGAAACGTATATTACATACGCACGTGGTATAGGAGAGCTACCTCGACTCTCGTGCAGTGCAGCCGAGGTGAGCCAATGGATGGCATGCACAGCCGCGACTACGTGCGTACAACGCGGCTCTCGTCCGGGATCGTCCGAGGGAAGAATCAAGATCGTTTCGGTATAGGTGTAGCTCTCGAGCCGGCGCTTCTGCTGCAGGTAGATGTAACGGTGCCCGCGGAGTCCGCGCCATACCTCTGCCGCTCAGCGAAGCGTGCGCGACGCCGGCTGCGGCCTGCAGTGCGCCCGGACTCGGGAGGAAGCTTCCACGAAGAAGAATAGCCGCGCGGCGCGGCGGGACGCGCTCGTCTGGAACGATCGCCGCATTGATTTTCGATTCGCCGCCACAGCGCTCGCGTAATCCCGTCGACGGATCGACTTTTAGGCCGGTCGCGCGGGCGTCTATTGTCTGTCGCGGGCGCGGAGTGCGGCTGTACGGGTGGCGATGAAGCTGTGCGCAAGCTGCGAGTTTGTGGTGGAGAGGAAAACCGAGAAGAGATGCTCTGATGATTGTTTAACATGTTGGCTGTAAAGATGGGGTTTGTCAGTGTTATATAGGTATAGAAGCAGGGATCGGTCGAGTGGGAAGATTTTGTGGCTAGTGTGTCGTACGATTTGGAAATTAGTTTCGGGGAATAGAGTTTTATTTTACAACGTAGCTGATATCTGCGATGGAATTAAATTTTTCAGATTTTTCTTTTTGATTCCGTCGGTGTATCTGCAGGTTTTCACGAGTTCTATCCATTTGGTATACTCTAATCACAATAGACAAGCGGACAATTTCTTAAAAAAATTTTCAAAGAATTTCCCCCGTCGAGAGAAACAGCGTTTAGGTCGCAGAATCAAAGGGGAGGGGGTTCGAAAGTCATAAAAATTCAAATTTCGCGCCAGAATGAGCAGGGCGAAAGAACAACCTGCGTTGCTCGCAACAAATAAACAAAAACACAACTTCACAGAGCCGCCTCTTTGTAACCCTCCGGTATGCAATCATCTACCGTTTCGCGAAGTTTCAAGTTTATTCTGCAATATCTAACTGAATAGCGTTAGAAACGCGCGATATATTTTACATTTTTCTAACGCTATTCAGTTAGATATTACAACATAAACTTGATACTTCGCAAAACGGTAAAGATAAATGCATACCCGAGCGAAAAAGAGGCGCTATGTTAAAATTATTATTTGTTGAAAATAATCTAGTCACTTTATTGTTCGTATGTAGTAGCGCTAAATTTGAATTATCAATGATTTTCGCAACCCCTTAAAAATACACTACTGCACGATGGAGAAAAAAATATTTTTGCATTCGATTATTATTGAATAAGTTCAAAGTAAAGAATTTCTTAGATACGCCCTTTTTGAAGCCTTTTCTCAGACACAACCTTCTAGAAGTAATTTCCTTCTCTCGTCTCGGCCTCCGATATATATATATATATATATGTATATAGGCATCAAGCGATATCGCATATGCTTAATCAGCTATAATAGACATCCTGCAGCGAGTACACAAGCTTAATTAGAAAAAGGAAAGAATTAAGCATAGACGATGATGAGAAACAGTGCCTCGGCATTGCTGGCATAGCTTAGATTCCTATAGAGAAGAAAAGTGCGTCAGCCCATGTTACAAACGGCGAGTGGTGCACTTCAGATTTTTGAGAGCCAATTATTTTTTTATTTTTTATAAAGCAAAGATTCTTTTTTTACTCGAGGAATCGATATTGAAAAATAGAAGATTAAATTAATCGTAGCTCATCATTTTATCGCCGCAGGTTTTCGAAAGTGCTTGAAAACTTGAAAGGTCACATTTGAACGTTTTCGAAAAATAAACCGATGCTTTTCGAAGCCTCGCGAATTCATATACAAAACAGTCTGAATCCCCCATCAATATCTCTATACATCCTGCAGAAAAGCTAATCCGCAAAAATCCGAGCAGCACGCTCCACTCGCTTTCCAAAAAAAATTCCAAAAGCTCAAACCTAAATCGAACATTCGGCCACGAACAGTCGTACGCACTCGCAGTCGCTCCGAAAACCGGTACACACAACCATACACTTTATCGAAATCCGTCAACTCCCTCCGTTATGTACAAAGGCCGCGGACTCTCTCCGCGAGTGCTCTGCCACTGCAGAGCGTAAAAAAAGTGCACTCTCCGAAGCGCTGTGCTTGAAGACCGAGAGCACGAGAGCGAGTAGAGAGAGAAGGCGGAGGGAAAGAGGATGATTGGAGCGGCGGCGGCGTCGGCGGGGCAAGTGAATCAGTTGGCGCGTTGCTAGTGCCGCCGCCGCCGCCGCCGGTCTCGGTGCTCAAGCACAGCCGCGCGCACACCACCGCCGGGCTATATAGGACTGTTCTTTTGTCTATCCTTCTCGCTGTGTATCGGTATATATACGTATACATCTATATACATTATACACAGACGCGCGCACACTTCTCTCAAGCGCATTCCTCGCAACTTCTCTCGTTGTCTCTGCACCGCCGCCGCCGCCGCCGCCGCCGCCGCGCAGTGCGTATATATACATTGGCAATCCAATCGGCGCTACTACCACTCGCCGCGGATTCCTCTCGCCTCTTTTTCCCTTCCGGAGCGCGCATTCCGCCTGCGTCATGCCCCGATTTTCCCGATTGCGAGATATATAACGCGCTTTTTTTTCTCTTTCGTATATACACGCGGCGTTGCTATCCTGTCCGGCGGCTGCCCCGACAAATCCCCGCGGAGAGATTGCTATTCGCGCGCGCGCGAGAGAGAGAGAGAGAGAGAGAGAGAGCAAGACCTTGTCGCCGCGCGGCGCTAAGCGCGCGGAAAAAAAAGCGAGCGCGCGCGACTCTTGTTGTGCGTATACGAGCAGCATATACGTGCGGTAGCCGCTGTTATACTTATCTCCGCGTCGCGAGCAATGCTCATTCTCGTTCGAGGGGGGGGGGAGGGGGGGGAAATGTGATGAAGGAAAGGAGATATCGGCTGACCTTAGAGTCGCTGCGTCTGACTGAGTGCGAGGAAAACGTTCTTTTTGAACCGCCAAGGAATTCGCGTTGAGGTTTCATTGTGCGCTCTGCTGTCGCGGAGAGAAAATTGCGGACGTGCATTGTCGGAAGATATTTTCCGACGAAAATATCGAAATTTTCGCGAGATTCGGCACGAGGAATGTCGCCGAGAATCTATGCATCGTGTTCGATTGGATTCGATAAACAGTATATAACATTTTGTTGTACACAAGAGCCAGACACAAGAGTTTCATTCGAAAGAACACTTTCGCTGCTGCGCACTCTTTGTCCCGAAAATTGCTTAATTGCCCGAAGAAAATGCGCGCACGAATTGCAAAATCTAATTTTACCAAGTTTAAAATTAATATTTATTGCGAAATATATTATTCAACAGCCGCGAGATATTTGTACGCGGGCCTCCAACTCCGTGAAATGACAGATAATTAGGCTTAACGGAGGGCAATCATCTCGTGGTTTGTCATAATTTAACATTCGTAATTATTACAATTACAATGCGCGAGCCTAATTTTCGCTTCCCCCCTTCGCTATACACACACGTTATATACACACGGCGCGCGCGAAATTCAAATTTTTAATGACAGCCTCTCGCTCCCTCTTTCGATTTCTTCAACAGTCCTGTATACCTACCCTACATGATACGCACATCAGGTGCCCACAGACTCGCACGCAAAGCTTCGACGCGTTCGCCTCTCGCGATTCAGCGCACACGAGGCGAATTGAATGGGTATATATATATACCGCGTCGGCGCACAAGTATATACAAGAGAGGCGAGTAAAGCTCCGTTACGACTTGGCGGCACGAGAACGGGCGTAGCTCTCCCGTGGACTGCCACGTATACAGCACTTACATCCGCCCCCAAAGCGCCGAGCGAGCGCGAGGAAAAAGCCGATTCCGCCGACATTCCGTCCGGCGAGCGATATGATCCGCGGCTCGCGGAGCTTGTGCACAACTAGTGATAAGTCAAAAGAGCCCTACACTCTCTCTCTCTCTCTCTCTCTCTCTGGCGGCGAGCGCTCTCGCGCAAACGCAAAAGGGAATAAAAGAGACGAGACAGGACCAATAAAGATCGGCTCTCTCGCGGGCGCACAAGAGCGCTGGCAGAGAGCGAGAGAGAGAGAGAGGCCCACAGGAACGCGATAGCCATCCTCCGCCTCTTGAAAGAGTTGCGCGCATGCAGCGATCTTTGCGCTCTCATTGTCGACCTCTATATACAGCGTGTGTACAGCACGTGTGTGTGTGTAAGTGCTGCGTGTATGCGGTATATATGTAGGGCTCGGCTGTAATCGCCGCGCGATCGCGAGCGCCCCATTACCGACTGCAACTCTCTTTCTCTCTCTCTCTCTCTCTCGCTTACACTCACGTGTATACATGTATATGTCGGAGACGTGTGTATGCGTGCGTAGAAAACGGCCTTGCGCCGCTGCGCACGGACCTTTAAGCCGCCGCGGCCGCGGCGCTGCGCGCACCGAGCCAATTTTTCGCGGATAATATACACGAGAGCGCGCACGCGGCGCGGTGCACTTCGCCTAATTGCGCTCCGCTGCTGCGGCTGCTGCTGTTCGCGTGCTCGCGCAGCACTTTTTACATCGCTTAGGCGATATAGACGAGCCGATCGAAGAGCGCGCGCGCGCGCGCTATCTAACTGTTCTCGCGCTTAGTTGTTTATAAATGATCCGCCGCGTAACTGTTTGTATATACACTGCGCGCAGTCCGCGAGCGCTGGAGAGCTGCGCGCGGCGCAGTGTGCATATAGGTACTGTTATACAGAGCTAGGCGAAAGAGAGCGAGAGAGACGCGAACAGTGTCTCCTATATACGTGCGCGCACTATCGCTTATTCGCGTAATGCGCGCGGGATTGAATTTTTCCGATAGAGAGCCGACGCGTGGCCGGAACGCGATAACTATATAGGTATACAACTTGCGTACAATACTGCAGGCGTATACGCGAGAGTGAAAGTCGAGCGCTGCACACGGTGTATAACATACGGAGTGGAATTCGAGCCGTTGGCATTGAGCGCGCGCGCGCGGATATACGCTGTTTTCCTCCTGCGGATTTTTGCAGCGATATACAATAATCGTGCGCTCGCGCACCTTCTGCTTCTGTTGCATATATACGCAGCCAGGATGCGTCGGTGGCCGGTAGCGCTGCTCCTCTGGCTCTGCCTGCTGAGCGGCGGTAGCCTCGCCCTCGAGGACGACGACGTCCAGAGCGCGAGCGTCAGCCAGCAGCAGCAGCAGCAGCAGCAGCAGCAGGCGAACGTCAAGAGCCTCGACAGCAACAATGTCGAGGACGCCCCGGGCCACGGGCACGGCAACAGCATCGAGGAGGTCGACAAGATCGGCCTGCCGATCTACACGACCCTCAACGGCTCCGTCACCAATCTCAACGAGATCCTGCCGAGCATCCATCTGAACCGCACGAAGGCCTTCCTCAACTGCTCCCAGGGCAGCATGCAGGTCGAGCTGATGTTCCAGGAGCCGTTCTACGGGCTGGCCTACGCCGACTTCGATCGCTACAGCGCGTGCATGACCAAGGGCCGGGGACTGGACACCGCGAGGATCGAGCTGCCGTTGAAAGGTAAGTCCGATAATACGCTATTATTGGTGGGAATTTTTCTTTCTTTTTTAATTATAATTTTGAATTTTTTGGCGGGTTCTGTTGCGCGATGCATATTGAGTTTACGGAAACAGATCGGACGCGTTTTATCTTTGTTAATAATATAGTGTAAATTCTATAATCCGGTGAAAGAAAAGTATTTTTTAGAATTATTTTATTTATCTTGTACATCTTGAACATGATATAACTTATTAATTTTTTTATATTTATTCAATTTTTTACTAAAACATATGGTTATCATGATTATATGCTATATTAAATATCGTCTTCAAAATTTTAAAAAGTTAATTATAGCACTGTAAAACATACATTTTCTTATACTCTTGCACTATATATCATAAGTTGAATAGCTGGTTTTCTACTAATAGTAAAACCGAATATACATTTTGTAAACACGAAAATCGCGATGCATCGATTTGTCTTCCTCTAGTGAAATAAGTTGCGTTCGACAGTACGTGCAGGAGACACGGTATATAAGCAATAAAAACCTCCCGCTAAGATTGAGCATAGACCTTGTAGAAAGCCTCTGCATTAGAGCAAGGCGAAAGGCTTGCAACAGCTTCGTACGACGCGTCGAAAGAATAGCGACCGCGCGGCGGCGAAAAAAAAGGCACTGAAAAAGATTGATCAGCCAAGGAAAAAAGGGGGCGCTCTCTCGGCTTCGGAATTATTCGTAGAATTCATATCCATCATTGTCGTTCATCCATCAGGCTGCGGCACGGTCCAGGACCCACCCCGCGTCTTCACCAACAACATCGTCGTGCGCTTCCATCCGGCCGTCGAGATGGACGGCGATGAAGTCATCACCATCGTCTGCCGCTATCCCCCGGCCAGGGCGGAAAAACCCGGCCCCCTGCCGGCTCATCGGGAAGCATTGTGAGTATACATTTCCCTCGAGAGAGAAAGAGAAAAATAAGCAAACGAAAAAAAATGTAATTGACGATACACACACACACACACTACGCGAGAGCGCGATATCGCGTGTGGGTATCGGCCGGCATGCACGCATGCATGCATAATCACGCTCGGAGGCTAATAAAGGCGAGCGACTAAACGATCCTTGCGCGCAGACCACCAGCGGCGCCGATCCTCAACGGCTTCCACATCCTCCTGATGATATGCACGCTGCTGTTCCTCGCGCTGCTCCTCTTGGGCCTGGGCTGCTCGTACATGTGTCTCAAGCGCCGGCCCGTGTCGATCGTTCATCGTCAGGCCTTCGCCGGCTCGGAGATCACCAAGATCTCCGGCTCCTCGGCCCTCAGCCGCATGTCCATGTTCGACGACTTCAAGATCCCGAGGATCATCGGCACGCAGCAGGTCTACGGCAGCGAGACGCAGCTGGTCATCGAGCAGTCGGACACGCTGCCCAGCGATTATCCCAGCGAAAGTCACTCCGAGGTGAGATCCGAGAGTTCTATTTTTCCCCTCCCCCCTTCCTCTCCTTATTTATTTCCTCTTGCTCTCCCATCCGCGTAGAAGGAAAGTTTCGCCTCGTTCAGACTGCAGCGCAGCGCTGCAGCAGCCGCTTGCTCGTCGGCTATTCTTCGGCTTTCTGCGAGATTCAGCAAACTTTCTTGCTTTAATTATGTTGAAGAATCTTTTCAATTTTCACGATTTTATTGAAAAGAGTAATAATAAATAGATGAAGAATCTGAAGGAAAAAAGCGTGAAAAGGCTTATTCGCAGAATGCGTTTCGTTTCGAGCGATCAAGTGAAACGACTGATCGCTCGAGCGACGATACGACTACGAGACATTGACTGTAAATGAAAATTGCCCATTGCAGGTTGACGAGGAGCGATCGTTGCCGGTGTCATCGGCGGGCTCGTACGAGACGAAGGCCTTCATCCACCAGCAGGTCGAGCAGCGCGCCTCATCGTCCCTCTACTCGGAAACGATCAACGAGGTGGAGAGCACGGCGGTGAGCGCGGCGCGCATCAGCCAGTCCCGGCACCCGGTCGCCGTCGCCTGCGAGCCCAAGTTCGACGTGCAGATGCGCGTGAAGCGCGCCCCACCGCCCCCGAGCCCCCTGCCCTCCGAGTCCGAGGCCAGTCTCGCGCTCGAGCGCAACCTCACGACCATCCTCGAGCGCGAGGAGATGAGCCGCACCGTCGAGAGCAGCGCCAGTCCCCCGAGGCTCAGCAGCTTCGCCTACGTGCCGGAGCTCCACGCTCCGCCCGGCTCGAGGCAGCAGACGCCACCCGTCTACTCGCGCATCCTCCGCAAGCAGCAGGCCGAGCAGAGCCTCACCGAGCAGAGCCACAGCCTCCACCGGCCGCGCTCGCTCGCCTCCCTCAACACCGAGCTCACGGAGACGCGCTCGCTGACCGAGGTGACCGACGCCTCGCACGCCAAGTACCGCGTGGCCAGCATGCTCGCGCCCACCTCCTCGCCGGCGCCGCCCCTCACCAGCACCACCACCACGAGCCACCTCACCGAGGAGTACCGCGAGCTCAGCCGCGAGGAGGTCGAGCCCCTCGTCGAGCCCGTCGTGGCCGCCCGCCGGCCCGAGATCACCACCCACGAGGTCGACGACGTCTTCCTGCGCACCGTCACCGAGAAGAAGACCATCGAGGACATCGAGCGTCACCGCCGCCAGGTCACCGAGTACCGCGCGCGCCAGCAGCAGCAGCAGCAGCAGCAGCAGCAGCAGCAACAGCCCCAGCCGCCGCCCGACCCCAAGTGGGACGTCACCATCCGCAACTACCCGCGCGAGGAGCTGCTGCCGCCCCAGCCGCCCGACTGGGAGAACTTCTCGGACGTGAGCTCCGCCTCGAACCTCACCTTCGGCCTCGTCCACGAGCCCCGGCTCGAGCAGCCCATCGACGTGCAGATCCAGCCGACGTACGTGGCCGACCGGCCCGCGGGCAGCGGCTCCAGCTGGTACAACCTCGAGCGCGTCCTCGAGCCCCAGTACGCGAGCGAGCTGACCAGCGAGGAGCGGCACAAGTGGCGCGAGATCATCACGAGCGAGAGCACGCTGCGCACCCTCCTCACCGAGGCCATCGTCAAGGAGGACTACGAGCTCATACGCAAGGACGCGAGGTACGTCAACCTCTTCCCCCCGGCCAAGTGGGACGTCATCATCAGGATCATCAGTCCGCCGGCCGGCCAGACCGGCGCGGCCAGCTCCGGCTCCTCCAAGACCAGCGGCCAGCGCTACAAGCGCGCCGGCAAGCCCACCGAGTGGGACAACCGCTCGAGGAGGTCCTCCCTGCCCACGCTCTACGAGTACGAGAGCGACGGTGGCAGCCTCGTCGCCGCCGAGCAGCTGCGCGCTCACGTCGCCGCCGGGCCCGGCGCGCCCGGTAGCCGCATCAGGTCAGTCCTGCACCCACGCGCGGCGTCTCTATTCTTCTTTCTCGCTTTGCTTCGCTTCGCGCTCGCGTCCGCTCCGGGCGGAACCGCGTGTCTCTGTTTCAGTGGCAAATTATCATTTTCAGCGATAGCAGCTGTCAAAAGAAAATCTGTCTGTATTCCGACTGTGTTCGTCAACTCCGTTCCTTGAAATGTAATAAAAGAATTTTTCAATCTACATTTCGCGTAGAAATAATAAATTACTTTTGACGAATTCACAGCTGGATTCGCTATCAGACTAGACGTTTTTCTTCATTTCGAATTGCTGGTCAAAAAGATTAATTTTTAAAAAGTAACCATCTTCTTTTTCACTTCAATGGATTCTACTTTATTCGAGTGTATTAATTACATTTCAAAGTAGACATATTTTAATTTTTGTATTATTTTAATTTGAAAAAAAATCTGTTAAGCACTCAAAAATAATTCTGCAAATTTCAAAAATTATTTTTTTATTTATTTATTTGGATTTTCCAAATTCGTCTCCAGAAATAAATTTATTTGACAGAGAAACAACATAATTCTTCGTTGATTGAAATCCACGTCATTTTAAGCTAAATACTTTCAGTTTTTAACTTTTTTGAATCAATGCAAAGAAAAATGCAATTATATATATAATCGCATGTAATATTATCGTACCGTAAAATATTTTCAAACTTATAAACGCAGATAGCAATACCAAATTTGATAGAAATATCAAGGTTTTAATAAGCACATAAAAGCGTTATTAATACATCATACCCGACATCTACATCTCCCTAATTCAGAACGCTGTACACCATCGATCTTCCGCCCCTAAGAAAAAAAAATCCAATTTTCTGCCCACAGGAAGCTGAGCTCGACGACGCGCGGCGGCAGCGAGGCGGACCTGCGCTCGATGTCGGAGATGACGGTGCGCGACTTCGCGCGCCTCGACAGGGACGACCAGACGAGTCTCTCCTCGTTCGAGGGCGACTCCCTCGTGCGCTCGCTCTCCCAGCCGAGCCTCGCGCGCTCCGGCTCCGAGTTCACCGAGCACTGGGGCGTGCCCGCGCGCAACCTGCCCCACTGGGGCCTCGACGACGACGAGCTCTGCAGCTCGACCGAAACGACCCCGCGACCGATCAGGAGGGAGGTCGTCGCCGCGACGAGCACCTCCGCCAGCGGCGGCCAGCCGGCGGCCAGCGCCAGCAGCACCAGCAGCTTCGCCAGGTCGGCCAGGTACACCGAGCGGGAGGTCCACGTCCAGCAGAGCGCCAGCGGCCAGAGACCCTCCAGCTGGTTCCACGACGACTCCGAGCCCGAGATGCAGATCTGAAGCGGACCGACACCCGCCGAACGGGCTCTGTTACCATAGCGAGTTCTGCAACGCACACCGACACACACACACACACACGGACACGTGCATACACACACACACGGACACACAAATACACAACTAAACTTGTACGCAGGCGCGAGAATTGAAAGGCGCGAAGCGGAGGCGGCAACTTTATTTACAGCTCGCGAGTCTGTCTCTCCCTCAAGATTTATCTCGCACTCCCCCCTCTATCTCTCTCTCTCTCTCTCTCTCTCTCGACTGCGCGTATCTGCATATAGACAGCTGCTCCCGAGAGAGAGAGAGAGAGAGAGAGAGGCGAGAGAAAAAGGGACAAAGAGACGCGTATAGAGCTATGCGCTGGACTTTCCACTTGCTACTCGGCTCCGCGCTCGCGCGCTCGGAGCAGCCCCCTTTAGCGTCATCCTTCATAATATCCTCTACTTTACTACCTCCGGCGTATATATATCTGCTATATACGTCCTCTCTCGTGCTGCTTTTGAGCTCTCCCCCCCCCCCCGTCCCCAACCCTGCAACCCCCCGTCATCTCATCCATCGACTACTCTCGCGACCGGCTGGACCGAGTGGGACTGTAGAGTCCAGCGCTCGTAACTTTGCCTTTATGCGCACGCGCTCGACAGATGTTAAATCGCCGTCTCCTGTCAAAGTCCTCTCCTCTCTGCTTTCTCCACGCGCAGGCACACACACAGGAGCAATAACCGCCAGAGGATGAAGCACACACACACACAGACACCTCGAACGTTGGCTGCCTATATAACGCGGGGAGGGAAGGGGAGGGGGGAGGAGAGGAATTATCGCGTTCCACCCAGAGAGTCGGAGGAGGACTCTCGCATTCTTATGTTATTTTTATTATTACTCTCGGGACGAGTGAAGCCCGGGCTTCTTCTCTCTTTCATTGCGTACTTCTCACACGCATGTACTTATATGTTATATGTATGACGTGCTAGTCCAGCTCGCTGAAACGCGCTGCAGCGCACGATTTCGCCCTGTCTCTCTTGCTCTCCCTCAATCTCCCCTCCCATCCCCGTCCCCGAAACGCATTAGTGATAATAGCTACGTAAGTTTCCCCCGAGACAAAGTAAGAAAAAAAAAACACGGTGCTGGGTCTTCTGAGCTTCCTTCTTTCCTCTCGAGAAAAGCGAAACGACGAGATTTCTATTTCACTATCTCTCTCTCTCTCCCTCTCTTAAACTTTTCCCTTGACGCTCTCCTACTAATTCCATTGTCTAAGAACCGCGAGATATTTTTTTTTCTCTTCGTAGAGCATAAACGATAACCGATGACTAAAGTATAGATGTAACGCATGTATAACGGAATAATTATATCCTGCCTTTGTCAAACAAGTATAAGCGAACTCCTAACCTTACGTACGCCTCCGGAAGAACGGAGAATCTATACATAGAAGTAAAATCTATGCGAGGGAAAGGGAAACGGTCCAAGGGTTTCTCTTTGTCGCATCGCCTTGATTCCGTAGGAAAACGATGGGGACGAGGACGTACGATTTCGTGAGAAAGTAGTACAGTCGACATTCGATTGGAAAATCAGCGTGCAATAACGTCTCTTTCCTCCACGGCTCTCGTATACAGCGAGAGATGGAAAATTGAACTGCACGTGCAAAGCGAGTTTACAAAACAAGCTGCTATCTTGCCGATATATACACACACACACACACACACACTCTTAATTGCTCTTCCCACACTGTCTACTCTCTGCTATCGTAATTCCCTCTCATCTTACGTTTTCTTTCTCTTTTTATACACACTCGATTCGACGTTATAACGTTTGGTCGTATTTTACGTACTTTGTAAGGTGCTACTATTATCTTTTGTAAATACTGACACACTGTTACACGTAAGGTATATGTATAAGTATGACGACAATAACTCTAGAGACTATATGAGAGGGGCCGAAGAGCTCCGGCTGGAGGCCTCTCGCGACTATATCCTCATCGGGCGAGTAACGCGTCTCACACCTGTTCCCAGAGTGGATGTATCGGCGTGTCGCAAGGAAAATTATTGTAAATCCATACTGTGTATCGAGACTTTATAGTCAAATAAACGCAATAATGCTTTTGAAACAATTGTGCATTCAATTCCTCATTCGATCCCCAGTCGATAACGTGTTCTGCTCTCTAACTGCGTCTGACTACACCCGGCCATTTTCTACTTGTAAGATATTTTATTTTCTCTTCGTCTGACCATGTAATGATTGCCGACTGTCTGAGTAAAACTTTCGCGCGCATTTTTTAATTTTTCTTGTGTGCTTATTCATTTATATCAAAAAACTAACTTAGCGTAATTTACAATAGGACTTTACATTTGTTGTCGAATTAACGCATAAAAATCTATTAAAAAAACAAAATCAAATATTGCAATGCTTGTTTGTATCATTGATATTAAATATGAGTACGATATTTTATGATCGCTGCATACAGGGCGATTCTCCCCATTGTTTTGGCTTGATTCCGTTTATAGAAAAAGATTTTTCGAGTTTTCGAAATGGGCTTTCAATTACGTAAAATCATGGCCACAGGAACTTGTAATATTCAGAGCGAAAACGTATCGCGAGAGAGGATGAAAGCCAAGGAACGTCACTGGAGAAAAAGTTCCAAAGTGGGGGAAACTATTGCAAGTATTCCCGACACGAGGGAGAACTTCTGACACTGCGGCGACGAGACTGGCTATGAACTAATTTTCATAATTTAAAAGGTAAGAAAAGCAGACAAAAGCACTTTAATTTGTACAAAAATTCAAATACATTCTCCCTATTTTGGCTATCAGTAAGTATACCTTGAATTTTTGTGGATAAATGAATTTAATCATCTTGTCGAGTCAATGATTTACTTTATTCTTTTGGCCTACAGTTTCCAATACCCTTACGACTGCTTTTCAGGACACTGAAACGTCATCATCCGACTTATTAGAGAGGTCGCCCTTATATCTTGCCTTCAAAGTAATTTTATTGGTATTATTAGTCTAAAGCCTTATCTTCTGCACGCCCAAATACTAAATTTTTAAGTAGTATAAAAAGGAATCACAAAGAACTCTAAACTGTAGACCGAAAGAATAAAGTGCATCATTCACTAGAAAACAAACATCGTACTAACTAAACTAATCACTTTCTAAAATACCTTTAATTTTTTAAATAAAAACAATTTGGCGTAATTATTCTTTTTCTTTCATTGAAAAGTAATAACTGTTGAGAAATATACTTTCTCGATATACAAGTACAACGATACACACACACACACACACACTTTCACAGACACACAGTTTGTCATAAATACGGAAAGGACAGCTACCTGGCTAGGAGCTTTTATTGCACTCCGACCCCGACTACCGATGCTCGCCAGCAGACTCACCGAAGGGCCTCGTCAGTTCTGCACTGACTGTCAACGCATACGCACCTACATTCTCTATAGTTATCCTGTCACATTAGCATTAATAATTGTCATAGATTAAATTCACTTGCGCTTAATTTCATTGTGATTTCTCTTAAGAATTAGTGTCATACAACCTACATTGTTATATATACGAACTGTGTACCTGCGGTTATCCTCTAACTTGTGTACTGTATCAATAAATTGGACAATTTAACATACATTAAAGTTATCCCAAAATAACCACATGCCAACAATAACATATATACTTAAAGCATATACTTAAAGTTTTAGCTCAAATAAAGCATTCTTCGGTAGACAAATTTCCCGAGAAACTTTCACAGTTTATTTCTCTGATACTAAGTTTCTCGTTAGTACAAAACATAAATAAACAATATTGACACTTCGACTACATTTGTACATCTTTGGATCATCTCATTTAAATGTTAAATTGTTTTCTGAGTAGGTGTACCGTGTACGTTCTGGCCCCGCTGGGGGGACCTGGCCCTGCTGACGTCGGACCTGGCCCCGCTGATGGGGAGGGGAGCTAGCCGATCGGAATATACGGAGGTACGTTCTAGCCCCGCTGATGTAAGAGATGGGGAGGGGGGCTAGTGCGGCGGCGGCGGCGGCGGAGAGAGCGAGAGAGATGGGACTAGATTGTGTAGGAGCCAGGTAGGTTCCCGTCGGCTTTTCAATTCGGATGGCTGCAACCAGATTTTTCTAATGTATTTTTGCCCGCTGAATACGAATTTCGAGGGTGGATTATCGAAAAGATGGCAGTTAATTTGTCATTAACAATTTAATTGTTTAAATGGCTATAAAACGTAACCAATAAAAGTTTAAAACTTAAAACTAAATTAGAGCGATTATATTTCTCACAACGAGTACGAGACATTTTGAATTTTAAAAAAATGTTAATTATAACCCGAGATATTGCAAATTTAGTCCACAAATGTGCTATTTAATGCTCTGCGCCCACTATTTCCACTGTATCTCTACTTCTATTTGGAGTTTCAACCTTTAAGATATCATAATTTAATGTAGAAGCTTTACACTATCGGAACAGGTAAGTAAAAATATTTTAAAATTGTTATAAATAATACTCTATCGACTATAAAGCTTAAAAATTTGATGAAATTAGCGAAGTTAATTTGTTTATTAGGCCATCAAATTGTTTACACTGATGTAATATAGAAAAAATTTATCGGATTATCTTTATCAAGAGCTTAGTTAATAATGTATGCTTTGTTTCGTTAAATTAGCTTGATTGTGGTCCGAGAAAACGCAATTTAATGGACAAATAGGTATTCTTGACTATAGACATCGCGCCATATAGCCAAATGTTATTCGTAAACCTTTATGTTACCGTATATAATAAAATTTAATTAACGTATTTCTATCAGCTGAATCCGAACTAATATGGTAGATCAATATAAAAATAATTTGTAATTTGTTATAAATAAATTTCAACAATATATTATAACAATATTTTTAAATTTTGAAAAATTTTTTTGAAATATTTTTTTTATCATTAGATATGTTAATGAATATAATATAAATATAATTATTACATAATTTTAGCTTATTCGAACTATTAAATATATAAAAGATGATTTTATTTTTATTTCTTAATCTTAATAAATAATTGACACCATACAAAAGTTATAAATTATTTAATATAAATATATAATGTAGTCATTAAATGTAAAATCATTTTATTTACAGTGTTCTTTTTGATTATATATTATTTTTACAATGATCTACTATACTAATTCGGATTCAGCTGATAAAAATACGTTAATTAAATTTTATTCTATACGGTAACATAAAGGTTTACGGATAGCATTTGGCTATATGGCGCGATGTCTATAGTCAAGAATACCTATTTGTCCATTAAATTGCGTTTTCTCGGACCACAATCAAACTAATTTAATGAAACAAAGTATACATTATTAACTAAGCTCTTGATAAAGATAATCCGATAAATTTTTTCTATATTACATCAGTGTAAACAATTTGATGGCCTAATAAACAAATTAACTTCGCTAATTTCATCGAATTTTTAAGCTTTATAGTCGATAGAGTATTATTTATAACAATTTTAAAATATTTTTACTTACCTGTTCCGATAGTGTAAAGCTTCTACATTAAATTAAGATATCTTAAAGGTTGAAACTCCAAATAGAAGTAGAGATACAGTGGAAATAGTGGGCGCAGAGCATTAAATAGCACATTTGTGAACTAAATTTGCAATATCTCGGGTTATAATTAACATTTTTTTAAAATTCAAAATGTCTCGTACTCGTTGTGAGAAATATAATCGCTCTAATTTAGTTTTAAGTTTTAAACTTTTATTGGTTACGTTTTATAGCCATTTAAACAATTAAATTGTTAATAACAAATTAACTGCCAGTCTTTTCGATAATCCACCCTCGAAATTCGTATTCAGCGGGCAAAAATACATTAGAAAAATCTGGTTGCAGCCATCCGAATTGAAAAGCCGACGGGAACCTACCTGGCTCCTACACAATCTAGTCCCATCTCTCTCGCTCTCTCCGCCGCCGCACTAGCCCCCCTCCCCATCTCTTACATCAGCGGGGCTAGAACGTACCTCCCTATATTCCGATCGGCTAGCTCCCCTCCCCATCAGCGGGGCCAGGTCCCCCCGACGTCAGCGGAGCCAGGTCCCCCCAGCGGGGCCAGAACGTACACGGTACACCTACTTTTCTGCATAGTTTAATTGTAAAAAAATCGCAAATATTTTCTATTTCAAGACCACGAGCACATGCACTCGACGAATCTACAATCATGAGACGTTTGGTAATTTTTACGCGTCTAATCTCCGTTAGTTTCGACGTTTATACAATTCTTACAAGATTATGAATTAGCGACTGAAAATTACTAACATAATATTCAGTTGAAAGGCGAACAAAAATTTCTTTTATTAAGCTGTCATGTACTACATTTTGAGAATCACTTCTATTGTGTCTAACTCACACGAGAAAAATAAACTTCTTTTTCACCGATGACTTCTTCTGGAGATAACAGTGTAACAATAACAACGTATCCTTGAATAGTTTCAAACGTCTTTTCATCGATTGCACCATGCAATTCGATTGGATTAGACGCTGTGTAATGATATAAGCCCTAAAACAATACAAACGTAATTTTTATAATATCATAAAATAACATAAAATTTAATTAGGATTTTTGTTAAATACCGCTGGCGTGCATTTTCCTGGTTCAATATCTGCGAAAAAATATTGCGGCAAATATTTACGATTCGGATCATCCTCGTGACAGGGGTACGTACTGACTTCAAAATATTTTTTTCCAATCTTAGTGAGATCGACATAACCAACAACCTTCATTACCACCTGGAATAAAATTTTCGTGAACAAAAATGTATGACTAAGGCAAATGTATATAAACTTACCTTATAATCTTTTGGTAGAGGTTGTATAAACTCGCGAGTCAAATGCATAATGGAAGTCGTTTCATTTACATTTTCGATCGTAGCATTAAGATTTGAGAGATTTACATATTCGCTGTTATAATATAAATCTTGAACATCTGTAATTTTAAACTGCAAAAATGATGTTAATATATTTTTATGCTTCGTACATAGACACGGTTAAATGACAACAACTTGAAATCTGATTGGAATTAGAAATCAAAATATTTGGCATGAAAACACTAATCAAAGGAGTCATTTCTAGTTTCAGTAAATGAGAAAAACGGTTGTACATAAGTTATCGCTTTCCAAAATTTTTTCTTCTTGCTAATAGCGAAATTCATTCTTTGTTCAATGTGATTTTAGAAACGTAAAAGTAGCATGTAATATGTTCTAATTACAAATTCTGCCAGATAGTCGTGGAATAACATTTATAATGTACAATATTAAATTACTTACCTGTACTGCAAAAATACCAAGTGCTTGAAGCATGATTAAGAAAAGTGTGAAAAATAAAGCTTTTGAAATCATATCGATGCCGAGTCTGGTACTCTACTGAACTGCTTAGTCAGTAATAAAATATAACTATAGTGACAGGGGATTTAGTGTCAGGCGTCAAACTGTAAATGCGATAATATACAAAAATAGAATTGTTGTGTGACAGTAATGATCCATTTTATTGTATAAATATATTTTATTACTGACTAAGCAGTTTAGTAGAGTACCAGACTCGGCATCGATATGATTTCAAAAGCTTTATTTTTCACACTTTTCTTAATCGGGTTTCAAGCACTTGGTATTTTTGCTGTACAGGTAAGTAATTTAATATTGTATTTTATAGATGTTATTCCACAGCTATCTGGCAGAATTTGGAATTAGAAATCATCAAATTTTTTTTGTCCACGAGTTACATTCTATTTTCGTGGCAAAAATATACTTATATTATTCTTTCGATGAATATTATATCACAAGGAATAAAGTATATCCAAATAAAAGCTTGAATTAATTAAAAAAGCATCTTCTAACTAATTGAACAGATTTCGTCATTCTGGAAAGGAAAATTGTTTATTTTCTTTCAGTCTATCTATAAATAAGTTCTTTGATCAGTGTACATTCAAGACAAATATTCTGATTTCTAATTCTAATGAGATTTCAAGTCATTTGGTCATGACCACATTCAAATGTATTAACATCATTTGTGCAGTTTAAAATTGTAGATATTGTAGATTGCTATTTTGACAGCAAATATGTAAATCTCGAAGCACTTAATAGTACGGTTGAATGCGTAAATGATACAAGTACCATACTGCATGTGACTCAACACTTTAATCAGCGACTCCCTCAAGATTCTAAGGCAAGTTTGTAAAGATATTTTTTCCACAAGAATCTTGTTTTCTTATAAATATGTTATTCCAGATGGTAATCAAGATTATTGGTTATAGCCTTATAACTAGATTGGGAAGTCCTATTGCAGAAATTAGTGTGCACCCCTGTCAAGCGGATGATAAGAATCGCAAATATTTGCCGAAATCTTTATTTAAAAACAAAGAACTTGGACCATGCAAGAAACCGGTATTCAATACAAACATATATTAAATTTTATATTAATTTACGATATTTAAAAAAACTACTTTTGTATTGTTATAGGGCACATACCATTACAATATTACTGCATTGAATTTTGATGGTTTGATTGATGAGAAGGTGATGGAATCTCTTAGCGCACACGTTGTTCTTTTTCAGATGTTATCCCCAGAAAACAAACTCATTGGGGAATCATTAGTTACTTCGATCGTTGCACAATGATTTTTACACAGACAAAAACAATCAGCTTACTTATAATTTAATCTCAAAATGTAGAACATGCAAGCTTAATAAAAGTAATTCTTATGTATCCATCTAATTAAATATATTTCAGATTTTTATTATTAAGTCAGCTATTTTCAATGATTAATTCGTAATCCTGTACGAACTGAAGTCTAATGTCATTGCAAGTACTTTAAAACACTATTATGTACCAAATCCATTTAAATAAGATACGATGAAAAAGGAATAAAAATCTAAGTAAAAGTGTTTCAGTCCAGAAGTCCTTTTTTTTAAATGCTCAAATCAATTCAAAAATCAATTAAAAAATACGTACATAAAGTTTTAGTAAGTATCATTCTGATTAGAAATCAAAAACTGGAGTTGATTCCGGAGATTAAAACTTATCACATATTTTATGGCCCTAATTTTAAATTGAAACCGAAAGTTGATGAAAAAAAATGAAAGTATGACTCAACCGTAATTGAAATCATAGAACGTCATAAGAACAAATCTTGTAAAATGAGTTCTACGAGTACCAATATTCAGGTATTTTTTTCAATAATGTATTTTTGATATGTAATTAATTATGTTGTATAAAAGCTAATTAGATTATATTATTACAAAAATATACCTACGTAGAAATACAATGAAAAAATGCACTTTTCTTTGGTCTAGAATTGGCAAAAAAATTTTTTAAGCTAGAGCTTTGGGACCAATGGGATTTTCTTCTGTAAGCCAAATGATGATGAAAAATGCCGAGGAACATGCGAAGTATAGAATATGAAAATTTAACATGGGGAGGCATATGGAGGAAAAAGAAAAAATTGGCTATTCGGATTTTTATTATTATTTTTTTTTTTTTTTTAAATAGGCATAACTTTTGATCAGAGCATCGAAACTTGGCCTTAAATTTTGTAATTTTTTCAGGGTAGTTATAGAATAGAATAGAAGATGGATAAATGAAACTCCATTTTTTTTTAATTCTTGTTTCAAAGGAGCGGATGTACTTGCATACCCGTTAAAATGTTTTTTTTTTTAACGCCATTTTTACAATATTCGAAAAGTATCAGCAAAATTTAAACAAATTACTCTCACTCGAGCTTTCTTTTATTTTAAATAATAACATTCACTTACAAAATAAGTACTTGGTCCCAGATCAATGCGCCCATCCGCTCCTTTGCATAACAAGAATTAAAAAAAAATTAAGTTTCATTTATCCTTCTTCTATTTTATTCTATAACTACCCTGACCAGACGTGTCTCGTTCCCTTCGAGGGCGACGTTATTCTTTGCAAGTATACTAACGTACTTTTATCTGTAATATACTTTTATATATAAGTATGATGCTTCATAAAAAATGGCAGAAGTATTCCGAAGGTGGCCTCTCACGACTTCATCCTGATCGGGCAAGTAATGCATCTCACATCTGTACCGTCGAGTTGCAAGGAAACCTAACCTAACCTACTTGTTATCCAAGTTTGGTAATATATTAGTGTTCTTTAACCATGTCTGACTATACCTAACCATCGTCTACTCGCTGGATTTTTTAAATTCTCCTTGTCTGACCGTACATAGCTGACATCTCCTCGAGCAAAATTTTGCGTACATTATTTGCATTTAACTGATTTTTTTGTACGTGTTATCAAAAAACTAATTTAATTAAATTACAAACGATTTGTAAAGTTAATACAATTAGTCGCATAGGAAAAAAGCCACTGCCGATTATTTGATTTGTAGCTTCCTTCAAACTAATCAAAGTTAAGGTAAAGGATATATCATCAAATTTAAAAAAAATAAATAATAGCATTAAGAATATTAACAATTATACAGATTATTTTATTTCTTGATGTGCTGTGATTGATTACCCATCATTTATTTATATTAAAAGAACACTGTCACGACTAGTCATAAAAGTTTTGTGAAATGTGAATTAACAAAGGTTTTTAATAAAATCAATTTCGATATTTCATTAAAATACTACATACTATATTCACGAGTGACTGCAGAGGTTTACCAAAAATCCATTATAATTATTTAGTACGCATATTCTCTCGCTGTAATTATATCGGTTTAGCTGAAGGCAATGCAAAACAGAATCTAAATGCTTCGAATCTAGTTCGAAAGTTCACTTTTTAAATTGTTTTATAATCGCATAATTTTTATAGTTATCCATTCACGAGTTTTGTTAAGTTTCTCATAAGTTTAATTATTTGCTTCTTGTAATATTTATCGATGCACTCTTTTCAATCTGTAAATCATTACAAAAGCCTACGAGAAAGTCAAGTATACAAAAGACTCATGAATATTTAAAAGTCGTTGCATACTTTATATGTGTATTTTATATGCCGTAATTTTTATATGCTATTTAATTCCGCAGCTGAAGCGTGAAATTGGTATTTATATTATACCTCCGAATCACCGTTTCACATGGAAAATTATATTTAGTTGTCAATGTAGAACAATAACAAATAATAAGCTCGTATTTTCGGCTTTTAATATTGAAAACAATAATTTCAATAGCTACAGGCATATCAACTTACGGCATTTTTAATCTATACCCACTTACAATGCAACGACGTCCAAAAGAACATTAAATTTTTCCACGTAAAATCGTAACAATCGACCGCATAGAGGGAAAAGCATTTCGAAAATTCGTTATTCCGTATCGTGTAAGAGAAAAAAGAGTGGAGTCCCATGGCTTTCCGAGAGATCAAATTCAATTGAGGCTTTTTACCTTTCCTGATTGGAAAACGCTTACGGCTCGCCTCTCGAGTGTCTTCCAACAAGGCACACAATACAGCTGCTTTCCCCCAGCGGCAAATTGCGCACGAGACGACAAATAGATTAGAAAAAAAGAAAGGTTGAAACTCTCTCTCTCTCTCTCTCTCTCTCTCTCTCTCTCTCTCTCTCTCTCTCTCTCTCTCTCTCTCGATGCACGTGCAGCAGCGCAAGCTCTCGCTAAAAAGCTCAAATGAACGAATGTACATGTACACGCTGCGATTATTCGCCAAAGGAAATTCCAGCGCGCTGGCGGCGGGTATGTATAAATAGTAATCTTTAGCCGCACGCGCGCAAATCTTTTTCAGTTCGACGTGTGTATTTATAGCCTCCCGGCGCGCGCGCGCGCGCGCTGTGCAGCGAGGAGGTAAACGCGCGCAGGAAAAAAGCTGCACGCCGGCGCTGCTGCTTTTCAGGTCAGCAAATAGCAAGAGACTATTCTCGCCCAACACACACACACATACACACACACACACATATTGCAGCCGGTTTGTCCAGCGGTTGTGCAATTGCTGAAAGAGAAAGAGAAAAATAGACGCTGCACGGCACAAAGTTCGTGGGTGTAATATATAAAAGCCATCGGCGGAGAGGCAGATGCGGCATAGAAAAGCGATCGATTTGGCCGTTCTGCCTCGTGGGACTGTATACACCGGCGATTATGCCTCGTGTGTAAGCGCGCGACCTTTCGAGACAGTAGCTGCTGCAGCGCCGTACCCAATTTCCCGTGGGTTACGCAACGCTCTGCAGCCAAAGGCCTTTGCGCTTCGTTTCCGTCGAGCCAGAGAGGATAAATATTTCGAAGGTTTAACCTACTTTAAACGGCGCGTTGGTCACTTCTCTCTTCCGCTCGCTCTACTTGGGGGGGGGGGGGATGGATGGGTGAGGAAGAGTATATATGCGGCGATCATCCTACCCTCGCCACACTCGGAGAGCAAAACAAACTTTGCACTTAGGGACTGGAAGACTGTAATGAGGGCGATCGCGATGCATCAATTTCCGAGATTCCGTACGTGTACTGGCTGTAATTGCTGCTTCGCAATTTTTCTTAATCATTGCGGTTAGACTTTTTCCTTACGATAAGCGAAAGAGCATAGTTTGAAAAGGAGTTCATTTTCATTTAAAAATAATACTGTTTGAGTTTCCTCGTACTTATAAACTGCAGCTAAGATAAATTAAGTATTACACATAAATTTTGAGCAATTTTCCCTCAAAGTACATTATGTATGTTAATGAAATTTTTAAAATTGGGTGAGCATTTCTCGTCGCCTACGTCGAAAACAACCTTTCCATTTCAAAGCAGCAAATCCGAATGAGTCGCGAATTCAAACCGACTTCCGAGCAAAATGTAAACAGGATGGCTGATCCCTCGCGTCCTTGTATTATATTACTCCCGAAAGACACTTCAATCTGCATAATCGCCTCGCATTCGTGTCGCCTTCTTTCTGCAAAGCCAAAAGCACGCTATCCACGTACTGTTAAGCAATGGACAGAATCAGCGTCGCACGTAAACACGGGATAGCGGCGCTTCTTACGTAAACCGCAGTGGGCGAGTCTCTCGCGCGCTCGCGATGCGGCATTGATTTAGTTGACGACAAAAAAGCCGAGGAGCGACGAGAGAGCAAATAGTTCCTGAAAAGTTCCCGCCTCACGTTCGAATGCGCTGTGTACAGCTTGCGTAGAATGTTTGCTTGGCCGAATATAATTCCGTGAAATACGGCAGTCGCTGCATTTTTGGATTTGGCAACCACAAAGAGAGGCCAATTTAACCACACGCCAGAAACAAATGCCTTTCAATAACTAATTCAATGCCCACGTGACTTTTGTGCGGTTTATCGGAACAAAAGGCTTGTTACGGGAGTCGATGAGAAGTCGATTCAAAATTCGGATTTTCCGCCATAATATGAATACAGAAGAAATCGAATCACCGCACAAATCAGTACAATCCACAAAATGCTTGTAATCCGCTATTTAATAGTCCATGATTTTAAAAAGTTTCTAATTTCATATCTGAATGAAAAACTTTAATCTAAGTACATTATTTAATTATTCATAAAATATTCACAGATTTTTCGTATTCCATAAAGAAAAGCAGGCATCCAGTTCATTGAAATTTCACTTCTATTATTATAACTATTGAAATAAGTTAATTGTATTGCGATATCTGAATTTTTATTGACTCTCAGGACTCACTTTGGAGATGCGTCGTCGTCGTGAAATAAATCTCAATATAAGGCGATCGATGCGATTCGCATACAAGGTTTACCCTTTTTCCTCTCCGCGTCAACCTCAAGAGATCGAGCTCGCGCTGATTAATTTTTCTCCTCGTTGCCGGGCTGCTTTTTTCATTCGCATCTCTTTGAAAAAGTCTCGAGCGAAAGAGTGGAGTGAGGAGAGCCGGTTTTTTATCCTCTCTTCTCTCTTCCCCTTTTGCTGGGAGGACGTTTAAAGCTCGGTTTAAAGTGCCGACGGATTTTTCATGAGCTTTCGCTTTTGGGGGAGTAATTTTTGCAGCCCAGACCCTGCAAAGCCAACGGAAGCATGTTATTAGGCCGCGGCTCCAAGGGGAACGCTATATACATGCGCGCATGAATGAGTAATTTTTAATTTCTTCCTGATTATTTTCGCAGATAGTGCTCTGCTATCCTTTGTGTATGTGTGTGTACATTTTCTCTCATCTAACTCTACAATTATGTATTTTAGCCTCCCGGAAGTGACTTTCTCAAAATTATTTTTGGGTGTAATTTATAATGTAGGTTATAACTTTTCAGTGTGCTAAATCACAAAAAAATTGCAAAATGTTAAAAATTAGTTTAGCTTTTAACGAACCTGACTTCATTGTCTAAAAAAAATGTTGTCGAAAACGCGACGTGAGTGAATCGCTGTGCCTATCAGGATCAGCTCTGCTTATATAGACATTATTTCTGCTAATGAATAAATAAGCACATTACTGTATGTTTGAACGATCAAAGATATAGCGTCGAAATACACTATTGTCGATCACAATATTGTCGACTTTTATTAAATTCCGTATTTTCAATATCTATTCTATGGGTTAATAAGATCTTTGATGTTTAATAAATCTTCATTCTGAACTTTCCAAAAAAGAAACTGAAGTTCTTTCTGGCTACTTTCGCTTTTTGTGCTAAAAAAAAATTGAACACGTCAGACTTTACCTGTTAATCAAATATTGCCACGTAGTCACTCGCATTAGCAATGAAAATAATCAATAATAGTAAATAATAAAATATACTTTTTACTTTTAAGTAGATATTTAGAGCAACGCGTAGCGAAATAATTTTATTATAAAAAAGAACAAACTAATTATAAACTTTAAAATAAAATAAAACTATACTAACTGCAGACTTGCACTTCTGTGCATGTACAGTACTATACGATGAATGTATAACTTTGATGAAACGTATAAAATCAAAAAGCTAAATAATTAACTACACATTTTCCGGATTAACGATTTAATCAGATTACCTATCTTTTATCAACTTGCTCGAAAATTATAATTACATTAGTACTCGCTACTCAATCAAGTGAAAAAGCCCTTATATACTATCTCGAAAATTTCGTTCAAACAAAGTGCTGAAATCGCTTTTTCACCAAAGTAAAAAGTTCTTCTCAGAGTAGAGCTGCAGGTATATATATATGCGCTCTTTTTCTGACTTTTTAATTAAAGCATAGCTCGCGAATTCTTTATGAAATCAACTTCAATAGACCCAGCGTCTGAACTATTCTTTCGAAACTTTCGTAATCGCCTTTGGCGCAAGTTTTCTCCCGCTACACGTATGCACTATACCCCATCGAATTCGTCGAGTTTCGTCTTTCTTTCGCTATATACACGTAATCATACGCAAAATACAGTTACATGTATATAAATGATGCAGACACGCTATCGCAGCTGCAAGTTGCGATTGCCTGCGGAAAGCGAAATTTTTTTTACTCCCAAAGCCGCTCAAATGCAAAAGCTATCAGCGTTAAAAACACGTTCCGAAAATAGAGCGCGCCTAGAGCCACTTGGGTTACCCATCGCTTTTTGTGCCGGAATACGAAAAAAAAGAGAAGGGCTCAGTTTTTTTTCATTAACCCAAGCTTCACTGAATTCTCGATAGTTATACGAACGGGAATAGCATTAGTTGCTTCATGCATATCCTTTTATATGTCACTGTACCGACACAATGCATGTATCATACGCAGGAATCGAACAAATCACGCCTCTGGCTGTATGCAGTTATCTAGTTTCTCTTTATATAACCTTGATATGCCGCCCGCATATAAGCTTTTGAGAAAATAAAAGATAAGATATTGTTGATATATACCTACATATATTTATGTGTTTTTATTTTCGATGTCCATAGTGTTCTATTTCATTAGACTTCAAATGATTCTGAAAGTGAAATCAAAGGAAAATTCAATTTTCGCACCTTAATACAATAGACAGAAATAGTGCATTTATAACACGCAGTGCCGTAAAGATCATTTTACTAAGTTTCGTATTTATATTTAAATTTCCCGAAAGAAACGACTGTAAATAACAAAATCGAACATTATACAAAGATTTTTTTTCTTTTTCAGGTACTAAAATATAAACTTGAAACTTTTAAAAATTTAATAAATATAAATTTATGCTTTATTAATTTTTTTATCATTCTCAATTATAGTGAATTAGTTGGTTTTTTCATCTCTTGCAAACATGAAATTTGAATTTTTCATTCGAGACTTATCATATAAAATAAATAGTTATAACAATTATGTTTTTCATAATTCAAAGTAATAGATTCATATTCGTTAAAAAAAAACAATTATATTGTTCAGTAAAACGAGGTATACGTCTCCAACAATCAATTTTTAACTCAATGGTGACCTATATATTTTTTCTTTGTTTCCTGCTGTTCATTAACACATATCGTGTTGACTATAATAAGATAAAACCAGTAATTAGAACTTCTTTTTTACTCCACTAGGCGATAATTATTGTGCGGTTACGCGCACTTGTAACAGTAGATTATGCGCCTTGGCAGTAAGTCGCATATAATTACCATTCGAGCCGAAAGCGAGGGCGATAAATATGTGATTTGATGCATTCTTTATGTATATTTACTCCTGCTGTGCATATACTATTTTTCAGCTCGAGGAGCGTAAAATCCATATGCTGTATTCCTCCCGCGGGGCTTACAGTATGTATTTTAAAATTCATTTACTTTTAAGATACGGACACTTTGTGCTTAGTAAATAATAATAATTAACTATAATTAGTATGTAATAATAATTTAATTTTTATTATAATCACATACTAATTAATAATAAGGTAAGACCAGTATAATTATTAGTATATAATAATAAAAATAATAATATAATAGTAAATAACAATTAAAACAGAACAACAAATGATTAGTGAGTTATCAAACAATGTAACAACGTTAAGGTATTGTAAGCAACACCCCGATATAATAATATATATGTATATATCTCATAAATATATATGCCAAGCGATTAAACTAGGCTATTATATTATGCATCTGCGTACGTAAGTTTATTGAAAAATTCCTATTCTATCGCTGTAATGTGTTATTAAAAATTCTTTCTTCAATAATTAAAAAGAGTCTATCGATCTCTCCAAGACAAGTGTTGGGAAAAAGGTAAAATTAATTTTATCCATATTTCCTTTTTTTCCCAAAAAACACCGAAGGATAGAGCCTTTGAATATTGTGTCACACACATATTCACACATACATTCTTTCTTCAATGAAATCCTGCAGGGGTTATGATTAGCATTCAACGAAAAAAAAGTGTAATACAATTTTTATGACTACGTGACTAAAATATCCAAGAACGTACAATTAGTGAATTTGTCGTGGGCAAGGTTACAACAACTCAAAAGGATACCGTAAAATTTGTAAAAATTATGTCAAAAGTGCATTAAAGCGATTATCATACGTCAGACGTACGCAGTCGCATACATATTATAAGGTACGATCATAAAAATTATTTCAAAACTAAATTTCTTTTATTACGTCAATTTTAGTCCCTTTATGGAATTGAAATTATTTTGCTAAAATATTATCTAAAAAACAATTTCTTTTATTATACTGTAATTTTAATCCTTTCAGGAGATTACTTTGCTACATACTAATATTCTAGGCTACTGCAACTTGCATATGAATATTAGAGTCAGATTACAGTCTTTTAGGAGTATGTACATATCAAATTTTCTCAGGCTATCCTGTACAAAATAACGAAAGGAACAAAAAGTACATACATATTTGATTGACGTAATGTTTTGATAAAGATCACTCTGTTCGTGTAATAACGGAGACTGACAAATAAATGGGATGGCAATTAATAACAATAATTATAATAATTCAACGAATATTAACTGTGTATGAAGCTATATGATACGACATTATTTAAAATAAACAAACAGTAAAAAAACCTTTATTTTCAAATAAAAACCATGTTAAAATAAAATTAAGTTTGAAGAATGTGCATGTAATCCAAAGCCATGTATAGCGCTAAAATTAATTGAGAAATACTAACTATGATTTTTAAGCATGGACTTGTCTCATTTGCAATGTTATCTTTAAATAAAGATATCAAGTAAACAATCTTTCTTCAAGACGTTAAGCCTAATTTTTTCTAAAACAAAGAATAATTTTTAAAACCGTCAATAAGCACTGTAAGCTCTTCGAGTTATATGTACAGCCATTTCTTCCTATTCAGCTCTCGATAAAATTATAATATGAATGTCCTATCTTTGATTGTCGTCGCGCTCGATCGCCTTGAAACTACCCTACGTCATTATAAGGCAGGCTTTGCAAACAACTCGGCCCGAACCGTCACAATAACACCTGGTTTAACTTTACCAAATCCAATGTAAGCGGACAATTTTGTCTCGCGTGTCTTTTGTCTATTATATAGGCGCACAGGTCGAGGCGAGACTTTAACTGAATAATCGAGGATCTAAAAATCAATTATCGAATCTGCAGTTGCGAGCGCGCAATGACGAGTTCTATGGATATAATAGAGAAGTAGGTGTATTATACAAGTTGGGAAAGCGCAAACTTTCCTACAAGTGATACAGCGGTACAAGGAATAGGTGCGCAGGCGGAGAATGAAAGATGTTCGAATTCGAAGCGGGTCAATGTCGCAAGATCGCGAGCTGCCGGAAATCGAGCTATATACCGACTTTCTCGTTTTCGCCAACATCACAGCTGGATTCGCACTCACTATACATGCATATATCTATATCTGAGAAAGAAAGTAAAAGCTCCTCTGTGAGTATAGGCATATCGGCAGTGCAGTGGGAGACTGCGCGCTTCTGTAACAGCTCGAGGGCGCGCGCTGTATACTCTATGTTCATATACGTATACGACGAAATCCACGAGAAAAATTAACTTTTCTTGGCTCCGGAAATCAATCGAGTCAGGTGTTAGTTGAAGTTTGTTCTGTAGAGTTTGAAAAACTTTTTTCCGCATTTGTTGGTTTTTAGGTCCATTATAATGCGGATGTGACATCGTAGATTTAGAGCTCAGAGGATGAAAATAAACGTTCCATTTAGTAAAAATAAAGTAACGCAGTTTTAATGTTAAAGAATTGTCCAGCTTGAATGCTCTGGTAAAAAGGTCTCTCTACTTTCAAGATAAAGAAATATCTCACCAGATTTTATGAAAATAGTAAATTCTTTTTTATTTGTTCGAATTCATTTTTAACTTTTAAACCAAATATATATCGCCTTACCCTAAGGAAGACGATAATATAGTTCAAATTATGCTTTAAATTCTTCATTTTGAGGTTTTTCAAATAAAATTCGTTCGAGAGTCTCGATAAATCCATACGTTCATTGGGTATACTAACGATTACTATTCAAGATAGACCTTTTCTTCGTTTGGAACGATGATTTTGAATAGTGCAAGAGTATTATCGTTGTTTTAATCGAACGTGTGTACTCGTCATAACTTGACAAAGTATAAATTACTACCAACAAACAAAGTAGACAAAAATGCTGTAAATTTTCAAAAAATTCGTAAATATCTCATTAGAAAATCAAAAATTTAATTTTTCGAAGCGCACTTTTTACCATAACAAAGCATTCAGAAAAGCGCGTGATTTAGGTTACATTTTGGGCTTAATACAGCAGTGATGAATTATGATTGTGGTTACCATAATCACGCCCACTTAGCAACCAATCAGAGTCGCGCATTAAAAGCTTCATAACGCGAAGGTCATCGCTTTTTTCAAAGGGGATCAATATAACAGTGAGTATTTATGAATCATGGTAACCATAATCGTGTTTACTTAGCAACCAGTCAGAATCACGTATTAATGCGCTTCACAACAAAGGCCGTCACTTTCTTTTAAAAGAGGACCAAGGAGGACCAGATTTTTTCTGTCACCGCGCTTCATTACCACCGAAAAAGTTTGCTTCAACCCAACCCTCTGAACATTAAATTTACGAGCTCGTGCAGCGCATTTAACGCTTCTCCGAACTAAACTTCTTTACAGAAAAACATTTTTTTCAACTCCAAGTTACAAGCTATCTCATTACCCTTCGCAGTTACGCACATACAGAAACCTTATACATATTTTTTTCCGCGGACTCGGCCGTGTACCGAGAGTCACGTATAGCTCGGGATATCGGTACAGCTATATACGTATATACACTGCACAGGGGTGGCGGGAGTGAGTATAGAGGTAGGTAGAGCCAGTACAGCGTAGGTAGACATCCCGCGTGCGCGCGCGTTGCTGGGAGGGGAGTTGCGGAGAGTCTCTCTCTCTCTCTCGCTCTCGGAAAAGCGAGCGCCCGGCTTTTCTTCTCGAGTCTCTCCCGTGCTCGCGCGTTCTTCATCAGTTCTCCGCTGGACGCAGAGCGCGTTTGCACTTTGCGCGCGAGAGTCGCTCGCTTCTCTCTGCGCCCGTCGTCTCCCCCGCGCTCTCCCTCTCTCTCGACCTGTGGATCTCCAAGGGAGAAGAAACGTGGCAATGTTCGCGCGCAAAGTGAGATAATAAAAAAAATTCGTCGCACTCTCTATCTTTCTCTCTATCGCGACGATGGGTCCTCGCCGCGATCGCCCGCGGAGATGCTGCAGTCGTCGACCGGAGCTGCACCCGCAGAACTGGCCAGAGCCGATTTCTCGCGGTCGATCGGCCGCGTGACGCGAGAGAGCTCGACATCAGTGTATACTATGCTCGGTGTAAGCGCGTTCCAAGCACGTACATGGCGTCGCGTAATCCCGTCTTCGAGTCGGAGTCTTATCGATACTCGACGACGGCAGCCGTCGTGGAGGAAAGAGCCGGTGCGATCAGCGCCCAGCGAGCGTACAGCTTAAGCGGATAATAAAAGCGGAGCGGAGGAAGTCGTCGGCGTCGCGGCGGAAGAGAGGATGAAGCGCGAGCCGGCCAAGGTCGCGCCCGAGGGAAAAGAAGCGAGGCCACGTGGATGCGGATGGCGCCATTTGTACCCCCGGCAGCAGAGCATCTTCATCCGCTGAGGCCGGCTTTTTAGCCCCGTGGTGTACACGCGGTATACATACGTGTACAGGTGTAAGTGACGGAATCGATTTCGAGATCCACGCACCGATCGATGAGCCGACTTCTCCGCGACGCATCCGCAGCGGGAAAGTCTATTCGACGAGCGAAAACGCACACGTCGACAGTGCTGTAGACGTCAACTCCAGTGGGTTATAATCGTCGAGCGATATACGCACGCGGAAACAGCGAGATTTTCACGCGCGACTCGCCAGCTCTTCTCTCACGAGTGTATCCCATATACGAGTGTGCATCCTGCGGTCGTTCGTGTGTGACGGGAATGTAAGAGGAGCTGGGCAGTGTGATTCTCGTGTAATTTTAGCCGGGAAGATAATATGTAAGTGCGATGCTAAAGGATGTCGAGAGATATGAGCTACCGATGGGAGAAGACGATGCCTCACCTTGACACTGAACGAGAGGTAAGCTCGCTCTCTTATACTCCGCTCTAAAAATACGCGCGCGCGCGCTTGCCCGAATGAAGAATAAGCCCGGGATGATAATTGGATGGAACTGTAGCACTCGCTCCCGTGGACTAGGCATGGAGCTGCCGATACGGCTTGTGAAAACAATCTTTCTCTCTCGCGCGCGTGCTCGAGGCAATTGAGAGAGAGAGAGAGCCTTGATCTATATGTCGGGTAAAATTAACAATCTCGCGGGTAAAAACGTTGCGTTGTTGTTGTTTTTTTTTCCTTTTTGCGAGGCGTGTATCGGAGGAATAGGAGCGCGTAATCGATTACAAAATTAGCACTGCGAGACTACGGCTTTTCCAATATTTATTATTCACTGTACACGAGAGAACACAATACTTGTAGCTTTTTACACGCTGTAGCGATGTATGCACGGTCGCGCTACGAACTTTTTAAATGTATAATAACGCGAGAAGCTGCTGCATCATTTTCATTTTTTCGCAAAAATTTTCCGTTGTCGCTTTCCACCTAGCTCGCAGCCACGACACACCGACGTATTAATTATGTATTCAAAAGATAGGGCGAATATCCGGTTCACGTGTACATGATCGTGTGCATGTGTTCGCGCATTTTCGACCTTAAAACGTCGGTGAAGCATTAGTGGTACAAAATTTTGTGACGCAAATTGCGGGTGAAATGCAACATCTCTCCGTCACGCAAAATATTAATCAACATCTTGCACATTTGCTCGCAGCTATACGCGAAAACCACCGGTTAATTTATATTTCAAAGCAGCGAGTGTATAGATACCTTTATAATCGCAATGAAACCTGTCGCGCGCACGTATCAAAATAAATGAAATTCTATTATAGGTTTTTACGTACGCGCGCGCGCGAAACCCCTTTGCGAGGAAAATCGCAATCGACGGTGACGCAAAGCCATTTGTTACAGCGCAGATTTGAAAGACTTTTTGTCCTCGTGGACATCTGTTCCGCGAAGGTACTTGTAAGTTTATTTTCGCGGAAATTTGTTTGTCCAGTGTAAAATTTTTTTTCAGCAATTTATTTCTAGCTGTCAAATTCATGCTCACATATTCACTGTTAAAAAAACTACAAAATTTTTAACATAATTTTGTCAGATCCCAAGATATTAGAGTATCAAGAATAAAAATTAATTATTTTTAATTTTGTAAGAAATGCTTGTAAATGAATCAGTCATAAATAGGTGAGTTTAACCGATCTGGCTTGTTATAGTGTTTTCGAATCTAATGCATACATGCCATGTCAGTAGAAAATGAATCTAATCGTTTTGAGGTTATATTGACTGTATATACGAAATATTCGATAAAAGTAATAAAAACATTTCATATAAGTCTGAGCTGCTTTTTTACGGCTAATAAGTATAATTATACGACATTTTAATTTGTGAACAGGTAGTAAAATCAATGTACTATAGATAGGAGAAATCTTTAAGAATATAAAATGAGTGTATAAAAAAATAAACGTTTAACCTAAATGGAAAAACAACCAAATTTTTTACGTAAAAAGTACTTCCACGAATACTTACTTCGCAAACGTGCACTACACACATATTTTCAGATCATTATCGTAACAGTAGGTTATATGATCGTGAAGAGTTTCGCAGTAGAGCCAATAACATCTGCATAGAAAATTTCCATACAGCAATAACCGTGTAAAAATTGCTCGTGTGAAAAATACATACATTACGCATAATTTGTCTGTGTCTTTGATAAGCATCAATCCAATGCATATGAAATCTAAGGTCATTTTTTCGCCTATCCTACCATATTCGCCTGAATAAAATTCTATACACAATAAAAGAATGTAAAACCTATTCAAAAAATTAAAAAAATTGAAATTTACACAGATGCCGCATCAGCGAAAAATCAAGTGATAAAGAAGAGCGAGCGAGAGTCAGATGAGCAAGATGAGCTCGATGAAGAGGCCGGGGCACAAGGAGGGCATCGCCACGGCCGGCAGTACCGCAGCCGCTCGCCGGTATGCCATTCCCGGTGGAGGCGGCGGCGCCCCGCCGACTTCCAAGAGCCTGCGCAGCCTCATACACGGCGGCGGCCCAGGCTCGCCGATCTCCCCACTCAGAGTGCGCTCCAAGTACGAGCTCAGGAGCATCAGCTTCGAAGGCAGCAAGGTCTTGCCTTGGACGCTCAGGTGAGGAGAAAAGCGTTTCTTGTTTGCGCGGCTTATCCCAGAGTATCGTATATACAATAGCTCGACGTTTTTGCCGTATCTCGAGCTTACAGTTCGGAACTTTGGAGATGTTTCCCCCTGTTACCCCTTTAATCATCGACTGGCAGTATTAACTTATATTGTTGAAGGTTAAAAAAGTTCTGTGTGCTATTGATAAGAGAGACGACGTGAACAACAGCTATGGGTACAGGTTGAATGTAATTTTGTGTTTGGGAAAACATTGAATGAGATTTTTGAATCTATTGATTTTGCTCGATTTGTGGTATAAACGGATAAGTAATAGCTCGATAATATTAATCATCCTTTGTTAAAGATCGTGATACCGATATCCAATTATACCTGTGAAAAATAACAAATGATAATTCGCGAAAATTCCTCAAAACTAAGACTTGTCTGCGTAAGCGATTAACAAGCAATCAATAAAAAGAAGAATCCTTTTGTAAAATAATCCTGAATAGTTTGTGAAAGGAAGAACCGTTTCATTCCTCTTTACTTAAATGAATTTCGTTGAATTCAAATGAATTCGTTTCACTTTAGAATATTAAATTTAGTCTTTCTGCGTGGTATATACATTTTATTTATTTTTATTTACTAGTCGATTTCTGCCTTTCCACCTCAGGAATGAACTTTATTGACAAATAAATAATCGAAACCTCCAGCTTCGTATATCTGTCACTATGGTATAGTATATTATGCACCTTGGGAATAAAGTAAACAAAGTAAATAATATATACCATCGAAAATTTGAACGCAAACACTATTTGAAAAAAAAATGGTTTTTGACTAACCTTTGTTTTTTGCTTTAAAAGAAGTATGTCTCTGGAAATGAAGATTTTAGTAAAATAACAGCAGAATCCTAAGTTCGTGTTAGTATAGATAGAAGGAAGAGGAAAATGATGTAGAGCGTAAAATGCATATCATTAATAAATCGTCAAAGCTCGGCTTAGTTACCTATACTTAGGAATGCCGTTGCTAAAGTTTACTCGCTCGATAAATTTTATTGAGGTCGGAAAGTGATGCATGGAAATTCAGCAGTACAGAGTAAGCTTTCTTAAGATCGTTTAGAATCTGAAAATCGTTTATGCTAATTGATTGATGATATAAGCCTAAGAATAATAACAGATTGCAAACAAAAAATCAAGTGAACTTTCTCTAATAGCGTAATAAAAATATGGATTCGCTTGTACACAATGAATGTTTAAAATGTATGGAAACATCAATTAGACTTGAAAGAAGAATAAGACGAAAACAAATTTTTACTCCGTGATGATAATAGGCCGATTTACACGATTTTTTTGTGGATAACATTTTTCGAAGGTTTTCATTTATTTTGATAAGTTTTCATTTTTCATTTATTTTGATAAATTTGTTAAAAATATGAGAACTTATATAAGAAGAGAATTTTAAAACTTAGAAAGACGCGGAAAGCTAGAAATAGATATGGCTGAAAAACTTTACAGAAAGATTTATTGTACAATTTAATACATTTTTCCAGTAGATATTTTTGTGTATAAGTATTTTAAAATTAAAAATGTTACTATACAAGTAACTTTGTTAATTTTAACGTGTACCGTATATACGTATTATATATATCGATATACTCCACGATCACAAGTAGAAACGAATATCTTTGATATCAAGGTCTATGAGACGGAATTACTGCACAGAATTCAATATTTAGATATACAACGAATTGTTTCACAATCATTCAGTCTTATATATACCTGTATTCTCCTCGATTATATTTCAATTTGTTTCTTATGTTGTTTAATTGTATCTATTTACTTGATTGCAAGACTTTATATCATACAGTATAATCGTCGAATAATCTCTAAACTGATTTACTGACTTTTTAAAGAAATAATGTAATAAAATGGATAAGTACATAACCGCATAAATGTACACACACCTTTTCTACCAAAGTGAATACTTGTATGGCCTTCCACTGAATGTGAGATAACGTCAAAAATTTACAAATTTAACAACCAATATATATATGAGAACATTTTAAATTACGATACAGTTTTTTGTGTATGTAAGATTATAATACAGCACTTTACATTAAAATTTCAAATCCTTCATGCTGACTATGAAATACATAAATGAAGGGAGTTGAAAGTCAAATAAAATATTATTTCGCGCTGTAATCTAGGGAAAAAAACATGACATTTAAATTACAAAAAACCTTTTATGGAATATAAAGCTAACCAATAAATTTTCGTCATGAAATGAAGTTCTGCGAAATGTTTTCATGTAAGCTAAAGCTTTGAAAAATGTTCACTTATGTCTTATGATAAAACAACACACTAATTCTTAATTTCCATAATTTTCTTGTTATTACTTGCTATACAAGCGAATTCGTTGTATTTCCGTCTGCTATTACATTATGGCTCGAAATTTGAATTTTCAATAAACTCTCTCTCTCTCTCTCTCTCTCTCTCTCTCTCTCTCTCTCTCTCTCTCTCTCTCTCTCTCTCTCTCTCTTGATTTATTTATTCGTTGAACCAGCGTATTATAGTATTTTAACAAAACAAATAATAAAAGAGTAGTTTATATTGGCTAGCAAATGAAAATAATTATTTCTCAAACTCATTCATAGATATCTTTTAAATTTCTTGATAAAACATTCCAAATCCTCCTCAATTGATTTAACGAAAGAAAGAATAAATAATTAGTTCTACACAATCTCTCATCAAGTTCGAATGGATACTAAAGAGTATACGTTTGAGAACTTTAGATATACGTTATAGATTGTACGGGGACAATGCTTAACTTATTTGCAACACTATTATAAATATGATCAAATCTCTACATATGAGCCCAAATTTATACACCACATATTTTATTAAAAATAAAACGATGCAAAAATGCAAGACTACATATCGATGCAATTAAATTGCCGTAAAAAACAATCTGATCAATATGATAAAAAAAATATTTCTCACATCCTTAATTAAATTCACTTTACGAAGGGGTTCATGACTAACAAAATCGTGAAACAACATCGTACTCTGACTCTTGTTATGCTTATCCAACACCAATACTACCCAACCAGTTGGCCAGCGTTTCAATGTCTCTCTGAATGCGTTCTACTGAGTCTCCAATTAATTTCACAGCCAAGTAAAAGCTTAACCCAATCGTTTACTTGAACATAGAACAATATAGGTCCCAGGTGCGAGCTCTGGGAAACCCCGGTTATTGCAAGCACTTCAACTGAGAAACAATTATTGAAGCAAACCGAAAATGAATAATTAGTCATGCATTTTGCCCAGAACCATTTTTTCGGGTAGGTGAAAAGTGTAATTCTGATTGATTTGTACACATTACATATATATACACAGAATCGTCGTTCTTTGTGATTCCTACAGGGTAAGAAAAATGTAACCTAAGAAAAAGTTTAACGCAAAACTTTTTTTCTTTTATTTCGTACCACAGAAACTCAATGTTTTTTATTATCGTATATGATATGCAAAACGTCCTTCTCAAGGATGAACCTCACTTTATAATTTATTGAAACTACACATATTTCTACATCGCACCGCCTGCCCTCGAAAGCTTCAGATCCCTCTAACAGCATAGGGAAAAAGATATCGATGCGGAATCGAGAGCATATCACACGGAATCTAGTGCAGAGCGGTAAAGGATTACGCAGAGAGCGAAGCAGTCGCGGCGTACCCGCAGAGCACAGTCCGATCCTCACAGGCGCAAAGGTTAAGGTCTTTCCAGCCCAGTGTACAATATATATTTATATATACATTATACACGTATGAACACACACGTATCCAACGTATCCGCCTGCAGCGAGTGCGCGCGCGGGTGCTGGCACACTTGCGAACCAATCAACAAGTTAGCAGTGCAACCACGTACACGTAGCCACTGCACTGAGGGGGGGGGGGGGCGCCGCCGCAACAGGCCGATCGATTGATTAGATTACACGCGTTTGGCATCCTGCGCGCCTCGAATTATGTTCCATTTCTCCCGCTGCTCCCGCACTCTCCGGCTCGGCTCCGTGCAGCCACCTGCGTCGAGATTATGCTGCGCGTTTTCCCAACCCGTTTCAAGATCAAGGCTGCGCGGCCGCGGGGCCGATTCGGCGCGCGGATCAATTTATCGGCAGCTGGTGAGTGAATTTTCGTGTAAGCGCGTCACTGCGCTGCAGCCGCACTGTCGCCGATGACACCTCTTATTCTCTCACTGGCATCGCGCGGAAGGGATAAAATTTTCGCGGCGGGAAAGCGAGCTTGCGTAAACTTTCCAGGCACGTTCGCGCTTGATAGAAGGCAAGCGTACCCTGGAATCCGAGGGGGAATATCGTAAGCAATGAGAAAAGTTTTTTTTTTTTGCAAAGTTTTAAAGTAGTGCGGTTAAGACGACGCAGCGAGCGCAGACGTGAGATCATTTACACTCGTTTATTTCGATGGATACCTCGCATTCGTTATGCGAAGTTTGTCGTGAATTCTAAATTGAATGCGGTGCAAAAAAGAAGTTAGTCGTGAAGCGAGCTGACGTTTATTTAACTGTGAAAAATTATTTTAGCGCAGTATACCGCTGTAATTCCCACAGGTTCCTCCGGCGCATAGCTTAGAATTTCTCGGTAAATCGATACTGCATCCAACTTCAAATTATTCGCTTGAGCATATCACGTTACCTGAAATACTTTTTTTTCAATGCAGTGTTTGGTTAATGTAATTATCACACAATGTAAATAGATTGAGACTGGATAAATATTATATTGTGCAATATAAAATATTTTATGGTAGAATCACATTGTCATTAAAAAACACTAAAACCGCGTTGATATTAAATCAGTCAAAAATTTTAATATTCCCTGTTTAACTTTATGAAAAATATTTGGTTTTTTAAACTGACGGATCTTTTAACCATTAACTTCAAGACTTAGCTAATAAAAAGTTCGAAATATTATTAAAAGTTGTTATGATTAGTGAAACGTTAAGTTTTTAGAAAAAAAAAATCATTAGTCCTTGAATATAAATATTTCACTCGTTAAAAATGATAATAAATTTCAAAACAACATACTAAATATGAAATCTAAATCTTTATTTCGACTTCAAAATTTATGAAAACCATAATTAACAAAGTAATTTTAACTAGTTTAAATCGATTTCAAACTTTCATCGTATCATTTAAATAATGCAGATCGCGATTAGAAACTCTCCAACTCCTACGAATTCCACCTTCTCTATACATTAAAGCATGTCCAACTTGGGAATAGCCGTTCGAAAAAACTAAGAAAATTCGCTTTGAAATTTTCAACTCCTCATAAATACACAGCACGCCGAGCGAGCATCCCCTAACCATAGTACATCGACCAAATCACTTAATCATTCGCATGAAACCGAGAGCATTCCATCGTATATAGGAATCGAGTGCGGTTGAAGCTCTCAGCATGAGAAAGTCGGCGAAGCCAACCGCAGTCTCGCGGTGCGTGCTGTGTGTATATATACAGAGTGATATATATAGCAAGCTGATTTGCGAGTGCACGTAAATAAAGAAGTAATTAGCACATGTGCGATTCCAACTCGATTATTATTAGACGAAAAGCGGCGATGCTCTCTCTCTCTCTCTCTCTCTCTCTCTCTCTCTCTCTCTCTCTCTCTCTCTCTCTCTCTCTCTCTCTCTCTCTCTCTCTCTCTCTCTCTCTCTCCTCTCTCTCTCTCTCTCTCTCTCTCTCTCTCTCTCTCTCTCTATCTATCTCTCTAACCGTGTGCCCGCGCACTGATTACGTATTAAGCCGAGGACGATCTGTCGGAAAAGCCGGGGCGGCGGCGGGAAACGGGTTTGAAATTCCTGTCGCGCACTCGCGGTATGCGCGCCGAAGGAATCTCATAAATATGCAGAGCCGATGCGCGCATTTCTCATTAGCGGTAAGTGGCCGGTTACAAGTGAGATATGGCTTATTCCTATGTGGAATAAGCCACGGGACGAGAGATATCGCTAGTGCATAATATAGAGCTCGAAATTATTATTAAGCGCCCGAGAGGGATCGCGTGCCGCTACTTTGCGAAATCCTTTCGTCCGAGAACGCTTTTGTTTTACATGTATATCCAATTCTCATCGAAAAATGCTGCACTTTTCGGGGGTCCAGAAATCGAAAATTTTTTTACGCTAGAGGTTTCGGACCGATGAGACTTTCTTCTGTAAGCCAAAAGATAGTCAAAAGTGCAGAGGAACATGGGAAAAGTTACTAGTAACCATATTTCTGAGCCATTTTACGCTTTTTTTACAAAAAATTAATGCGCGAGAAAATACTGAAATAATGATAACTATAGTTCGTATACGAATGTTTCCGAGGCCCAAATAAAATTTCAAATTACACCACAATAAAGCAAAACAAAAGAGCTTGAATTTAAAAAAAAGAATATGCCCAGATTCGAAGCTCTGATCAAAAGTTATGTCCGTTTGACAAAAAAAAACGTCCCCATGTTAAATTCTATTGTTCCATGTTTCCCATGTTCCTCTGCATTTTTGACTATCTATCAGCTAACAGAAAAAAGTCTGATTGGTCCGAAATCTCTATAGCGTAAAAAAAATTTTTCGATTTCTGGACCCCCGAAAAGTGCATTTTTCTATGAGAATTGGTCATAAACATTTATTTATTTACACACACGTACACATGTACATACAATGTTTATAATGTTGGGTAAATAATACGCGCAATTTCGCTCGATGCGAGAGTTCAGACGAGGATACGCCGACCTTTTGTGTCGATAGCGTTGTCTTCGTTGCTTGTAAAAAGGGAAATTTTTTTACGTATACCTGCGCACTGGCACGTGAGGGGAAAAATAACTTTGAATACTTGAAGCGTCAGCTGTGCGACACTCGCCTTATAAGAAATGCACGCGGGAGTGTCGCATGACTGACGTTACGATGTTCAAACTTCTTTTGTCCTCTATCGCTCCCCCATGAAGACACTAAATAGCTGCATTCTGTGAGTGCGTACGCAAAATGATGTCGCCTTCGATATAAATAAAACTCCCGCTGTATAGCTTTCTATAAAGATAGTGAAACGTAAATGTTTTTTTAAATTTATTTATATACTGCGGATTGTATATGGTTTTACAAACATTATTGTTCGAGGTTTTAGTCTGCTTCACTTTGCGCCTATGCAATAATTTTGCAAATGAATATTAATAAAATATACTTTGTACAATAAAATAAAAAAGCACTATGTATTGCCAATACAATTTCATTCAAAAATCCAAATCGAGAAGAATAGCCTTTTTTTCCTCGTCCCACGAGTTGCTTTGTTTCCAAGTCACGATAATTATGTCGCTGCCAAAGTAGCCAAAGCAAGTACGAAGTTGCCTTATCTGCGAAGTTCAACTCTGTATATGCTGCAGCTTTGATACCGGCAGTGTGTAAAATAATTAACGCTGCAGCGCTAACTCCGCATAGTTTCTTAGTTGACCGTATGTGCATTATACGTATATGAACAGGGCGAAATAACACAAGGTGTAGTAGACGTCACGGATAGTCTGAATTAATAACGCAACGTCGGCCCAGCAGTAGTGCGCACAATTCAGCTGTTCCGCGCGAAATTCTTCGACTCTTCATTTTTTATTAGCTCGTTTCTCAACTTTGAGCAATTTCAACGGCACTTGCGTCTCATTATATACAGCGATGCACCGCGAGAGAAAGAGAGAGAGAGAACGCCGTCTTGCCGCTACATAAAATTGTCCGTCACAGTGACAGTGACGAAAATACGCGAATTATCGTATACGCACGGCAGTAACATTGAATTTATTTATAACGTGTTCGATGCGTCGCGCGGCGTAATGTATATATGTATAATGCTACTCCAGCGCTCGCGCGTTGAGTTGCGTAATAGCATATTTTCATTTTAGTGCGCTTGCTTTTAACACGCCGTAACTTTCTCTCGTGCGCAAGTTTAGCGCGAAAAATAAGCGATTATGTACTGCAAATAAGTGTGTTTAGAGGTAATTAAAATGAACTGCTTGTACGTTTAGATTTCGATCTCTTTCATATATTTGACTTTTAACCTAATTACACAAAAATCCATGTACTCTGAGCGGCTTACGACACGCATTCCATATCGCATAGTGTCGTCTGGATTACTTATAAATATTTAGATCAGCCTTTTCCTTTGAGGAGCGCACCTATAGACGTTAAAAGAAATCCTCCTCTTCTCAAGACGCTGACGCCCCAGTAGTCTATGCCCCGTTCTTTTAGCGTGACGTATCGATTTAATTGCCGTAGCCAGAAGAACGTCCGGTCTCGGTCTTTCCCGGCGACGACCTCGCATATAGCAAAATCACTACTTTTCCTCGACAATCCGTCTTACGCGAATAATATTCATCTGTCTAAGTCGCGGCTGACCCACTTAATCGAGAACACACGCGATGTAACTATATCGCCGTCGAGACGCAGTTGCTCGCGCAGGATATCGCGATCGAGATTGTGCAGGCGTCGCTTAATGACAATTTTATCTCAGCACTTATGTAAGTGGCCATTACAGCCTTTATTGCCCGCGTCTCGTTATACGCGCGACTGGTTTTTCGAACCTCGTAATCGAGAGGTCGGGCGCAGAGAGCGAGTTCGCGTCATCGATAGGAATTTTCGCGTTTGCGAATACGAATTTTCGCCTTGAAGTTTCTCCGTCGTGAGCTTTGGGACCATTGTTTTCTCGCTCCACATTGCTCGCTCGTGTCACACACGCTATTCGACACTCGGGAAGGAATTTTTTAAGGACCTCTCGGAAGGTCATGCTGAACGAGAATTTGTAATTTGCAGCAATGATACGAATCCGGGTTAAAAGTAATATTTCTGGCCACCATATTTTATATAAATGTTTGTGAGACGTTAAAAGGTGGCGAGGGTGCGAAAAGTGGTCGAGCGTCTTTATTTCTCAAGGTCGCAGATACGCGCTTCTCGCAATCATGGTATAAAAGTAATTAACTGCACCAGTGCATCCGCACTGGGCGAATTTTCATTAGCACTAAAACTCTCTCCAATTTCTGATACGATGTGATATTTTACTTACACTCTCACGCGGCAATCAAACTGCGTATCGCAGCTTATAGCTGTACCGCCAATTACAATCGCGTCTCCCATTTTTACTTTAATCCGACTGCTCCTCGGAAAACGTGTGCCCTACGCTCTCTTCACAGAGAGCTTGTTTAAATTCCGATTGCAGCAGATCACTCGACCAAGTCCAGAGCGATGCGCAGTAGTTTGTTGGGCTCTCTTCTGTAAAGCTTTATAATTAACCCTTTTGCCATCTGAACGTGGCTGCAGTGATTCCATGTAGCTCTGTCGGTGCTCTCGGCGGTAGCTCTCTCTCTCTCTCTCTCTCTCTCTCTCTCTCTCTTTTGTACCGCGATCGATCTTTCGATCACGCTTGACCGAGTGGAAGTGTCTCGTTGCCATCGGCGCGTCGGCCTCATACTCTCTTCTTACGCCCCTTTTTGCACCAGCTCGCTGTCTCTCTCTCTCTCTCTCTCTCTCTCTCTCTCTCTCTCTCTCTCTCTCTTTCTCTGCTTCGATACGATTCTTTGTGCGATAGCCGCGCAGCCTCGGGGCTGCAGTATATTCCCTTATTTTCTAGATGCAGATATTCTAGCCACTCTTTTGACCGACGACGACTCGCCAACTTTTTACACGACTGCACTGTTGCACTTTGGGCTAACGTAGAGCAATGACGCTCCTGAAGATTTTTCCTTCGGGTATTAAAATTTAAACTTGGAACTTTCTTTAAGAAAACATGAATTGTTGTGTACACAGCAGGGGAAGACAAGCATCTTGTGGTTTATTATCATTTGGTCTTAACTGTTAGTTATACAAGCGATTTAGTTATTCCGGTTCTTTAAGGGGATGTCTCGTGACGACTGTGGCAGATTCCAACATTGAGCAATGACTGATAATTGTTCGTAGATCGTCTGCTACCTCGCAACACAAGTAGCTTCATTTTAGTTCGCAACACAAAGCTTATTCTTTTATGATATCTAAAATTTTTTAAATTATGAATTTATTGGTGATCATTGATACTCAAAATTCATCGGTAGCATCCAATTTCGATTATGTATAAATAATATATTCTGAAGTATAAATAATGTTAAACCTCGCGTACTGTGCTAGTCAATAAACAAGACTTGTATTTGTTAATCGCAATTTTTGAGGTTATTAATTCTAATTTGCATCCGAATATTGATTATGTCAGTATCAGCATCAAAGATTCTGTGGTGATTCAAGTAGTCTAGAATATAAGTTGCACTTATAATTAGATAATTTATTACATTAACATCGTTTCACACACAGATACGAAAGAATTCACGATTTCAATGATCGATCCTTTTCCATCTTTCATATTAGATTCATACTAACGAGAGTTCATGGCCTCCGGGAATCAGATTTGAAACTTTTTGCCGTGACTAAAACTTTTTTTCTTTTAATTAATTTTGAAAACCTAAAAGTGATATCAACCACTGTTACTTTGGTTCAGTCAGAGTTTTTTCCGGAAGAAAAATCTATTTTAATTACAACTATAACTTGTACAATGTTACTTTTATTATGAATAAAACAAAAAGCAGACAAAAATCCTGTATTTTAATCCCCTAAAAAATGAAAATATTTTGAAATTAAAATGTGTTTAAAAAATAATAAATTCATAAGTGATAAAACCGTAATGTCGTACACGCTATAATTCATAATAATTATAAAGCCATTTCGCACATTCGTGTAAGTATGTTTTTACTTCAATCTGCCTAATTTTATCCAAAACAACGTGTACATCTAAATGCCCAACGAAACAAATTAAAGGATTTTTTGTTTACTTTTCAATTCTTTCAATAACAATAATGTCGTCCAAATCGTCATGAATAACACTGCAACACCATTAATTTGTCTATTTAAAATTCACTCTATTATCCAGCGACAAAGTCCCATTCGTATACAACCAGAATAGTTTCATTCCATTTAAATGTCCCAATCCATAGAAAAAATAAATCCATTTCATTTGCCAGAACTCATGGTTCTTCCTTAAGATTTCTCATCCAATGGATTCCCCGGACCCCCCCCCCTCCCCCTCCTCTCCCGGAATATTGTTTTTTTATTTTTTATTCAACAAAATTATTTCCGTTGGCGCGGCTTTACGAGCCATTCGCAGCTCCGGCTCTGGCTTGTTTATTGCCTTCATTGCGGCGTCGCAAGTTTCACTTTGCCCGCCGGCGAAAACAAAAAGAGAGAAAAACGATAAAAAAAAAATAAGCTTAAGACCGGCGTATAACACACGGCGTAATATGCGCGAGCGCAACAGCGAGGACAAAAGCGAGCCTGTGCACGTACACAACCAACTGAAATTTCGGAACTCAGCGATGCAGCAGCAGCGGGGGCTGCGCTGCATCGTCAAAGCGCCGTTGTGACCCCGAAACGGAGCGGAAAATACGAAGCCGTCGCCGCGAGAAGCGCATCATCAGCCGTATGGAGTCGCGGGCAAAAAAAAAATAACGAAACGAGACCAGAAGCCGAAAAGAGAGGCAACACTGACCCCTTTCCGATATGGCTCGTCTAGGTGCAGAGACAAGTGCGAATTTTCACTGTGCGCCACTTGTTTGCCTCTTTTTTTCTTTGTACGTATATACAGGCATACAGACTTATGGATTTTTGTGTATTGTGTGGTATGTCCGCAAATAGGCTGCACATAGAGGATATACAATTAAATGTACTTTATTACGGGCTTATTTGTAATCTTCATATTTAACGTCTGCGAATAACAGAAACTCGTGGAGGCTCGATTCTATCAGCTTCCTATTACTGTTTTATCCGTGTATATCATGCGTCGCAATTATCGCAAACGCACAATAGCGTTATTATGTTGTTATACAAAGAGCTCTGATATCCATAATTTATTGCCAAACACAATAGTACACAACAATTTGTTAATTCCCTGCGTATATGCTGCGAACCGGCAGTATAAAAACTGACGGAAAATAAAATGAAAGTCCGCGAAAATTCTTCGAATCGAATGTGCCACAAGTGTAACGGAGAACTCGTGCAGTTAGCGTAACTTTCGGCAAAGCAAAGCTTTTAATGCGGCTGGAGCCGGAGAATTTGCAAGACAAACAGGAGAATCGAGAGCTCATAGAGATACAACACGTGACTTATTTGAAATTCTATTACACTGCTACCACACTGTGCTAGTTGGGGGGCAAAGCTTTTTTCATGCAAAGGAGAGGATTCAACACCTGCGTCGCTGTCCCGGTGATAAATTCCTCTTATATAAACTTAGGGCATTACTCACTTCCGATGGAGATTTACTATTTATCTGTCTACCGATGCTCGATGTACCCGTATTACCGAGACAGAAGCAGAAGAAATGACTTTGCATAACAATTCATACTTCATTTGAAGGAAATATATGTATCGATACATATATATTTTACGCTTAAAAAGAACATGGTTTCACATAAAAGTGCGGCAATGAATTTGATTTCGTAATCATTTTAACTGCGTTTAAATAATTTGTAGTAATATAAAATTCCATGGAAAAAAGGTTTTCTTTGTCCTTCAAACACATTAGCTTTGTGTTGAAGTACCTCGTAATTATCCTTTAGTAATTACCTTATTAAATTTCCATCCACAATCTCTCCTTCTTCTTTGCAGTCAAAATGCCTCCATTAAAAAATTGAAAAAGCAACATTTTCCCACGAAAAATTGTTTTTCTTTTCTTAATTGTCAATTCAAACGAATTGCCTTTTATCAAGCTCTTCTTACATCAAGCTACATTACTTATCTGCAGCAATGCATACAGGCTCCGATAGGACGCACGCATCAATTTCAGCGAAATTCATCTGCGATGCAATAACTTTCACTCGTAATAAACGTTTACGAGGTTGAACAAGCCATATACGAATTCACGACCTACATTCGATGCGTATACATGCATTATGCATTTGTCTTGGCAATATATATAGGCATCGACGACGACTTATAACTGCGTTCATTACTAACAAGTATCAGTGCGCGGAGATGCGCGCAGCGCGACGTATCGACAGCAGTTCATCGAGTACCGATTCCATTCTCCTCGGGCGCACTCTCGGCAATGTCTGGCATCAGAAAAGAGTTGCCGAGAGTATATATATCGAGCATCGGAGAGTCAATAATATAATAAAGCCTCTGCCGTATTCAAAAGAACCGAGTCTAAGCACGCCCTGAGATTTTTCTTCATTTTATTTGCGTCTCCTGTGTCTGCTTTTCAATGTCCAAATTCAAAGACACGTTCGCGCTCGCGCGCGCGCGAGACGAGCATTGGCTGAAATAGATCTTTTCCGGTGGGGCTCGTAAATCTGGCCGAAACGCGAGGCAAGTAGAATCAAAGAATGAAAGGCTGCACTGATTCGCGGGATATATGTACGGGATTCGATTAAGGGAATTCGGGAATTGCGTAACCATTTATTATTCAGTGGTTAAGTTGGACGGTAAAACAAACTTGTTTGTTATTAGCTTATATAGGAGAAAAGAAAAGAATTATAGCTTACTTATACAAATATTGATTGTCAGTCTTGATGTATAATTTACGGAAAACTTTAGGGCAGAAGTGTTATATTATGCGCTGAACTAGTTTCGCTCGGCTTTTGTTTGTACAAAGAAGGCACCGTTGCATTTGCGCATTTGAAAATGAATTATCTTATGCGTTCGATCTCGTCCAAGTTTCGTGTGAGGAAGTTAAATTGCTTTTCTCGTATAATTTTCGTCCGTTCTGCGTAAATATTCTGAAAGCTAATTATGATTTTTTGTTTTCGGCAATCTATAATTATAGGGAGGTCCCGGAATGCTCGTCAAAGTAATTTATTAGAATATGTATGCCGTTTAAGTTAAAACTACGGTAACGTTGCGGCTCTATACCTTAGTGTGGGTTTAATGTTGAATTTCGCAATTTAATCACATATTACTTTTTTATCTTTCTAAAAACTATATTATTCCTTGAATTATCGAACAAATTAATAAATGCATTAGGCTCCATTTTTAACCATGGAGCTTCATCTGTCACATTTTTTGTTAAAAAGTAACTATTGCAGCGTATAGAAAAAGGATTATATACTGTTGCTATATCTTTCTCAATTTTAAAATAATCTAAAATGTTCCTAAATTGCAAATTGAGAGGTACACCTACAATTTTCTGCACATAAATAAACTCGTATTCATGTATCGATATATTAATTAAATATTAAAATTAATGGTCGTTCACATAAATATTTGCTAAACATATATGAACCTACATGATTGCATTTAAATGTGTACGTATATAATTGTACATAAATAATCTGTTTTATTATGCGGATATTAAAGTAAATGACAATTTATACAACAGTGCATAGGACATAATTATCATAAATTATTCCTTAAATGCGTATAAAAATTATAATTATTCAAGTTATATGAAAGCTACACAAACCTTATTACCTCACATTATAATATTTAAATCCCCTTATAACTCCGTAAGCTCTATTTCCCAACAATACCACCCTCTCCCCCCCCCCCAACCCCTCGCGCGAGATAAAAATAAAAGTGATTTTCTTCGTTTTCGGATCGGCTGCAGCAATCAGCTCTCAAGGTTTCCGCCGAATCTCTTTCCCGCGGGGAGCCTACAGCAAAATCTTCTTCGTCGATTCCATCGTGGGGCGAGGAAGTCAGTCGTAGCGGCTGACACATCCTGCGCGAAGAGATAATCACTTCCGTTTTTTCTTCTATATCTGGGCCAACGCTACGCGCTTGTCTTCCCCCGGAAAATCGTTAAGCCCTTTTGCACGATTCGGAAATCCGCGGATTATTCCTGCGATTCGCCTCGAGAAGACAAAAAGAAGAGAGCCACCGCGACGAGAGAGGAAAACGCCGCGTGGAAAGGAAGAGCGGAATCGCGAAAATGCTTCTGGGTCAATGGGTCACAAAGAAAACACCTTTATCGCACTTTCAGGCTGCGATCGCGCGCGCCACGCTCTTCCACGCAACGCATATTATTTCGCGCGAAGCGAAAAAAACTGGCCTCTCCCCATTGCACTTTCCGTTCGAGTGCTGGGAGACGCTGCGCGGAAAGTGCGAGCCAAGAGACAAAATGCGTTCCTTCGATTATTGCGGGGAACGGCGACGTCGCGCGCAAACCCAACTTGGAATGTTTTGTGAAGCGAGAAAAAGTGTTGCAAAAAAAATCGATCCGTTGGACAGAGAGTCGTAGTATGGCGTTACTGCGTATATACTTAACATATAGGTATCTTTGCCAAAAAAGCTTAAAAGCAATGCGAGTCACGTGGAATCGTAATCAAACTGGTACTTATGTGATTATAGGATGAGGAAAAGTGAGAGAGAGAAAAGGGCTAGAGTTTACTATAACAACGTGGAATGTTTGCGGTGGGTTTCCCTCAGGCTCTTTGCTTAACGAGAATTCACGCAATATTCGTACGAGCTTCTAAAAGGCCGCTGGTTTGTGATTATATTCCGTATTTACATGCAAGATACATCTTTTGGGAAACTTCCAATTTTCCCTTATTACATACGTTAAATGAAAATTCAATGCTCGTATAAATGCAGTTTCAAAACGTATAGACGTGTTTGTTTTGACGTGACATTCTACAATCTCGCCAAAATTCAGCTTTACACCGACATATTAAATTTTCTCTCCACGTGGAACTAATAGGATCGACATCGGTTTCAAAGATTTTTTTATACGCATATTATATATTATATATACGAGAATACGACTGACCCTGCGAAAATTGCGTCTCTTATAACGCTGCAGGGCACTTTACATAGACTACGTCAGAGATACAGGCAAAAGTAAGCGGACAAATTTTTTAACGCTACGCTACACTGAGTGATTTATTTTTCTGGAACGTTATATGCAAGTTTTTCAAAGCAAATTTCGAAAAAGTGTCCTTGTCAAGTCAGCCTTTCACTTATACATTGTGCACCGAAAGAACTACGCAACAAGTGTGAGATAAATCATTCTTCAACAAGTAGAAACATTAATCTTTCTCTCTCTCTCTCTCTCTCTCTCTCTCTCTCTCTGCTTCTACGAAACTTCTCGGAAAATAGGCTGGTGGTTCTCTGACAAATCGCACGGTCGATTCTTTTCAAACTAAACTTTTTTAATTTGACAGTTATTGAATTTTTAAAATTATAGTCAACTGCGATGTCAGCGATAATTAGAATGTTTGGAAAGTTTTGGAAAATGTATCTAATTTTAAAAATTATGAAATTTTGAAAATTCAGAAACCATTGATGCATATATCTCTATATTAATAAAATAATATAGCCGCCGCCATTGCCTTGTCAGAAATTAGCTCCCTCTCAATTTGCGCCCCCTCAATGGGAGAGTTATCTCCCATTGAGGGGACGCCCGCTAGGGGGCGCCACTGAGGGGACGCCATTCTAATCTCTAACCTAAATATAATCTTTAACCAATACTCTATTATTTCCATTCCACCATTGAGTTAAATAGGTAGAATTCATTTCTTCAAAATATAAATAAGAACATTTTGATGAAAATAATTTCTTTCCCCGTTGACGCTAGCGACATTTATTATTAATACGCTTACTATTCATCTTTTGTACTATATCTTTACACCTTTTATTTCTAATCTCACTTCCTTTTCTGATCTAATTTCAGTCATATTTTTAACCACATCCTTACACCATTTCTTTTCTAATCCTATTTGAGGCATACGGTCAACCGTGTACACGCGTTTTTTTTCTAATCTATCGTCACTCGTATTATCAACTAAATCACTTTCTCTTTTCTTTTCTATAAAAGTGGGATTTGATTTATTAGGTTCGTTTCTTTTTAGTTTTATAAAACCGCGATTTTTGTCATAATAGTTTTTGTAAGATTTTTTTATGAGTATCCCAGAAATTTAAATTACAGTAACTTTGAATATCATAATATCCTGCCGACTATGGAACCAGATAAAACTAAATTCAATTCATTTTCATTGTTACTTAAATTATTTGACCTGTAATAAAAGGGATTTATGAAGTTTGCCTTTAACACTGAAACGCAAACCGAATATATATGAAAAAATGCTATGATTTCTACTTCACCGCCATATATACCATTCATTGACATGTATGTATAACTCATAAGTATTTTTATTCGTAATTTTATATGTGTACGGTTCATCGCCTACAATAAATGGTTCAAAATAGTTCCAATTTTCAAAAACATATTTTACAATTTTCCATATGATTTTTCATATGCCCTAATTTTCATATGATCTTCTTCAGTATTAAACAACAAATAAGAAAAACAACAAAATAGGAAATTGCCATATCCTATAAGATTTTTTTTGTGGTTCAAACATTATATTAAGAGTAGTTCACTGTCCCAACTAATACTCAAGTTTGAAATTTGTACTTAAATATAGTTCAATATAGGCTTACTTATAAGAAGAAATTGTATATTATAATATTGTTAAATGTGTAATATTTGATTGTAAATATTGACTATTGTAAGTTTTGAATATTACTTAAAAACTTTGGGCTTTGACAAAAAGCTAATAACTTTAATCACTTAATAGACAAATGTCAACATCTTGAATTACTTAGTTTTTAATAATGATGGTGTATGATATTTTTCAGAGCGGCATCGGCGGTACATTTACAGGCGACGGTCAAATTATTTTATTATATATGTATGCGATATACCATACTACAGAATACTTCAATTTATCGTAGTTGTTTTAAAATCAATTTACACTGCAGATATTAGCCACTATTAAATCATAATTTGTAATTATAAAATTAACGCAACATTAATACAAAAATCTGTGGTTATGTTATTGTTGATGTGGTTTCTATGCACATAAGGTTATAGCTATAACAAATTTCAAATATGAATAGAAATTAATTCCTTTCCATATTAGCCATTTCCATATTAGTCAATTAAAATTGGGGGATTAGCGAGCGAAGCGAACAGGGATGGGGACCCCCCCCCCCCCTAGTATACACTGAAAATATTTAAAAAAGCGTAGAATTAATTTTGAATGTTATTAACCCAATGACACATTATTTTAATGACAAAGAAAAGAACTTAAAGTTTTTGTGTATGCAAATATATTTCGTTCGTAATCAAAATTATAATTATAAAAAATTCACGATCAATTGTCTACTAATTATTAACAATTTTACGATTGGACAATAATATATTATTATGATTATGATTGTTAGATTCGAACATCCTGAATGGCGTGTAATAACCAAATCAACAATTTCACGATATTATTTTGATGATTCCGTCTGTTATTGACAGCTAAAACAAAGATAATGCGTTTGATTCTAAGCTTGAATAATGCAGATATGTAATTTAATTTTTTTTGTTTTGATTATATAATGATCAAAATTTAAGATGTCATTAATGGGTTAACAACAAAAGATTACTTTCTATTAACAATATCCTGATCCCTTTCAAACAAATCCTGAACTAATCCGAACTGAGTTGAATGCAACACACATGTCGTGAACATTCTACAATTTGATCCATATGTATGTATTTCTATACACTGGTAACAAACTTCTAAAACTACTTTAGCAAACAACACAAAACATAAGAAAATTAAAAAACATATACTATCTACATTATTTTTAAAAAATTGTAATTCTACGGAAGTTCTTTGAGATCACTTGATTCTACACAGTTGTGTATTATTGCGAAGTCGAAAATTCTCTTCAGTTCTAGAACGAAGGCAAATACATGAAATTTGCAAAGTCCGAAAGAGCAGCTGGTCCAAACAAATCGGCGAAGCCTCTATACACTGGGAGGAAACTGAATTCGGTCGACGTATCCCGGACAACATTTTGCCTTTCGAACGATCGCATGCATAAGTTCGTGTAGCAAACGTACCGAAAGTTCAGGACGCGACCGAAATCAAAGGTCTCGCTCAATCTGCCTCGCTGGTCTGTCCAATCATTCAGTAATTTTCATTCAATTGGGACAGTATATAATTTTAAATTATTCTTAAAAATTTTTTAAAGTAATGGTTTTGCTTCTTCCATTAGTAGAGCAAACATTTCGAAGTTGATATTAAAATAATCTGTTTTTAGAAAAAATTCAGTTAATCCACTCGGAAATTTTCGTAAATCCAGGATATCAGTCTATCTTGACCTTATCATACAAAATTTACAAACGATTTGAATTCAAACTAATCTCAGGAACTAATTTTTAATGTTTCCAATTTGTATCCAAATTCGTTTACAAGCCATCAATATTGTATTGATCATCTAACTCAAAATCCGTAAAAATTGGTTAAACGTCAGAATCCCGGATCTACAGTGAATCCCTCTTGTCAATACACATCTTTTTAAATTAACATTAAGTAACATTAGATCATACAGACGTAACGTAAGCGAAACTTATCGGTAAATTTTCCACCAGTATATATACCCCTATCCTATTTCTCCGATCAACAAGTTACGTAAGCTCCGCAAGCTCTAGTAAACGCGCGCAAAAGCTCCGCGCGATACTCAGCCCGATCGGTACAGCGCGTCCCTACACTTTCCCGATAGAGTTTTCGCAGCGGCGAGTTACTTTATCAGCTCAGCAGTCGCGCTAGACTGAAATATATCCAGCGAGACTTCCCGGCCTGCCGTCATCGGCTTTGGGCGATAGCTGGCGACTCGTCGCAGATTTACAACTGCCGCTTAAATCGCGCGTTTTCTATGTCACTCATTGCATTACACGCGCACGTGTTTTTCCACGAAGAGTAGGCGAACACGTGTATTCGTTATTTATAACGTTCCGCACGAGCGTCGCTTGTATTTTAAACGATGCGGGAATTTCCATGCTCATTGAGGCGATAGTAAATAATAAAAAAAACATTAATTTATTTTTCTTTTTTTTTTAACAATTAGGTGGGATAAACGTGCGGTTATGCGTGTTTTCGCGCTTGTTAATGCCATTATATTAAAATCTCGATGTATTTTTAACTGCAAAGGTCCCGGAAAACGCAATAAGAGACTTCGGTAAGTAGTAGCGCACCGGCTGTGGTCAGACCGCAAGGCAACTGCACACGTGGGAAATTGTCCTCTCTGTGTCTCTCGCTTCTCAACGGCATACCGAAATTCTTGGCGAAAGAATTTAAAGTGCAACGAGCCGCGCGAGCCGCAGAGTCGGAAAATACTTTTCCAAAAATTAACGCATAAATCAAAGCTATACATTCACCCATCGCTGGGAGAAAGATTGGAAAAGGATTTAAGACGACGTTGAACTGGTCTTATTATTGGCTATACACGGAGGAAGCTCGTGAAGTCAATTTGCGGTTTCGGCATGTCTGCACACAGTACTACTACACAAAGCGAATATACAGGAGCAAAGTGAATAGCCGATATAAAGGCGGGAGAAGTGAAAGGCGGTACGTGAATTGCAAACCACAGCGCGATACGCCGAAAATCGGCTGTACACCTATATATATATACATGTATACAGGCGAGGGTGTAGAGCGAAAGAGCGGACAACGCGGGCTATATATGCAACGCGCGGGCAAATTATCCAGCGCACATGTGCAAACGGAAGCCAATCAGCGGTATATTCTTGCGCTTGGCCGCGATGCCAGCCTTGAACCAATTTCGCGAGTGTAAAGAAGATTCTCTCGCTTTCTCTCGCTCTCGCTCTGATCGCGCACGGCTGAAGTCTAAAATCTGGGGGGTATATCGGGACCGGAAGTCAGCTGTATGCTCGCGACCGGAAGAAAAGGCTTACCAGAGCGAGCGATACACGTGTGCAGCATGTGTGCATGCCTAAGCCTTAACGCCTGGAATTTTCGGGCGAAGAGAGAGAGCGCGAGCAAGCTCCCCGGGCGAAATACGCTCTCACGATCGCTATCCGCGCGCTCTCGATGCCAAGAATATGCCCGAGCGAGTGTGAGAATTTTCTTCGGCGTGGAGTGTACTAGAGCCGATATTATCGTCAGTTCGTGTTTCTATATACTTTTTGGAGAATTTGCGTAGCGAAGTCAGGATGCGACGGAGCCTTTGAAAAAGGCACTCGTCTGCGAAACGGAAAGTATGGTTATTTTTGTTGACGCATAAATATAGAATTGTACCTCTTATTCCCCATATATTTCATATACTCACTTTATATTTCATTTCTGGAGCCATTGAGAAATATCGACGGCTTTCAAACAAGTATATCCGCTGTGTACATATATAGGTATATATATAGGCTACAAGAGCCATCGTATCTTCTTATGAATAGAAACTCCTTCATCACCTCGTTCCGGAATTCGTTTCAAAGAGATCGATTCTAACCCTTCGGATGCAGACTTGCTCCGTCGATGCATAAGAGGGGCTTTGATTGAAAATGAATCGCGGTTAAAAGAATTACGGCGCGCAATAAATGTATAGATTGTATTAGTTATTGATTTCTTAATACATTTTTGTTGCGCTCCTGGACGACGCGCTTTAAAAGTTTTAATCATCGCGCGCAACTAATATAAACTGGCGGGATATTAACTGCCAAGAACGAAATCTGTGGTGCAAGCTCTCAGATTACTTTTTCTGGGAAACTCATAAGGATCGATCAAAATGCTTTGTATAAAATACTTTTTTAATCCTTCGAAATAAAAGGATTCAGTTATAGAAAGTTCCTAAGTGCGTAATCTTCAAATTTGTATTCGGAACTTAAAAATTAATTCAAAGTATTCAATCTTCGATAAACTCGAATAGAGATACTATTAAGTGTTTTTCATTATCACGTGTATTATACATCCTTGAGAATTAAATTCCGAAAAACCAAGTTACACGCATCATTATAATTTCTTATTTTCATCTTTTCTTATTTTTATTGTTTCTTCGCTCTGCGAAATAAGATGCATATAAGATACGTGTATTAGCACCGTGCTATAATAAAGAAAAATTATAGGACAAGTATCTTGTAATATTTTGAAACACTGACTAGAATAAATCTGTTGTTTCTTGTTGCATACGAATTCAATTTTCGAACATAAAAAAATAAAATTTTACCATACATCTATAGCTCGATCCCGCACGTAAAAAAAGTCGTGCATTTTTAATCGAAATCATTCGCAACGACTCCATAATCTATGCATCGCCACCACTCTACCCCAGCCTCCCATTTTTAAGACAAACAGTTCTCACTGTACATCTTCGAAATCCGCCTGGCAGACCGAAACAGCGCAGACTCGGCTCACGAAGCCATTGACACGACGGAGGGGTCGCACGAGGTAAACTACAAGCTCCGCTACAAAGCTACAAAGCCGAAGGGAGAGTAAAACTCGAAGCAGCTCTCACTCGGTCCTCGAGAGTACAATAGCGGGTCTACCGGGGGTGTGGCACGCAATTAAAAGTTTCCTCGCTACTCGCAGTAGGTGCTGTACGTATAGGTCAAAGCTTGTGTCGAAGCGACCGCGAGACTGGGCGCTCGCGCGCGCGTGGGACGGCGCAAACACGTTGAATATTCAATTGGATCCTCGTCGTCGAGCTGGTCTCCGATGAATGGGCTTCACGGCGGAGAGCCTCTCTTCCGATCGCCACGTCGGCTCACTGATTTTTCGATTGCTTCCGGAGCTCTTGTATTGCTCGCAGCGCGTGTCACGACGAGCCGCCTATCACATGCGAAAGGCATTGACGTATGTGACACCTCCGTATATATAATCGTAGATTTTTTTCCGAACGCGCGGCTGCGTCACATCGGTTTTGGCTGCCTCGCATACTATACGTATTATAGGGGCTGATGAATCCGAATTCGGACTCTGCGTGTCAGTCGAGGCGCGTTTACAATTTAACTTTGGCTTTTGAATATACTTGCGTATTCATGGAGAATCAACATTTGCTCGTAACGCGTTTGTTTGTGAAGATATGTGTGCGCGCGCTTGAAATTATTATGGATTCCTAACTGTATTATTACGGGAGAGTTGCTCATGCGGCGCGAGATTATGCATTACACTGCGTGTAAACGAAAGCAATGCGCAGGTCAAAAGCAATATTCGAAAGGTTACCTTCGCCAAATGTGAATTTTTGCTTAAATTGTAATCCCCAACAAGATTCATTCATTTTCATCGTTTTTTTTTATATGCATAAGTTATACAACAGACATAACAAACACATAGGTTTCAAATTTTATCAATGAACCAAAATCAATATCCGACGTTCTATCCTTTACTCGGGGGGGGGCGAGTATGCAAATTGCGATTTTTGCTCGAAACGAAGCGTTTATCGGCTGCACAGAGCCGCCGCGCGTGCAGCGTGCGCAGTGTACGGGGCGTGCGAGTGACCCGGCGGCGCCACGAGCCTTCCGAACCGTTATACGCGCTGAATAATTTATGCATCCAGTTCATTATGTGTTCATTCGTTTCGCTGTATGCTCGAGCTTCGTGTGCATTAAATACAATTAAAATGTTTTGCCCCTTCCCCACGCGCGCCCGAGTATTACGGCGCAAATCACAATGTAGAGCTCAATAATCTACATACGTATATATACGAATGGCGAATCCAACAAAGTGTATATGCATCGCGGAGCGGCCGCTGATAAAGCAACTTGCTCTCGTAGAATTGAATAAGACGCGTCCGATATCGCAATCTGCTCGTCCCGATCGACGGGCAATCAAGATTGTTATGTTTACGTTGCACGCGATTACCGCGTGCGCGGCAAAGTCCCTCGTCGGCTCTCTCGTCGTGTCCTATAGTATACACACGTGCAGCGCGCAGCTCGATTATTATATATACATATGTATATTGTATACGTATATATTACACTCGTCGTATACGCGGAGGGATCGAAAATAGCCGGTGCAATTAAACATCGCCGGCAACGAGATTTCGTATATAGATATATATACAGAGAAAGAAGGAAGGTCGCGAGGCGTATAACTCGCAGAGCGATTAGATATGTGTCTTCGGCCGCCTCTGCCCTCCCGCGCGCCTATGTGTTTGCCGCGCTGATAAACGAGATCGATATTATAGGTATCTGACCCTGATTGGGAGAGATGTATTGGATGTGTCTTCGAACTGCATAGTCGAGGGTATATAACTCCTCTCGGTCGGAGAGTTATGTACGCTCTATTCTTCGAGGCATAGCTGGATCCCGTATATACGGTATACGATTTGCATGCAAGCATTGTAAAAGAAGAAAATAAAGTATTCTTTTGCGAATCATTTTGGCCGGTAGATTTAATTTCTATATAGATTATGACGTAATTGTGAGAGCTTCGCGGGGAAACTTTTCGTTGACGAGCCTTTCCGAGTAGATTTATAGCATCAGCGACAGACATTTATTACTCCTGTCGTTACGTCTATAATGCGGTGACCAAGGGGAAATCCCGATTTTCCTTAGGGGAAATATCTATCCTAATCTGTGATAGCAAACAGGTGTACTATAGCGTATCTTCGAGAAGAGGAGAACATCCGCTGAAGTGAATGAGATTAGAGAAAGGAAAGATAGTTCGCCACCCTTAAAAGACCGGACGTCCACGTGGCAGGGATGGGTCAACTGTGAGCCGCAGCGAGAGTTGTATATTAAGATGAAGATTATGGCCCTAGACACTGTATTATATTTTCAACTTCGTTATTTTACAATAAACTTGTTAAACGTTGTTAAACGGTTTACTAATTCGCTGTAAAATTTCGGCAATTTTTATTCAATTTTTCAATTTTTCAACTTTTTCTCCAACACGTATATATAATTCCATTTAACAACAATTCTGGCAATGCATTCAACTTTTTTTATAATATAGTTATTACCAAAGTATAAATTAGCATTGCAAAAAATATGCGATGCTATAATTGTCTAATAAATTCTGCTTTCTGAAACTCGTGTTTGTTTGCACTAGAATTATTCATATTATACAAAAAAAACTATAGCGATTTTTTAATTTTCTTGTTAAAAGTCAAAATAAGTATGTGTAAATTACCAAAATTCATTTCGGTATACCAATATGGTGCTTACACTGAGTACTTTTAAGATAAAAGAAATTGATGGTGGAATATTATGTAGAATAAGGATAGAGAAGATACCGAAAAAGCGACGGAAAATCCACTCGATAAGAAGCATGTCAAAATTACGAAAAATAGCCACGTATATCGTCATTTTTTTCTCGAACTTCGAATAAGCATGCAGAAAAAAAACAATGTTAAATAAATAAAAATGTCATAATCCGCCCGCTTTGTCCGAAATAATCTTGCAAAGCTGGATTTACTGAGAAGGGTAATCTAATCTTTGTATTTTGTTGTTATTCTTAAGCAGCTAATTGTATAGCTACATACTTCACATTAGATTTAAAAAGCTTTTCCCTCCTTTTTTAAAAGAATACAACATTTTTCCAGAAACGACTTTTATAAATTAAATGAAGTCTGGTACACTGCAGAAAACGCTGTTTTAAATCATTAAAATCATAGTCCACCACATTAGCTTAATTATTTAACAAAATAATCATTTGTAATATCGAATTCTCCAATGAACATAGCTAATAAAATCAAAAAATCGTTTGCAATCCAAAAAAATTTGAAAATCATGTTAAAGTTGTTAACTTTAAGTTAGTGGCATCAACTTTTATAATTCAAATTAACATAGTTTCAAATATAGTAACCAAGTTACAAACAGATATGTAATTTTAAAATAATATTTTATGCTCTCAAATAATGCAATCTCTAGAAAAGACATTCGAAAAAATGTTAATTAAAAAAAATTATGAATATTTTCCCTTTTCACCGCAGTAAATCCGCGCAAACCAGTTTTACGTTCAGTGCAGTGCATCTCTTATTCTGCAGCCGTTATGCGGCACACTCTACGCCGCATCACATTTATTTGCATTAGCGTTCATCGTCCATTGAAACAATAAATGGCGACGAATTGAGTTTTTTAAAGTGTTAATTTCTTCGAACGTAAATAATGTTTCTGAAAACAGCGGTGTTTTTCAAACTGTGGTCCACGATATTTCCATTAAAAATCTCATTATCTTATGCAAATCGAGTATGAAATATCTCATTCAGCAGACAGTGAAACTTTTCTCAAGTTTTAACTGACAATCTCGCATGACATAACGAACTTTACCGTATATTTTAACCCAATCCTAATATAGGTAAATAACTATATAATTTGTCGTCCGCTACGTGTATATAAAGCCCGCGTTATATACCGGCGGCCGTAAAAATCGACTCATTCAAGTCAATCTTTTACTGTACTTTCAATGGAATTGGTACAGGACGCGTCAGTATATATACAATCGGTAAATGTCTCGTTTCGATTTTTCAAACTGGCTTATTCGCGTTGAGCCCACGCGTCTGCCTGCGTATAAACGCGTCGAGCTCTCGTCGAGGCGATAAATTTGCCGTAACTGCACTGAACAAGCGGCGAGAAGGAGATAGCAGTTCAAATATTTAGAGATTCCTCGCATGAGCCATGCCGCGCGCGTTTAATGCGTTTCGCGGTTTTTTTTTACACTTTATTAGCTTTGCTTGGCTCTTTGACAAATTGCTCGTTCGTTCAGCGACCTATGCGCTGATAAACAATCGATTTTGTGTTATCGAAGTCGCTCCGCGTGAAAGACAAAATATATATTGGCCCATAAAAAATTTCAAATAACGCTTACCTCCTCAAGGACCGAAGTGCTTTATGGGAGAAATTACTCGCACTTGCTTATTTGGAGTACTGAGGCGTGTTGGACGAGATTAAAAAGAAACAGTAAAAAAATGTTGTATATATACTAGTATTTTGAAAATATTGCGCTTGAGTGCACCGTCTCGTAAAATATCAAGTCAGAAGCTGAGGAAGGCAAAATCGTAGATATTTAAGGAGACAAAACCCTATAAAATAAAATCACAAATAAAATTAGAATAATAATAGATATTTTCACACTACACTGAGAAAAAAAGCAGTAATTTTTACAACTGTAAGTACGAAAAAGTACAAGAAATTATAGTAATCTGTGCACAGACTGCCATTATGAGAATTTTTACTACTATTATGCTGATATTCACTATTTTAATATCGAATATTACAAGTCGCTGTAGAAAAAATTACTATATTTCTCATAGTAAAAATTATTTTTATTAAAATTTACTATATAAAATGGTAAAAATTATTTGAGTTTAAGGTTATGAATACGTTCAATTTATATATTAGATCCAATGTTTTACGCGTAAGAGTTCTGTTTAGGTGAGTGGTTAGCGCTCCTGACTGCGGTCCCGTAGGTCCGGGTTTGAATTCAGCCCAAGTCGAAAATTTTTAATTTGCATATTTCAATTTAATTCAATGAATAATCAATAAATAATAATAAATAATGATAATACTCATAAAACAATAATGTTCTACAAAGTTAAAAACAGATAAACAAAAGATAAATAAATTTTTAAATTATTTGAACCAAAATAAAAATTACTATATTGGATTGTAAAAGTTAGTGTTTGGGAAGTCTGTGCATGATTTACTATAATTTCTTGTAACTTTTCGTACTGAAGGTTTGAAAAAGTAATGCTTATTTCTCTCAGTGTAAAAGTAGATAATTACATTACCTACATTATTACATTATTACATTATTACATTATTGTCTTGAAAATTCAATTTGGACCATCCTAAGCATAGTCGCACTGCGTTAACTTCGACATGGATTTTTTCACGTATAATGGGTTTAGGGACCTGGTGAACCTGGGACCAAATGAAAAATGTTTTAAAACGTTGCCATTCTCATGTGAATGTGTGAATTTGCAATTGGAAGCTTAAAAAGTTCTGTTGAGAAGAAAATGTTTAAAAATTAATCTGCCTAAATTTAAAAATTCAGTTATTTTATTATTATTCGCTTTAAATACTCAAGCGCAGCTTTCCCTCAAGTACACAAGTGTACTTCAAGTGCTCCTTTCCCCAACCCCGCCCAAAGTACTCAAAACGGTATATATACTCGAGCATTTCGAAGTAGTCGAGCATTGTTCTCGAAAGTTGTAATATTCGCACTCATCGCTTCAATACTGCGTCAACTTAATCAACTCTCCTCGAGACGACTCTCTCCGCGTTATACTCGAGCGCGCGACTTATGGCCATCTGCTGACAATCCCTTGACCTACTATTTTGCCAATGAGATTGCGTCGGGCGTTATATATGTAGACAAGGGAAACGCGCGAGAGTGTATACCATAATAGTTCGCCGATAAGTCGGGTCTGCCATCGCAATCGGGGAAAATGACGCCCTACAGCGCGCAAGAGTTAACAAACCGCGTCCAGGAGTGCGAGAAAAATCCGAAGGCGCGCGGCAGCGCTCATTGAGCATATAACTGTGGCTTGCAGGAAGAACCACTTAAGTGACATTTTGTGAAAAATTTTTTTATGTCGAATTCGAGGTGCTCTTAGTACCCTTTTTCATTGTACAATAGTAGGATTTCCTAAATGTACAAATATTTTAAATGCCAGCCGATTGCATAATCACTTAACTACGTCTCTCGTAAAAATGTTACCGCAGAACCACTTAAGCACTCGTTTTTTTTATTTTTGTGCGTGATATACCGTGTAGAGTACATTAAAGCTGTATAATACATATCTAATTACCTATACCGATATATTCGTCGGTTTTTTAAAATTTTTAAAAATTATTTTAATGTTTTTAAATTTTTCAAAAATTGTCAATTTGCAAAAATAAAAAAATTACTGGAATCGCTTTGATAAAATTAGTACGTATTCTTTAGCTGATTCTAAGAACTTATTAAGGTGCTCTTGAAAATTTTTTCCAAAAGTGTGTGGTTTCTGAATAAAAAATTCGGAAAATTCTTATGTAAAAAATTTTCAATTATAATATGCGCCAGTTTGACCACACCGAGCTTCAAAATCAACCCCCAAATCACGTATCTTTTAGGTTTGGACATTTATTCCACTGGTTAGAGGGGTTCCAGATACATTGCAAATGAAAACGTTCTTGAAATCTCGAATTAAAAAAAAATTGTGGAAAAACCATGCTTTTTTCCTTTAAACCGTTTTTTCTCATTGTTAATAACGATTTTAGAACATTTCAATTACACCATTAGAAAGGGCATGAGTTAAACTTTAAAAATATACCCAGCCCGAATTTTTTTAATCACAAATTGCATTAGTTACGAGCCCTGAAAGAGAGTGACTGCATAACCACTTATCTGCAAAGTTCCCGCAGAACCACTTAACTCGAGTAATTTGTTTAGCTTGCGCGCAGAAAAAGAAACTATTTACAAATGTAATACTATGGTTGTATTCGTATTAGATACCTAATGAAATGAGCCAACACTTAGATCTTTTCGTATTACTCGAAACATTGAAATCGCTTTTTCTCGAAAACACGAAAAAGTCACTTATAAAGTGGTTCTTCCTGTAAGCCACATATATACATGTAGGTATATGTATAACGACGAAAGGAGGTCACACCTACGGCAAATTGCAACGTGAGATTCTGCGAACTCGATGAGGTTTACCCGTTCCGATATTTCTTTTTTTTCTCTTTAACGATATACACGAGAGGGTATACGCGGAATCGACTTGAGTCCTCCGCTGCGCGCGCTTTTACGCGTTTATATTCCGCATGGACTGATATAGGACAATTTGCAGCGGACACTTTCTCTCCGCGGCGGCGGTGGCTGCGGCTAAATTAGCTATTCTAATTGCCCGCATATTCGAAGGTATACATCAAGCGTCCCAAACGCCTATGAATATTCAAATATGCCGCTGAAGATTAAACAACATTTCGATGTAGACTGCGGAAACAGAGCTACTGCAGTGGCGCGCGGGGAAAGGAAAGCTCATTAGTGTAGAATCTATAGTTTATTACCGCCGAATAAAGCCGGGACGGGGAGGGGGGGTGGTAAATATCCGGAAAATTGGCCCAAGTTCGCTTGGGAATTCATTGAAAAATCGGCAACTCGTCGAGGTCGCGCGCACGATATTCTCACTGGAACCGAGAGGGATAGAAGACAAAATTTCGCCGCAGAGAGAGAGAGAGAGAGAGAGAGAGAGAGAGAGACGTGTACGAGAGTATAATAGGACTTAGAGCAGCCACGAAAGACGGAGAAGGAGAGAGTATACTTTTGGCATACGCAATGAGCTCTGCTCGAGCCGAGAGAAACAGAGAGAGCAGCTGGCCTTTGCATGGGGAGGGGGGGGGGGGGTAAAGGGGGAAGCAAGGATTACTTCGCGCGCGCAGCTCCCTCAAGCCTTTGATTAGCCGCAGCTATTTTAATTCGCTTTCAAGCCACGGGAGCAACACGAGTTAAATTAACGTTTTGCGAAATCCCGCTCCGTATATATATCGAGCACGGCTATACTACCGCGGCGATATATAACGGCGGGATTATTGCGCGTATATAATCCTGCCGAGAGTCGAGAGGTGGCAAGCGTGTCCATGTGTGTGTGTGTGTATATATATATATATATTCTTTTGGAAAAAGTCCGATTGACCTACCTACATAATCCCCTTCATCATCCGAGCGTTATAGATGAAATCCGGCGGGCAAAGTCGAAAATTGAAAAGATTGATAAGAGAGCGAGAAAAGTTGTGTCGGAGCCGTTCAGTCGCGCGCGTGCGTTAGAGAGGGAGAGTTTCCCGGTATACACGCTTATTTCGAAAATCTATTTTGCTCCCTCGGCATCTCTCGCTCTCTCACTCCGTTATTGCAGAGCCGATTTTGTTGACGTAGAAGCGCGAGAATTGGCGCAAAGTCGAAGGCAATGCTCGAAAGGGTCTTGCCGCATGCATGGACTTTTGAAAATAGTTGTTGAAATGAAAAAACTTTTTTGCTGCACGAATGGGGTTTCTTTAACTTTTGTATACAGTAATGTACAACGGAAATTTTCCCGCAGTCGATGAATAAACTCTTCCAATAGTATTATAAGTACGGGATTACTATGCAGTCCGCATAATTGAAGAATTAGAGGTTCCTATATATAGGATAATTTCAAAGTCGGCATTTCCATCCCTGACATTCGTTACCGCCAAAGCGTACGATATATAAATATAAATCATCGACTTAATCGAAAATCGGAAAGGCTCTACATACATACAGTACGGAGAATCAGCCACGGGCAACTCCGAACTCATCCCCCTACCGCCTCCCTTCCGCATCTGAAGAAGAGCGCGGAGCTCGGCATTTTAAAAGGCGATCGCTCCTCATGCCCCCCCCCCTCGCGCGCGACGCCTCGCGGAGTCGCCCGCGGCGCGGTAAATAGGTTAATAGACTCGCGCAGCGAAAGAGGCGAAAGATATGCGGGTCGGATAATTGCGCGTACGTGCCTCGCAGACACAAACACACGTGTATACATGCACACACGCGTACACAATACGCACATGTATAGAGCCGCTTATGTAAGGTGTAACGCTGAAGCGTCGCTCGTCAAGTTAAGCGTAACGTAAGCGCGAAGAGAGAGGATCGTAAGTTTCGAGGCGGTTGCATTGCTTTATTGTATAGCTGCACAGACACACCGCCGACGTGCATGTTGCTCGTCGCGCGCGGGCTGCAGCACACATATACACACACACGCAGCACTGCAGCCGCATATAGTGTACTTGTAGCCGCCGCCACCGCCTGGCGGCTGGCGCCGAGCGTTCGATGATCTTTTGCGCCCGTTTGTAGGACACCGGCGTCTATCCTGCTGTGCCCCATATATGAGAAACTTCGCCCGAGCGCCGTTCTGTGTATATGTATAACAGCCGAGAGAGAGAGAGAGAGAAGCCGCTGCGATGCCAAGTTTAACGAGTTGCTTTTCTCTCCTGGCCTGGCCTGACAGGGACAGTCGCTGTGTGTGCGCGTGTACGTGCAAGCGTGTAAGTGCCTATACGCGTACACTGGATGCGGAGAGACTGAGAGAGTGAGTGAGAAGGCGATGCGCTTACACTTTTCAAAATATCGCAAGACCGCAGTCCGCGTAATTGTAAAATCCATTCTTTCTCGTTTGTATAAGGTATGTACGTGTACGGCAGCGGAGCGTATATGCTTACATACATCATGCGATATGCAAATCGCGTTATAACACACGCACTGCACGACGACGAGGAGGGAAGAGCCGATGCACTCGCGGGTCAGAGCTTCGGCTTGGTATCTGGTCTGCGTGTGTCTGTGTACAACCTATATACATCGCGACGCGAGTATTATATAAATGTATATAGTAGCGCGCGTAGTAGAGAGAGAAGCCGCTGCGCGCGCGCGCGCTCTCTCTAGCCACTCTCGGGCCGTGTCGGGCGTGGGAGAGAAAGATATAATATATCCGCACGCGGGGATTTGCCGCGGCGCCAGTCGGGCTGTGTGTCTCGGACCGCGAGCAGTAACACAGAGAGAGAGAGAGAGAGAGAGAGAGAGCTTGCGCGCTACAGCTCCTTCCACGAACCTATACATATATACATACACGTGCACATGCGTGTACAAGAGGCGGGGTGTTAAGTGTATACTCTATACGTATATCTACCTTCTCTCTCTCTCTGGAGCGCGCGAGCAGCAAACTGGAGGGGCAAGCATCGCTGCCTGCAACGGAGCTCGGCGGCCTCATCAGTTGGGGTTGCAGTCCCGCGCGACGAGCATCCTTTGTTTACGTCTCGAGGCGAGCGCTGCACACGAGTTGTATATAGAGGAGCGTAACGAGAGAGGATAGACATACAATTGAGACTCGCGTGTTGTGCGGGCGCGACATGTCAACAGCGTCGGCGGCGGCGGCGGCGGCGGCTTGACCACTGCATGTGTAAGCAAGAGCCGAAGAGTTTGCGAGTTTTCGCTGAATTTTCACAAGGAAAGGAGGACACTTGCGACAATTGTGTGTTGGTACTTGTACTTGCTTTATGTAAGGATATACATAGGGGTAAGAGAGCCGAGAGCGACTTTTACAACTGCTGGCGCGCTGGCACTTTCTCGGGACGGCGTTTTATGTACACACATATACTTATACTAGTAAGATATTTTTTTTTCCCTCGGAGGCTGCGCGCGGGCGACACGTATATATGTTATATAGCGTTCCGGCCGTTCCGTGTTTTCATTGGGTTCTGCGCTGTTTGTAAACACGCACACCGTCGATCAAAACGCTTGGGCTATAGCGAGGGCGAGAGGGTATAAAGATTTTTTCTGCTCGTTTATTCTCCGGATTGACTGGATACTGATTGTGTCTTGAATGGGGGCGAAGAAAATATTGTTTATTATGAAAACAACGTTTTGCGTGCGGATATTGTTTTGACTGAGGGATTCTAAGTGTGAGAAAATCTATTTTTTGTTTTTTCATACATTACAATACTGATCATCTTTCGCCGAAAGATTCGGGGATGTTTATACCTATATGAGTCAATAATTATAACGATTGTTTTTAAAAAATTCTACAGCTATTTTTGTACAATTATAATTTGCATGGAAGCTACTACTGCTGATACTATAATCTGATTTGGGTCTGCCCCTGTCACCGAAATTTCGTCAGTAACGTCGAAATCGAATTAAAAGTTAAAAAAACCATTCATTGCAGCCCCATTTATAATCAACAGTATTTGTGCACGTACGCGCAAAGTAGTCTCAAGTAAAATTTTCACAATCGTACACGTTTCTATCACAATATGAATTTCGTTGAATAGAACAAAAAACTTTTTCTCATTGTAACTTTTGTGCGCCACTATTTAAATTTTGCATATGAAATTCAGTGGAAACAAAATTCAAGCCACCCGACCTTTGGAGACAGAAGAAACCCTCGCCCAGAAATTCATACATTAATGCAAAAAATACGATGCCACAAAATTCAAATTTTGCTCCAACTTCTTTCTCTTGATTGTAAAATGATTCTCGAAAAAAAAAAATTTCGTTCCTACGCGCAAAAACCCTCAAGTTACAATCAATTTCCGTCAACAAAAACCGAAGTATAAACAAAGAAACAATCATATTTCCATTTCCTCCCCTGCGCAACGCAAATAAAGTTATAAAAACAGGCACGGAAACGCCTTAATTGATTTAATACACGGAGGAAATCGCATGCTTTCTATATATCGCGCGAATATATAACACAGGTGTACAAGTACTCTGGAGTTGTAGAGCTGATGCAGGGCACCTTCGAGCCCGCAACTCTGTAAACAAAGCGTGCAGCTGTATTTAGTGTTGTGCTCCGTATATATGCTAAAATTAGAAAAGTACAATGAGTCGGCGTGTATACACCGACAAACGAGCAGCAGCCTCCGTGTGCGTGTTTTCCTTTCTTTCCTTTCTTTCTTTCTTTCCTTCTTTTTCTCCGGCTGTGGAGAGGCCGAAAGTTTAGTAATTAAACGCAGCGCGTTCTTTTTTTCCGTTGTCTCTAACAGGGTACACACACACACACACACACAAACCCCCCCCCCCTCTTCTCTCGCCCCCTCTCAAGAGAGAAAGCAGTACGCTAATTATATCCAAATAGAGTCTTTGGAGAGGTGCAGACGTGCAAACGACAAGTTCCAGCCTCGGCAATTAGTTACACTCGGATTGCTAAGCCAATTTTCCGATTGTTTTCTGACGCTCGCACGCGTGGGTGTCGCGAGCTAACGCTCATTATACAGGGATTGCATCGCATCATCGCTCGAGTGTATCTCTTGATTAGAGCGCTAATTACCCCCGTCTCTCCGCGCTCGTGGATACGCGCGCTGCAAATAAACGCTTTCGAGGTGAAAAAAATACCTATAGCTCCGAGAGACAGAGTCGTCGTCGCCGCGCTTAGTATTACGCGCGGGCGAAGAATATATCGCGTTTGTTCCGGGGGCGAGGGAAGCCCGCGAAATATCGCTCTCGCGATACGCACACACAAGTCTAACGTCGTAAATCCTACAAGGTAATCGTCCTGCGACACGAGGCTGTTCTCGCTCTACTTAACACACGGCTGATATATACCCGTACGCTATCTCTGGTCGACGCTTTTCATACGTTATTTGTTTCTCTCCTATAAGAGCGCTATATACAGTCGTTCATGTGGATAGCCGCAACTGCCACATGAACATATTTTCAGTCAATAATTCTCCTGCCGGATTTTCCTTCATTCTTCGTACTTGCTGATGAGAATTGAAGATTCGCTCGTTCCATTATCGCTGTAGCAGTTGGAATTTTTCAGCGAAGGAGACGATAGATTCTTTTATTATGCGCTCCAGGGAAATGAAGAAACATCCGACTCGTGTATTCGAATGATATTCACGGAATTCGCGAAATTTTCGAGCTATTGAACGTTTTTTTGAAATTCCTTAGAAAATGTATTCGACGTTTCGAAATAAAAATATTGCGAATATGCCTATGAGTCTGTGACTTCAACGTTCCATTCGTTACTCTTCGCATAAAACAGAACTTGTTCACCGTCGAAAAAATCTTGATTGACGCTTCACCGATAAATCTATTGTTTCAGTTGCATAAACCTATCAGTTTCTATACCGAAAGTAAAAGCTTTCGTAGAGATCATACTATTTCGTATAGTTGCGACAATATATTCTCTAGACAGTGATCTTGAATACCCTTCGTGAGCATAAAATACTTATTCCAAAAAACGTATTCCTTGTTTTAAAAATAGTCATCATTATATTGTGCAGTATCTAGCATATTTAATTTTCGAAGCGCAAACCGGAATCAACATCATAATTCTGAAATCTCAAGATTTTTTTTGAAACACTGCCTCGGACAGATCGATTGAGATAATCAATAATATAATTGAACCAACTACCGAGGGATAGAAGCAAATTAGGTAGTGTGATACACACTTATCTATACATTAATTTTTTTAATTTTACCATCTTTAAAATCATACAGATTTCCAACTAAACATCATTTATTTTCTCGATATTTTAAAATATTTCTAAAACTACTGACTATTAAAGTTCTACTACATGAGCAATGAATAACTCTACGTGTAAAAGCTCGACTCAGTAATAAACTAATCGTCTATACCAAGTTCTCCGATATCGAATTTACAGCGGAGCATTAACACGAGCGAGAAGTTAATTAAGCTATCGCATGTCCAACAACAAAATAATGTACAGACCAAAGTGCCATTTAAAGCTTTCATGCTCTCAGCCTATATTATATACATATATTTCGCATGCGATGTATTTCAAGCGTATATACAAGCGTCAACGTCGCATTTTCTCGCGCACAGTTACAGACCCAGCGCTCGTCACCGATTCCTCCATATATACACGGACGATCAACACAGAATGTTCCCGAAGTAAAGGCAAACAGACCAGAAAAAAATCTATTCGGCATTTTATCAAAAACATCGGTCCGCAACCGCGCTCGAAAACCGCAACGAAAATTTTCAGCGGTTGCAACAGCCCGGGATCCGTCCTCGACTTTGCATGCGGCGAGCCGCGCGCTCGCGCGGAAGCAAACACTTTTTCCACGCAAGCAGTCGTATAAAAAACTGGTGCAAAATTCACGCTCCCGCACGTATAGGCGATGTGGAGCGCGGCGTGTCTATATATATATATATATACATATGTACATATATATGTATATACCTATAGGATAACACGAGTACAGCAACTATAAAACCAGCGCGCCATTTCCCGGGCTAACGCTTTATTAAAAAAAGAGAGAGAGACGGAGACCTGACAACCCCTGCTGTCTGCACGTGACTGTTGGGTACTGTTTATGTGTACGTCATGGTGTGATAGTACCTATACGATTTTTCAGATGTTTTTATATAGCGCGTAAATAATAAAATTCCCGTAAATATTCGTCAGTAATCTTCCTCTCTCTCTCTCTCTCTCTCTCTCTCTCTCTCTCTCTCTCTCTCTCTCCCGTGCCTTTCTCTCTTTCGTTTCATTATACCGCAACCGCGGACGTGTTCGTATTGTACATTATTTATATTTCTCCGTTAATATATAGAGTACGCATATACGTATGCGTTTATAGATACGCGTATATAAGCGGGAACATAAATAACGCGGCCCGTTACACGCTTCCCCTTTCAATTTCGCAGTCATCGCTATAATACTATACGAGACGAGCGGCTCTCGTGCGCAACCGAGCAAATGATGAATGAGTCGTGCTTTTTATGCCGCGCGGCACGTGTTGGAGGCTTTCTCTCCCTCTCACTCCCTTATACGCGCGCTCTCCTTTCAATTGCTGCGCGCTGCCCGGCTGAAAAGTGTATATCGTACAGCAGCAGCTGCTGCTGCGTACAATAAACGCGAAGCTCATTAGCGCGAGATGCTCGGCTCTTTTGTCGCCGTCGCGACTATTGTGCATAAGCGGTATGTGTGTGTGTGTGTGTGTGTGTGTGTCTGCGCGTTATATACGTCTAGAGCAGTGAACCTGAGACATTATAATATGCCAATGTTATTGCGCTTTGGCCGTGGCGAGCTACACACGCGGCATAGCTCGACGACTCGCTCCGCGGGAGCCGTAAATCGTTTTCATAACCCGCGTCATCTCGTCTCTCATTATACTGTGCGCGACGGCGGGACGTCGATGAAAAAGGAAAATCTCCCGCGTATAACGTTAAATTATGCAGTTTAATTTTGAATGTTATATGCGGCCGCGCTATATCACTCTCCCCCCCCCTCCCTCCCTTACCCAGCAGCGAGCATTTTTACTGCCCTGTTTACTCATAATTATAGAGAATAAGAGCTGCGCAGCAGTAAAGAGCGCCATTATCTTTCCGCTGGGCTCGAGTGTGCGCGCGTGTTACGTTTTATTGTGGGTACGTGCGGTACCTGCTTGTATACGGCGCGGTTGCACCGACCGCGAGAACTGCTGCAAGCCCCCACTCCCCATCTCTCTCGATCTCGATCTCTTTTCTCTCTATGGCTACTTACATATACTTATATATATTTATATATATATAGGTTACGCAGGAGCGCAACACCTTATATACGAAGACCATAAAAGCGAAGAGCCTTATATTCTTCTTCGGGCGCGATATTTCATCTTTAAATTCACTGAATTGAAAGAGTTCGCAATTGCGCGTCTCTCTCTCTCTCTCTCTCTCTCTCTCTCTCTCTCGCGTGTGTGTGCCTGCGCAAGGAGCTGGCTTTCTCTCCCGATATATATATGTGTGTGTGTGTGTGTGTGTGTGTGTGTGTGTGTGTGTGTGTGTGTGTGTAGCTCCGAATATATGTATAGCTTTCCTTTGTGCCTCGAATTTTCGCCTCGGCTTCGAGTGCGAATCGAAGTTTCGATCGAGCATTTACATTACCAATGTCACGAGCACGACGCGAGAAGAGGTTCTTAAACCTGCCAAAATCCAAAGAGCGAGATGAATCCTTTTCTATATCTCCCGATATTTTCTCGAGCCAACAAAGTCAGCTGCAGCGTGAGCGCGGCATGTCTCGCTCGGTGTGTGCAAGACACTCGAGCCTCTCAGGAACGCTGCGGATTAAAAATCTCCGACAAGTAGTAACGGCCGATTCGTGTCAGACGTCGGATCGAGGAACGCGACGATGTTGAAGGAAATATGAGCAAGCGCTTTTGTGTGTACAGCCGAGTAATTATTCTTCGGGATACATGGTTCAGGGCGCACCGATGAACTCAATTGGAAATTCAAATTTCGCGCCATTTTTGCGTTGAAATTTGAAATTTGAATGTAGGTCAGTGCTTTAACTTATTATTCAAACGTTTCGAAAATTGTAACCAGAAATGCATGATTTAATCTCAATATACGTTGCAATTTATGGAATCGAATATTAGAAAAAATTCTTTAGAAGTTGTTTGGGAATATCGAATATTCTAAAACCTCGAAAAGAAAAAGAAATACTACACGCGCGCATCGCGACGGACTGATATAGCGCGAGATTGAAACTTTGGATTGTTGCGTCCAAGAAAAATCCAGGGCTTGCCCCTATCAAACTTTCTTCCCGCCAACGGTCTCATGTTGTTATTTTACATCACACGCGCTGACTTTTCAAAAAACATTCTCATAAAACTTGGTCGGCAATTGAGTGAAATGTTTCTTGATACGCGAGATTCAATATACAGTAATTCCTATATCTGAAAATTTGGAAGCTCAATATATCTAAATAAATTCACTACATAAAATCTAAGAATCCAAGCTAATCTATTGTAAATCTATTGTGGCAAAGGAGTATGAAGCAATTTCTTCGATAATTTCCAAGAAATCGAAAGGACGCTATATATTCTCGCCGAAAAAACACCTACGCTCTGCGTGCAATAATTAGCATTCAGTATCCGTTCGATATATGCGCTTCGAAAGCATTATTATCGACGAGTAGAAAGGGCGCGTTGGTAAACTCGATAACAACCCCACTCGAGTAACCCTTCTGTCGACAGAAATAACCTAAGCTCCCGACTACATGTACAGGCAGACTTTGCTTTTTCTTCTCTAGCTTTCCCTCTCGCAGCTACACTGCTCCGCGCAGTCTTGTTCGCCGGAGTACAGCTGGAGTGAGGCGACGAGGTGGGGGCGAAATTCACGAGCGAGCCCGTTACGAGCTCGAAAGCTACGAAAGCTCTCGCTCGCGCGAAGCGAGAATCGGGGAAATTCGATTGATTGACCGGAAAGAGACCAGTCGATGACGTCGACGACGACGACCGGAGAGTGTGTATGTACCGAAGGACTGCTTTGCCTTTGACCACTTACTCTACTTTACTTCCTGTGCTTCGCAGCTGTTGCAGCGTCCTCGATTATTTTAAACTCCGGGGAACTCGAGCTAGTTGCGCCGGTAATCGAGAGAAATATGTGTGGATTCGCATTCACGGTCGCAACCGGGAACAAGTTGAAATTAGAAGTTGAACAATTTGTCGAAGCCACACCTGTCGAGCTGCACTTTTTCCGATTCCATTCGAGGAAAAGCAGCAGCGCGTAAAAATTACCGCTTTTGCCAAACATTCTTTTTTCTTTTAAAGCATTCGAATACTTTTAGTTCGTTGGACGTTGAAAAATTAGTGATGATAAGAGACATTGGTAAAAAATTGTGCAATATCAGAAACAACAATTGTTTCGAGTTTTCCAACTTTTGACCTGAGTAATATTCGATTGAATATAGACTATCAAAGAGTATATTATAACATTCTCTTTCTAATAATGATACGATGTATTATTATCCAGTCTCACAGTAAACGGATTATTTGATCATTATCAAGATAATAAGATTCCTATCAGTTTCCAGAAAAACATTTTCTCTTTTGCATTATAAGAGCCAATTATCGCCTATCAATCTCGACCCACTTGTTCTGCAAATCATATACGGTTTTCCTTGATTCTTGGATTTTTTTAAAACTGTATCCCTATTCAACGTCGTAAATAAGATGCCTGTCGAGCGTAAAACAAGAAGGTCTCCTTGAGCGAGTCAAAATAAATGCGCAGCTTTTACCTTCAGCTTTGCTTCTTGAATTCCGATTCGAGCTTGTAGACATACCAGTTACGAGGGTAATAAGGCCTCTTACTTTTATCAACCACTTACTCAATTTACTTCGAGGAACCAGCCGCAGGTTTGAAACTTGAAAAAGTGAAAACTGGATGTAAAAATTAATTCTGATGAAAATTTTGATAATCATATTTTGTTACATTTTTAAAAGTACACATTTAATTGGGCCGTCAATAATATGTTATCATTAAAATAAATATTTGTGTATATCAATTGATCCACGAATTTTTTCCATTGTCCATAAAACTCAAAATAGAAAAAATTATTTAACTGTAAATATATGTCTAGCATAAATAAAAAACATTCAGAGATTTTTGATAAGCTAAAAAATTGATATCCTGAACCCACTTATTTACTTTACAAACAGTAGACAGTCAAAAATTCTATGTATCACTGATATAGCGATAGATATTTTTTTAAAATAAAAATTCATGCTCAATCCAAGTTGAAAACTACTTTGTTTTTTAATCTTTCGATACCAGAATTCGTTCACGACAATTTTCATACATTTTTTAGATTTTCAAAATTCAAAAGTTGCCAATACCCTCCAGTCCCCATGCATATCCACATATACGATGAACAACAATTAATACACACATACCACTGTGTCTTCCGCGCGAATTTCAAACGTCGCAGAATCGAAGACACGCGTACAAGCGTTTGAAAGTGTTCCGAGGGCTTTTCTGCTGTCTCCGCACAGCCTTGGAGTTTTCCGATCGCGATTCGGCATCGCCGCCGACACCGAGAGAGAAAGCGAGAGAGATAAAAGCGAGAAGAGCCGGTGACAAAGCAGACTCGGTAAATTGCGAGGGTCATAAAGCGCTCCGTGATTTGCAAAAGAAAAGAGAGCGAAAACAGAGGGCTTGGATATATGCGTGACGCTAGGATTGCTTTTTTCCTCTCGGCGCAAATACACAAGCGTCGAGAGAGCGAGAGAGAGAGACGGAGAGATGGAGAGCGCGCGATGACAAGCTGCACTGCGAGAAACGCGATGTCGAACATCCTTTTAATCTTTTTTCGCTCTTCTCCTCCTCTTCTCTCTCTCTCTCTCTCTCTCTCTCTCTCTCTCTCTCTCTCTCTCTCTTTTATCCGCGTTTCGCGATGTACGGTGTGCGATTCGCTGGCAAAGCTTCTTTTTCCCTGGGAACTCGATCTTTTTTTTTGCGCGACCAGAGCAATGTCAATACGCGAGAAATACGAATTTCATCCTCACTCCTCAGCCAAAAAGTAGCTCTCAGCGCTGCAGTCCATACATCTTGTTTCTACTCAGTATGCGTCCCTCTGACGGATACGTATATCGACGCGGCGGGAAAGAAGATTCAGCCAATTCGGAGAAGATGACGGAACGAAACAAGCATTTTTTTTGTAACTGCGCGGTTAACTCTGAATCCATACGCTTCCGAATGCTGCAACATCAACACTAAATGCTTATAGCAGCTTTGAACAGAAATAATAATTGTATAGAACAAGCGCATCAGAACTTAATTTTGCATGACGTGCTGAGAAAGGAAAAAAATGTTAAATTCAAAGTTATAAATTTGACGTAAAAAAATGTGTTTAAAATTTTAAAAGTTTTCTAAAAAAAATAATAGGAAATTTTTCTAATATGCAATAAACTGCGTGCAGTAAAAGGAAAGAGCTTTCCCGCAGACTCGGATGATATTTCAGCAAATATCATTGTCCTCTCTAGAAAAAGCCAATTTCCTACATTTCTAGCTGCACAATGAACGCGCCATTATATTGTAAAACTTTCGAGTCATTCCGACAGCTAATTTGCGACTAAAAAATTTGGAAGCGTATATTTGAACATGACATTATAACATAGCTGATGGAGAGGACATTCTGTCGGAAGTTGAATTGGCTTATACTCGACCGTCGATGTATTCGCATAGATCACAAAACTCCAAGCGCCAAGGTGAGAAACTCTAACTGGCATATGTCGAGGTTGACGCACGAAGCAGCTTTTCCTATGCATACGCATTATAGGCAAAAATCGAGAGACGTCGATGAAACGACGTTGGAAAGAGCGAAACGAAATCCGATCCTCCGTTCGACCGTTTATTCGCCGTATCTACCGAACTGCTCGGTTATAATTACCTCGTAAAGACCAGGATCTTTAATTAGGAATCCAAGAAAAGCTCCGACGCGCCCGAGCACTGGATTTAACGATCGTGCTAATTGATTCAAGCCCTCGCTCCGTCCACGTTAATTGCGCAGCGAAATCGCTCGTGCTGTTCTTTATTTTCTCTCTCGCTCCCGAAAAATTTCATGGATTTTGATTGCCTAGTTCGTTTGCCGGCGCAGTCGACCTCGCCCAAAATCGATCGAATCGTTACGGCAATTTGACCGGTAGCACGCTTCCCCGCGCGCCACCGATCGAAGTTTATAATAAAGCTCCGCAACAATTTAACTTTTCCAATAGCCTACTCGGATTTTCATTCCCCGGCGTTAATCGGCGTTTTTTGCCAGGACGTGCCGAGGAGGAGGAGGAGGAGAGAAATCTCTGGACTGGTCTCGCGCGCGGTATACTGGTAAGGCCAAGTATCAAGGCTCTCTCGAAACTCCCGCAAGTCCGGCGGTCAATTAGCGTCTCTTTCTCTCTCTCTCTCTCTCTCTCTCTCTCTCTCTCTCTCTCTCGCTCTCTCCGCTTAAAGAACTTTCTTTCACGCGAGAGAGCAGGGATATTTTTGAGGCAGCTTCGCCGGCACTCGCCCTAACGAAATTAAAGACTTTGCGGCCCCGCGAAAAATGAATTCGAATTAGATCATCTCGTCCCTCCTTTCTCTATCGCTCGTCTGCGCCGCCTTGAAAGGAATAATTTCGTTGGAAATTCGTGAGTGGGTGGAGGTGGGAGGGGCGGGTGGAGAGGAAAGTAGAGAATAAGTTTCTCGCGACTGACTAGCTGACTATACTTAGCTGGCTCGAGAGGTAAATATATAGGTAGGCGCCTTTCGTTGGAGCACACGCTATAATGCCCGTTATTGGCGAATCAAGCGCTAAACCGTCTTCTACGCAGCTCACTCCGGCTGCTCAACGCGACTGTGTATAAGGTGTGTACTCTAGTTTATGATGGATTTAAAGGCGCAAAATTTTAGATAATTAATTTAGCTTTGTGTGGGGGCTCTTTGATGAGAAAAGATGAGAATGCACGTATGAGAAAATCCATCAAATTAATGCAGTTTTTGACGTTCGAAAATTAAAAATAATACGTCATATTGAACCCACGAAGCGCACAGTTGCGCGTATACTTTATATCGCATAAATATATAGAAAATCATAAAACACTATTTTGTCACTGGATGGACTCCTAAAAGCGACAAAAAATGACCCTAGAAATTTGTCCCAAGTTTTTTTTTAATTTTAAGTCCTTATAATAAGTGAATTAATTTTGTGGTTAACAAATACATGTGCAGTACATTTTGGGTTCAGTCGTCGTTGCGTTAAACTACTAGTCGAATTTTAGTTCAGTAAACAATTTCGGTTGGGAATTCATGTGCGAGTGTAATGAATTGCCATTTAAATTTAAAATACAAGATTGAATACATTACGGAAAATACGCTAAAATGTTGAGTATCAATGTTCACTTTTTTTAACGTTTATACCGAATGTCGTGTTCATGCGCTATCAGGAGAATAAGTGCCCTCAAAAGTAGGTGTTTAAACTCATTATTTTAATAGTGTTTATTAGCGTGCTTCGCCTGCGCACTTAACTTTTTAGGACTAACGTTCTTTTTATTTTGGGGACACCTCTTTTTTACGTAGGTTTTAGGTAGGTCCTCGTTCCATTGCGAATTTGCAAGTTGCTCAATAGTGAAATCAATGCACTAATTGAGGACTCGCAAAAACACAGCGAATAAGTGTCGCTAAAACCGACAGGGGATGCGACTTAAAACACACAAAAACACAAAACAAACAAACAAACGTTCTTGTTAAATTATTTACATCATGTTATTTTTACTTTCATTATATATACCAGACATGTGAATACTGAATGTTGTAGCGTAAATGTAAATCTAGTTTACAATAAAATTTAGTAAGTGACAAATATATAGCTATATTCTTATTTTGTTTTATTTTTGTATTTAAAAAATTTTAAATAACTATGAGTTAATATTTACTGGGGATATTTAGCACGTTTCGTTTTTTAAACGCATTAAATTTAACATCATTTTAGAAAACCAATCACGACTCCTTCCTTCAGATCTAGCGCTGCATATAGCAAGAATAACACTTAAATCTCATCTAAAGCCGAACATACTCAACTCAAGTGTAACACTCGAATTTGTGCGCCCTCCTGCAAGCGTAACACCGAAAATTACGCTCTATTGACTGTGTACACACTCAAATCGTTACGCAATTGATAGCTCCAATTTACACTCGACCTTTTCTGTGTGTAATATCGAGGGTAAACTTTGAATCTATATATGTGTACCCTTAAATTTTCAGAGTACACTTTCCGCAAGGAGAGAGTTCTCCAGTCGTTGTTGAAGAAGACCTATTGTAACTAGCTTGTTATAACAATCGAAATCAGAACTGAACTCGTTAAAAATACACTCGGACTTTATGTCTTTGAAAGAAAAAGTTGGTTGCAACGTCACGTCGACTCTGTTCGACTCCGCGAAGACGTTGTCGTTATACACTCGTATAGAAACGCGAATGAAAGTAGAACAAAATTTCCGCGAAATAATCATCCAGAACGCATTCTTTTCATCTCCCGAAGTACAATACTTGCAAATGAACCTGCGAAAGCTGGCGCTTGACGAATATCGAGCGACAGCGACGATGTATACTTTTAAATGAAGCGATAATCTCTCCTCGTTAGACTTGATTCCTCGTTGGACTCCGAAAGAGCAATCAGTTAGAAATATGAGAGTACGTGAGCTTTCGGAAGGCTTTTAATTTGGGAAAACCGCCTCGGCGAGAATACAGATAGCAGCTGCAACGCAGTATAGCCTCTGCAATATACGTATTCAGACTGGTGCATAAAAAGAAGTTGAATTTTTAAGAAGGAATGAAAAGCCATCGGCCGCCGCGCACGAGAGGCAGTAAGACCACTCTCGACACGCCGTAGAAACAGAGGCGGGAGAAGAAGCTGCGGCGATAAGAGGAGAGAAATAGTCGAGATATACACGGGGGGGCTGAGCTCTATATAGGTATATAAAACAGGGAAAGGAGGTTTCGAGGTTGCTGCGCTCCGGGTCTTCTCCTCAATACAAGGGGAGGAGCAAACAGTCTCCTTCTCTCTCTCCCTCTCTCGTCGTCGAAAGCTTTCCTTTTCACGCCGCGCGCGGCCGCTATCGAGGGCTGGAAAATTCGCTCCATTGTTCGCGGTTTGGAAAACAATGGGGAACGACTCTCCCGGCTGAAGTATAAAGTGCCAGCGCCGAGCAGCGCGCGCAGTGCGCTCGTAAAGGGTCGCTCTCTCCCTCTCGGAGAAAAGAAATGTACGTAAAACCGGCTCTCTCTCTCTCTCTCTCTCTCCTCGACAGTTTGGTCATCCCCGCGCGGGTTATCGTTGCGCGTATATAAGCCAGGTTGGGGTGCGACGAGGCTTCGCCTGCGTTTACGATGCTGTGCATGGACATGAAGCTGGTGTCGCGGCTGCGGAGCCTCTCGGGCTCCTCGTCGAGCAACTCGACGTCGACGAACGGGCCGACCTCGCCGAGCTGCCTGTCACCGCCGATCGTCCAGCAGTCCAAGAGCCCGAGACGCGGCAGCAGCGGTGGCACCTGCAGCCCCGTCAGCGACGAGCGCGACTGCAGCGACGACGAGTCCATACCCACCATCAGGATCATCCGCGACAGATCGAGATCTGTCTGCATGCCAGTGCTCACGTCCTCACAGCTCCGACACCTGCACAGGCGGGCCAGCCATCATGTGTACGTTTTTTTTTATTATTACATAAATTTTTTTATGGTCTTTTATGCGATACTCTTTCACAGCGGGAAATAATATGAAAAGCCGAGAGACCTATTTTGGACAACGTTTTCATCCGCTTGCGTTACGCATTATTGCCCCCGTGCTTATGCAAGCCGTTCCGCGAAAGCTGCGATTAAACGGAAAATCGATTCGTCTTTTGCAATATTTTATTTATCGGTATATTACAATGTCGGTGTACGAAATTATGAAACATGTTTTCACTGCAATTGAAAAGATATATACAAAGTATTCAGTTTCAAATACGTGGAAATATGCTTGAACTTTTGTACTTGAGTATTTTTAATTTTATGTAATCATCTAAAGATAATGTCGTAATGTTGTTTGAATGCATTAGATCGTACGCAATCTTCAAATCACTCTCTTCGAAAAGCTTCAAATTAAAGCATGCTAGTCTTTAGAAATAAGGAAACGCGTATTTTTGTACTTTTTAATCCAAGGTCTTTAAGTTGGAGTTTTACCAAATTTCTTAACTTTTTTATTAGTACAAATATATTTGCTAGTTCGAGCATAACAGTATTTTAAATTTTGGACTCTTATTCGGTACGAGAAAAATAAAGACGATTTATAAATTTGGAGCAGTTTTGAAAATATTAGAAATTAAATGTTGAAAATTAAGGTTTCTTTAATAAGTCTCTTGTACACGAGGTTTCAATGTAGAGCAACCAAAAAATGTGAAACTACTCATTAAATAAAGTTGAATAAAGTTACAAACCCTGATTGCAAAATAAAAATCTTTAATCTCATAAGTATTTGTAAATTTTTTAGTTGGCGTCGTTGAAACCTAAGACGCAAGAGACTTTTCAAAGAAAACCTAATTTTTAACAATTTGGACTAGCAAACCGTTAAAATTGCTCAAAATTTACAAACCGTCATTATTTCTCATTTCAAATAAGTATGGAATTTGTAAAAATATTAATACTAAATAATAAAAGTTAAGAAATTTGATAGACCTCTATCTTAACGACTATAAAAACAGAGTTTTCCAACATGCGATTGTTAGAAATTAGTGTTTTTTTGGCACCTCGCGTGCAAAAAGAAAAACATGGCGTTTGTAAATCCAGTTTTATGTACATTATTTCAAAAAATTTGGTTGAATGCGTGTGGGCGAAATTGCGTTTTCGACCTTGTGTGACTTTTCACAGAGGCTTTGCTCGTGCACAAACATTCGCACAGCTTACAATCATAAATTCTACCTAAAAGTTTCGCTCGCACCATGTTAAGGACATCTATTTCGAGTCATCTGATTGGTCGTTCATTTAAGCGCAAACGTAACCGTATGTTTTTATATTTGAGTAGTATTAGAAACTTTAATTTAACATTTAAAAACAATTTTATCAAGCAGAAATTTTGGTTCTTGAAAAGAAATTTCGATTCGTATTAACGATTTATGTTTTGGTAAAGATCCTCAACGAAAGATTATAAGTTATTTTTACGCATCGTTTAATGGGACAAAAGATTTATTATACTCACTAATTACACAATGTGGAAAAAATATGAATCGCATGCTATTAATATACATTAGAATCAATAACAAACATTATAATTTCCACTTTGGCAACAATATATAGGATGACATTAAACAATTTTATTTATATTCGAGTAAAGTGTTTTCTTTCTCACCTAAAAAAGACCAATTTATTTCACCTGACATTGTTAGCTATTCATATTTAAGTGATATAGAAAGCTTACATAAACTTAAGGAAGACTATCATTATCATTACCAAGTACAAGGCCAGTTATACTGTGTAGATAAGAAAATGTACACGTATATTTATAGCCTTTACTATCAAAGATACTTTGCGACTGAAAATAACGAGTAATTAAATGTTTATTGAGGCTACAAACAGTTGAAAACGTTGTATGAATCTATTTTAAAAGCATAATAATAATGGTAGAAAAGTATTTGTAAAAATTGATTCACTTTAAATTATTTCACTGCATTTGAGCAGGTATATTTGAGTTCGTATTTTGTACTTTAATTCTAAAAGCATGTCAATAATTTACACCGTTGAATGCCACGGAATACGCGTACTTTCTGATTTTCGCTGCATAAGAGGACTTCCAAATACTCGCAACGAAACAATCTATAACTAAATAGGATACATGTCTGCACCCGTACAGTGTTCTACCTTAAAAGCACACTATATATAGAGTATCACGTTTGGCACTACTGCGTTTGCCAACGATACGAACATGAAAATTCGATTTCTTCGAAACGACGATAAATGGACTTAACTCGTTATCCTGAAACTTGTATTAGCGCAAGCACATACCAGAAGATCTCAAATGTATTAATCAAAACCGAAAAAACTTTAACGCGGTTCCCTCCGAAATTATGCAACCCACTCGTGATAGTTCGCACTACAGTGTGTTGGAAAGATTGGAAAAGTGATTGCATAAGCAAACTTTGGGAGGGGGGGAGGAGCGAGAAGCTTATATTCCCAGAAAAGATATGGTCGGTCGATTTCAGAAAGGAAAAAGCCTGTTATTTGCAGTGCCAGAGAGCCTTTCTAGAAATTTCTCTTTCTCTCTCTCTCTCTCGACCCCCTCGAACTATCTCTCTGTCTCGCTCTCTCACTCTTTCCTCCGTATACAGCTCGCGCCAGGCGCACATACTCACGCGACTGTATTATACCTTTAGGTTTATATATACATACGACGTAGACTGACGCGACCGAGGCCAGCGGTGCGAAATCATTGGTTTTAACGAGCTGGAAATTCAACGCGCGCCCTGGACAGCCCGATAGTCGAACTCTCGTACACTCTCGCGTTTGCACGCGAAAGCGCTTTTAATCGTTTGTTTCCATAATTTTTTCTTTGTCGATCTACAGCGCGGCGCGCGAGGTGGCTTGACGAAAAACAGGCGTGCAGCTTGTGCACACGCGCCTATTAGTTGGCTTTCCCCACTGTTTAACCTCGATAGATATATAGGCTAATGTTACCTCGTGTGGCGAGCTGGTGAAGAGATAAGCAGCGGAGATATTGCCCGGTGCGAGGAAAGAGAAAGACCGATGCGCTTGTGTATACATTTGCGCACTTGCCGTATGATTTGACAACGGCGGCTCGGCGCGTGACTGTAGACTTTGTGTGGATAATATGTAGGATATCGTGACTCTATATACTTATTACGACAGTTTTCAAGCTTTTTTCAGTTTTCAAGCGAATGTACGATTAAAAATTACGTAATGTACGTTAAAATCTGGTTTTCCATTTCCAAAATTATGCATCGGCTTATGAGCCTCTGTAAATACGGGGATGCGCTAAGCGTGAAACGACCTCATATTGAGCCATAATCGTATTTGCCTCGAGTACGTGATTGTGTACGCCCGAGGAGCGGTGTAGCTGAAATGTATTTTACACCGGTGAACACAAAGTTCCGCGTTTTATTTCGACAAAACTGCATCGCAAAATAATGGTCATGCACTCGAGAGAGGGACGAATTTTTCTTTCGTGCTCCAGATGCAAAAAGAGCTATTTACGATTTATTTAAAAATTCATTTTGAAGCCGGAATAAACTGCGTGGAAAAATTGTAAATAAGTACAATGCTATCCTGTCAGACAATGTGTGGCTGTTTCGAAGCTGCAGAGGAATTTTCGCAATGTTTTTTAGCTTTACTGAACTAAAAAGAACGATCGTATCGACAAAAATTTTGGTAGCAGGCTCATGTACAAAAGAATTGTTACGACTTCTTTTGGTAATTGAATTGAATACCGATCGTCAAAGAAATCTTAAATAGTGAACATCAATAGTAAAAGTATAATAATCAGATCTAGATAATACATAACAATTTATAAACTCAATGAAAGTAGATTTAAAACTTTGATATGAGTAAAAGGAAAATAAGCAACCGCATGCGAAATACGAACCAAAAGGAAACGCGTTTCTACAAGTATTCAAACGCGTAAATTCATTGCAAGCTCCGTTTACATTCTCGTCTAAACCATCAACCTCAATCCGTATTTAGAGCTTCAAATTCGTTTTGCTACGGCATCTAAATCCATCCTTTATTATAGTATAGCAATGATGCTATTAAACAAGTTTAACATTTTACTCGAGGGAACAAGCAATCTCGAGATTGATCAGCAAAGTAATAAACTGCTGCTTTTAAAGGGTTACGATTATAAAAATTTTAATTACCTATGATGCCATTAGGTGTCATAAAATTTAAACGTGAAAGATTTTAGTTATTTTTTTATTACGAACTTTCTGAATGTATGCACAATGAAACATACTATTCGACTTCTGGAACATTCATTTATATCTTTACGGTACTATAGTATAATTAGAAAAAATGATAAGATCGGTCAGTTTTTAAAGTTTTCGAAATCATCTAATTATTAAATATTGAGAGTTTAATTTTAATTAAACTTTGACAGTGCGAGTACAATTTAAAAATCGTTAGTCTTACATAGATCAAAAAGAACCTTTAGCTGCGCTGCGCGGTTGTAAAAAATCGTAGTATATAATAAGGGAGGAGGGACATTTCAAGTTCGGAGGGTGATGATCTTAGCATAAATCAGACTGGAGGGTACCCTCTATTCCACCTAGTACTTCGCTAGAAATGGCTCATTTCCCTTCCTGCTTGCACAATTTGCTATTAGGTACAAAACAGCATAAACCAACCGTTTGCATAGAAAATCCCGCAGAAGTATAATGATTACCAGCTGAAGCTGAAAATTATACTGCTACCAAGCTAAGGAACTAAACTTGATTATTTTTGCATGACAAACTTTGTTTTTTAAATAAAATGTTAAAAAGTAATAATCATAATAAAACTTATGGGCACTTCAGTTTCAATATTATCATTCGTATGGTGCTTATCTCGAATGGCTGCATAAAATATAAATGATGCTCTAGTGAACAAAAATTTTCATGATTGTCTTTACCACAGAAATCATCATTATATCATAGTCATATCGTATTACATGATCGATTCACGATACTCACGTAATATGAGTATTATGGTGTTATCGCGATCTAAAACATCGCGCGATAACATCGCTTAATGATATCGTTTTATTTTATCGCTCGTTTCATTTCAGTATTATTGAACAAGTGCGAATCGAGGGAAAAAGGTAAACCAGACGTTCATCACAGTCTATCCTATATATGAGTATATCCAGGAAATTTTGGAAACAACTCGGACGGAAAAGTTGCACAAAATTTTCTTGAAGGCACATTTACCAGACCTGTTTTTTCTCATTCATTAGGTCATTCTGAAAGAGAAAAAGCTCGCATGCACGGAAAATCTTAGGATATATTTTTTCCGGAGCAAAAACGACTCGAAAAAACGAGAAATAATTATAATAAAAAGAGAATTCATAGATTTTTTTCTCGATAACTATGGACTTTTATAAAAATGTCATTAGAGCGAAAATGTCTTAAAATTCATGAAAGAATGCTCTGAAACTTTTCAGATTGATCTGGTACAATTTTTGACGCGAGCTTTTTCTCTTTTAGAATGTCCTAAGAAACAAGAAAAAAAGGTAGGTGTGCCTTCAAGAAAATTTCTTGCAACTTTTCCGTCCGAGTTGTTTCCGAAATTTCCTGGATATACTCATATACGCTGTCCCATATATGGGGAATTTTTTTTTAAATCGGCACTTAGAGGGGTCAAAAAATGGTCGATTTTCAGAAGGGGAGCACACCTCCCAAGTGCGATTTTTCTTGTTCTTTATGTCATATAGAACATAAAAAACTTGGGGTACAACGGAATTGAGCTTTGTGACAAGATTTTACAAGCGCTTGAATTTTTAATATTTTGAAATAATTGAGCTTCTTACGCCAAAAAGCCAATAACTTCAAATGCTTGTACAACGCGTTTGCGGGGCTCAAAAGGGAAATGTCTGGGTATAAAATTGAAGTACAAAAACAGAGCTTTAATTTAAAAAAAAGCCCGATCGGATTGGTTTCTTAGCTTGAAAATGACAAGCATTTGAAAATAATGCAAAAATCTGATGTTAAACTTTGTTGTGAGCGTGTTGTTAAACATGATTTTTTTTTCTCGAGAAATATCACCTTAACGAAAAAATGTTGTAGAATAAAAAATGCTTAAAATTGCTCAAAGAATACGTATGAATTTTTCCAATTGTACAATTTTTGAAAAATTAAAAAATGGCTCAAAAATTTTTTAAAAAATTCATACGTATTCTTTGAGCAATTTTAAGCATTTTTTATTCTACAACATTTTTTCGTTAAGGTGATATTTCTCGAGAAAAAAAATCATGTTTAACAACACGCTCACAACAAAGTTTAACATCAGATTTTTGCATTATTTTCAAATGCTTGTCATTTTCAAGCTAAGAAACCAATCCGATCGGGCTTTTTTTAAATTAAAGCTCTGTTTTTGTATTTCAATTTTATGCCCAGACTTTTCACTTTTGAGCCCCGCAAATGCGTTGTACAAGCATTTGAAGTTATTAGCTTTTTGGCCTAAGAAGCTCAATTATTTCAAAATATTAAAAATTCAAGCGCTTGTAAAATCTTGTCACAAAGCTCAATTCCGCTGTACCCCAAGTTTTTTATGTTCTATATGACATAAAGAACAAGAAAAATCGCACTTGGGAGGTGTGCTCCCCTTCTGAAAATCGACCATTTTTTGACCCCTCTAAGTGCCGATTTAAAAAAAAATTCCCCATATATATATATACCTATATATACTTACGCACCGGAAGCGCATAGTGTACACGTCCATATCGGCGTCTCCCGAATCCCGCTTTCACGTGGCAACAGTCTCGCGGATCCCGTACAGAGTAGTAAAATTGCCGAGGCGCCCTCTCTTTAAAGCAAACACGTCTCGGCTATACGACGGCGGTGTGCGACCTCAGCTCGTTCTCATTAACCCAGATATTTACAGGTTGGCTGCGCTGCGAGCTTGAACTGCCGCGGGATAGGATGTAGATAGGGCGCATTTCGTCGAGCGCCCGAGCCTCTAAGAACCGAAGGAGAAATTTCATGCTCGCCGGACACTTGTATAGGCGGCGGCGCGGGCTCTTTGCACTTTTGATGCGAAAAAAAACTTTTGAGAGGAAGTCTTGCGTCGCGCGCGCGCCGAGATATGTTGAATTTTAAACGCGAACGAGCGAATGCCTCGTTCGAATCTCTAGAGTATATAGAGCTTTAAGAGGGTAGACCTAAATTGAACTTTAGAAAACATTATAATTTTGTTATAGTCGTAAAGTTTATGTAGTTAATTACAAGTACACCTCAAACACGTGCATAGTTTGGTACACAATTTTTTAACAATTCAAATTCGAATGTTGTCATTTTCGCAAATACTGCTATTTTTTGCAGACCTAATTCGGTCTCATTCCGTTAATAGGAAAGTACTTGTAAGGTAAGCGCACGTGCAGAGACGAGTGAAAAGATTGAACTTAATTAAAATAGTCGGCTAATTAAATAGGTCTCGAATCGAGTGACGATCTCCCGATGAAATTTCAAATATTGATAGGTTCGCGCGCTCGAGATCCGCGTACAATCGCCTGATGCGCATATCCCTCAATGCTGAGAGATAAGCTTCTGTAATTATAGATCTTCAATCAAACGTCGTAATCAGGAATAATCTTGAAGCTACGCATACACCACGCGATCTAAAAAATTATGATTGTAACTGGAAGCAAACATTTTTTACTGTTTGCGTCGAGAAACATTTGTTGCGAGTTTAGTATTTGTTTTGTCTAATTCAAGGGATATGTGTGAATTTTATATGCTTTAAAATACCAGAAGAGAGTCCCTCCGAATTTTTTGAATGTGAAAAGTAAAAGTGCATCAGAACTGAAACGTCAAACAAACAATATTCATAATTCTCTAAATAGATCACCATTGCAGCCTGAAAACCAAATTTTTTTAATCTATTATATGCAATCCAGTTTACAACTGTAAAGACTTTCTCATAGTTAATTCATGAGCTTAAAAGAGTACAATTCCGTAAAAGAACAGATGTATAGTTTGTCGTCAGATAAGAAGATAATCTGTAAAGACGTGACGTATACATAGATTTCCTATCCCTTTCTGATCCAAGGATTATTCAATACCCCCAAGGGCCCAGCCAAAGTCGCTTGCCAGTAACAGAGTACGAACTAAACCGCTCGAGAGCTTTCCATCAGAGGACTATAAATTAGCTCCGCTTATCCATTGAATTTTCAATATCCTTCGCCGGAATAAGGTCTCTCTCGCGGCGCATCAGAATGCAAAGTACTCGTAACAATTGAAATTCAAATAACAATTTCACGTAACCACCTTTTCGATAACACTTTGAAAAACACTTGCATAAGTACATGTAAAATTCTATGGATATATAATTTGATCCGAAAAAAATGTTGCAAAGTACAAGCCTATATTCATCTATGATTTCAAAAAAATATCATTTAATAACGCTTATGTCATCAGAATTCGAATATAACGGAAAATTTAACGAAACATAACATGAATTATGTTCATGAAGGAAACAAAATTAAATTAAACTGTATACGAGAAGTTGAAATTCAAGGTTGTGTATGTTGAAAATAGCTAAAAATCATAAAAATCTTATTTTTTCAAACTAAAAAAAATATGTTCATTATCAAGAAATTATTTTTAACATTTACTTATGCCAGACATTTTTTTGTTTGCTATTATTTTATAATAAATTAGATGCTACACGATTCAATCAATTGAAAAGAAATATCTTTCGATCAGTGATTCAAAATGATTGAAAATAAAATGCTTAATCAAATCTTAAATATGGATTATAACTCACCATGTAATAACTACTAGACTGAATAAAAAAAAGGCAACATTAATGACCAGAAATTTATTTAAGATGCGTGATACATATTATATTTTTAAAATAAGGATTACGCGCAAATATATGAATTTAAAAGTTTGAATTTCGTTACACGTGGTGGAAGTGAAGAAATTACAGTATAAAGTTTTCATTTCTTTCATCACTTAAAAAAGTTTCATTTTAAAGAACAAACATTTTCAGCAATTTTCCGAAACTTCTAAGAACACAAATAAAATATTATTTTGCTAGCATTCAAATAGCAGCACTTATTTAGTTTTTAAAAATTAATTAAACTGTGCAATATTTTTTTAATTAATGAGAAATATCATAACAATCCAGGTTTTGAATATATTTCTTACTGACATTTCCGAATTTGCATAAAGCTTGTGTTTCTATTTTTATTATTACAAATATATTTTACCTATTTATATCTGGATAATTTGTCTTGCAAAGTATACGGATAGAATTAATTTATCGCGATCTCTATAATGCTGAGGATAAAAGATAACAGTCACCAAATGATAGTAGTTCCATATAACTATAACAAATTTATGCTACCAAATCTCAATAAGGTATAATCACACTTTGCGTTATAAAATTCGCAATCGCGACGAAAGAGCTCAGCGCGTGGAGCTGAACAGTATAAAAGTGGTCTGCGATCGTTAAATACGATACTGCCTGGTTGGATAGAGGATTTTTTTTATTCGCCTGCATTGTCCGACCGCGCGCAATATACAACTTTTAAAATCGCTCGTTTCGCTTGGGTTTGATAAATTGAATCATCTCTCAATTTTTCCGTTCGCGCAATATCGCGATTAAAAAGTTCCCGGCGATTTTTTTTACGCACTTCTCGTTTGTTATTACTGTGCAAAAAAAATTATTAAAATTACATTTTCCATTTATCTAATGGCGCATATGCGCATTGATGCAAATCAATGCCCGCAATGCAAGTACAGCAACTCGAATATGCCGGTGACGGAGGAGAGAAAAAGAAATTTTACGAGATACCGCTGCTGCAGTTATAAAAATAACGAAACGCGCTCGATCTTCATATACATATATAGGTATACGTGCAAAGCTTGTACCATCAATGACGGCCTTATCGGGACGATCATTCTCCTTTCTGAAACAAAAAGCTCGTCGCCCGCGCGCGAAAATATATAAGTCCAACCCTTCGGAAATAATTTCCCTGGGCTCCTGATTGTATCTGCGCACCGCGGCCTCCGACATCGTTGACCTTTGCCCTCTCAACCACAGCCAGCCGCCACAAACCCCCCCACCAGAGAGGCAGTCGTGTGGCGTCGTTCCATTTCCGAAAGAGGGTCGAAAGTATATTCGTGTGCAGTGCGTCACTGTGTGTCTGTGCAATATTGTATAGAATATGCGCCAGTGCGTATAATAGTATACGCGTACAATCGTCCCACGTCGCTGACAGTTTGTGCGCGCATCTTATTATCGCGAGGACTGATACTGCGCGCGCGTATATATACTTATATGAAAGAAAGTCTTGACGGCCGCGTCAAAGTCTTGATTAGCTTTTATTATGATTATGCGTGTAAGTTAAAATTTATCGCTCAAGTTTCACGTAAACTCTCTTTGTTGATAAAGACTGTATATACTGTGTTACGTTTGATCGTCGATGGCTTGAGCTTATAAATGCCCATTAAATGTTTTGCTACATGGACCGATAAGTAACGGTGTATATAGCTGGGGTTAAATTGAAATTGCATGTTACCAAAAACCATTATTATCATTATTATAGTGTAAGGCTTTCTTTCCTAACATGGGCCGGTAATCAAGCGACTCGACGTGAATAATCCAGGTTAAACACAGTGTATACGCTGGGTTCTATATTTATGTCCATTATACTTCTTTGAATAATTAAATGCCTCGTCTATCTCGATTCAACGATTTGATAATTGTCGCACTAAGTAGTATATAATGACTCTTCTTTTCTTATCCCTGGGCGTGAGGAAGATGTACGTGACGGTTTAATGCATAAATTTTATTCTCTCCGCGATGCGCAATAAACGAAACTGTGACCTATATCAGGACACCTATACACTCCTAAAACTGGAATCAAAGTTTATGTTTTGGCCTGTGTATAAGTGCGAGCGCACGTATAGTGTATATAGCTCGTGGAAAGGAGAAAAAACGAGATGAAGAATTGAGGCCAGAGGTATTACAGTGTCCAAAACCCGACGTGTCACTCTCTTTCTCTCTCGCTATACAACCGCATCGACGAGAGTGTCTCACTGCGCCGTTTCCCGTGATTTCTGATTTGCGATTTAACGCTTAAATCTTCAGGTCAATACTGCCGCGCGAGTATTGGGGCTGAGTCGAGCTTCCAATTCGTGCGCGCGAGGCAAGGCAGAAAAGCCAAAAGCGGAGCGCTCGAATTTTCCAGCGAATTAAGCTCAAAATCTATACACTAGGTTTCTTTATAGAATAAAAACTGTATGGTGGAAATTAACTCTGTACGTATACGCGATAAATTGCGAAGCGGCTCGTGTATAATTAAAATCGGGCGGTGGGTGCGAGATCGCTGACTCGGATCTCGGCGATCTCGTTTAATTAATTAAACGCTTTCTTAATAATACAGTAGTGTACGTCGTCAATACTGTTTTATCTATCATGCCAATCTTCTTTATACTGTATAAAACGCAATTTTTCGAATAAATATTCTTATATTGTTAAAAAGATTTACTTAATTAAATATAGAAGATATACTTTTAAAGTACACTATTAAAAAAAATGTACTAATAAGTATATGTCATCACCCTTTAATCCATGCATTTATTTATATCTATAAATAACTGTAGGAAATTATTCCGTACTTTAAGAAATTTAATATAATTACCCTACTATATTATACTTACAGTTAAATGAGTGTAGTGTACGAAGTTTCATTGCTGCATTTTGTTCGGCAATACAAAGATAAAAATGTGATTGCCAATCGAAATCAAAAAATAGTATATTATGTAACGAGTACGGAAGGGGTTTATTTACAAAACGAGAGATTTACGAGCCGAACGCGAGTGCTGTAACGAATTTTATGAAAAAAAACCCTTTATGTGCCAGTTTCGTACAATATTTTATGCCACGAGAGTCTAAAAACAAGTAATGCGATTTTTATAGATTAAAGTGACTTAAATGTGACTTAAGTCGTTATGTTTGGAAAACACGATTAATAGTTTGTTACTATCTTTACAAACTATCTGCAAGAAGTTGTTTGTCATGCGGTTTATAAGCTTAAAATCACCACCCAGAGTGTGTTGAGATCTGTGCTTGGTAATGCTTGCATACGTATACTATACACCATCCATATTAGTTTAACTAAAGAACTGTAGCATATTTACCAACTTGTATTTGCCACCAAGTAAATTTAAAACGTTGGCTAATAAAAAAACCTTATAGGATCAAGGGTTTTACGAAAAGGTTTTCAAAGCTTTCGAATGCACTATTTAAGAAGATTTGAATTTTAATGTGATTTTCATGCATATTCATATAAGAGTTGAATTTACACTTAATCGAAATTCATGTTGCTATATATAAATTTACAAGAAAATTCATGTAAGTTTTAATAAAATAGTAATCAACACTAAACGAGAATCTGCAGTTTAGCATTTATATTAAAATTTAAACGTGCGTGATGGTGCCAAAGACATTGTGCATTTATATTAATATTGTTGTTTTTTTCTTTTTTCAGAACATCGACGGATACGACTTCGCGGAGAGGCGTTCTATCGCGAAGATGCTACGGCAGTGTCGAAATGGTCAGTATACTATCTACATTTTTCTTTATTTTACATCTTAGAGTCTAAATCTAAAGAAAAAAAGAAATTATATCGATTGTATTTAGTGTCCGATTGGTTGCCTGATTCGACTAATTAACTTGTTATTGGCCAATCGATCTACCGTGTAGTCACTATTTGTCTTAAAAGTTTTTAGATGGCGTGCTCTGCGGTCATATGACCATTGCGAGAATATGAATCACCATTAGCGTTCAGTTTCAGTGTGCTTAATTTGCTCTTGTATGTCAGTATGTATATCGATGGCCGAATAATCAGTAGTTTAAAATCCCATTCGTAAAACAATGAGAAACAAATGCACTTTTGCAGAGTTCGTTTCCAATAAAATAAAAAGGACGAATCAACGTAACCTCAAAGAATGAAATGTAAACATCCGATATCGCTGGTCCTGTTTTATTAAAAAAGTAGAGTATAGAACTCTATGGTACGACTCAGACACTGCATAAGAAAAGTGTATTACATGATAGAAGGAAAAGTTATGCTTGTTTTACGAGTTCGATAGTCGTAGATCTCCTGGAATGCAAACTGTACAGGTCGTCGCAGAAGTATTACATGTTCACGTGTGTTATTGCAGCTGCCGCAAATCGAGCAAGACGGGATGGACGGTCGTCGGTTCCGCGTCGAGAACGGCGACTCGCCAGGCGAGAAGGAGGAGGTCAGTATTGCGGTATTCGGTATATTAAACGTATGCAATGCAATCGATTGAACATTGCCTTATCGAGAGAGAGAGAGAGAGAGAGAGAGAGAGAGAGAGAAGAGCTGAGAGTTGTTCACCAGAAAAGTTGATCGTTTTATTCATTCGTGCGCTTTTATTCATAGAAAACTTGGATCTTTTCGAGAAGAGCTTGCAACGCTATACTGAATAAGACTGTCTTTGTCTGAATTAATGTCCGTGATACATAACTTCACGATGTATTCTTTCAAGAGCAATTTTTATTATGTAATGTATTGGTTTTTAATAGATATAGGGGATAATGGAGTAAATTCGCGGCTTCTAACTTCAAACTTAAAAAAGAAATCATTCTTTACCAAATTTTCCCAATCATAAGGTAAATTCATGAAGGGCCGGAATGATTTCAAATTCGTGCTCTAAATTTGATTTACGTTTATAATTGTATAACTCATTATTATCAAATAAGATGTAAGTATGCAGAAGAAAAGAGCTTTAATTTACGACAAAGGACGCTCATAAAAACTGCCTCGGTGAAGAGTTATGAGCATTTGATAAAAGAGATTTTTGTAACATAAAGCAATTTTCAGATTTTTTCAAATACTCGGAACTTTTTACCCAATTAGCGCTCATTTTCATTTGAGCTTTGTCCCGAATTAAAACTATAACTAACATCGAATTCATACAAAGCGTGATCAACAAATTACCTCTACATTTCCGAGCATGAATTTACCTCGAATTTTTTACGATTTTGCGATGGAACTTTAAAACCTTTGAAAGTAATGGTACGATGGTCTTGGAGAGTACTTGAAAAATGTAACGACTATAGTCCCAGCTGAACTAGTAAACGGACTTTTTTAAGACCTCACAGACACCAAACGGGGATCAAAATATACGAAATGTTGACGTTACAAAATCGAATCTTTTAATAATTTAATAAAAATTATGTACATAAACATTCGTATCTATCGTTAAACTAAAACTAAAAGATTTGCTTAGCGTTTAGAAAGTAATGACAATACAGAATGACCCCATTCTCTCCTATAGCAGAAATGAAAATTATATTTTATGAGAACTTATGCATAATTGAATAATAAAAATGATTTTAACGTAAAATGTTTAATTTAAAGTTATATGGCAGCATTACATGATTAATTTAAATTAAAATCTCCGTTATTTAACGAGTACTAATTATATATCGTTTAATTATTATTACTTTTGAGGTATCAATAAAGTTAACTTCTTAAGTTAACTTTCAGATCCAAAATGCTTTACGTAAAAATACCCTTTAAGTAGTCTGCGTGTTCGACTACAATTCTGAATGTCAAAGCTCAACTCTCGTCTGAATACTCGCAAACATTATAAGTCAATTAAGTAAGACGTAGGCTAAATGAAAATGAAAATTGTATTTTTCGTTACATCGCACACCAACATAAAACTCAATGCAAAGCTAACGACCCCTTTATCAACAATATTCACTGGCACAAATCATAACTTCCGCGTATAGATAATTCGAATAGCGATGTATTGTCCGGCGTTATTAATGAAAAAATTCTCGAACAGATGTTTGGCTCGCCGAGCACGCCCGTACTGGAGAATCCCGAGTACCAGACGCGCTGGTACTTCAAGTACTTTCTCGGCAAGTGTGAGTAACTCGATTCGCCCCTGGATTATAAATCTGATAACAATAATGTAGTAATAATAATAATAATAATAATCGCGTTCGTCGACTTGTCCCACAGTACATCAGAACTACGTCGCAGCGGACCACGAGAGAAACCCTCTATTCCTCTCGGTGGTCATCAGCGAGAGCGGCGATCAGTGTGTGCCTCATTACCGGGTGATACTTTGGCGACGAACGGTGAGTAGACCCGTCTGATAGCCTATAATGAATTTACGCTCGTATATATGACGTCCACTATATATCTCTGTATATTGCCACGCGACTTGTGTAGGGTGCGCAGAAAATATCCCTGCCCTACTCCAGCAACAGATCCATGACCGTCAGGCAGATACTTAGGTGAGAGAGAGGGTGGAAGGAATAAAAATAGAATTTATAAAAATAGTATTAATTGATGTTGTTCGGATTGTACGGATTGCGATGGGCACAACTCGGTTATAGTACATGAGAATATTGACACATGTCTGAAATTGTGAACGAGTACAGAATTTTTTTTTTAAATCGTCATGCACTCCCAGCGCTTCCCGCTGAATTTATTTTTGGATATCTTTTTATTATAATTATAACATTTTCAGAGTTACTGAAAAACTTCGAAATTTAATTGAACGATTTTTTAATATTATTTTTGTGCAGTACTCCTGGTGACTTTTTTATTATAATTTTTCTGTACTTCTATTTCTCTGAAAATTTTGTTCGGTGTTTTACGTTTATTTTCGTATGTTATTTTAAACTACCCTACTAGTAATTGAATAAACAGTTAAATAAGTAAATACACATTTATCAGTTTGTCTTCTATGGAGTTAGTCTCAAATAAAAAAAACCGAAACATACTATACTCTTCGTAAAGAATGTAAGCTGCAAATATGATCTGTATATACTATGAAAATTTAATCTGCACAAATAAATTAATACAAATTGTAATGTGTGAAATCCGAAATGTACATTCGAGAGATAAGCTTGCATCGTCGGAATCCTCGCAAGCCGAACATTTGAATAAAATACAATACGCGGCAACATTTGCATTTACACCGTTGATAATATCTACTCGTTGGCTGCAGCAATTACTTCGGCATAGAAAAGCTCGACAAGGCGCCAAGGGAAGTAGTTTCTCCAGAAATCCAGAAGGTACGTCAGTTGCATTTACACGATCAATAAGCGCTTCTCGCTGTGTCTGTACACACCTGTGCGGCACGTATACGAGTGGGGAAAAAAATGTTTTTCATTCCTCTTTCAGGACCTGCTGCTCCTGGAAGAGCAGGAGGGATCGGTCAACTTCAAATTCGGCGTGATCTACGCCAAGGAGGGCCAGAGCACGGACGACGAGATGCTGTCGAACGGTATATTATACGCGATATACACATAAAATTGTCTGTTTACACTACGAATATTGTCGAAATTGCGTGTAAAAACTTAATCCCATTACTGCGCAGAGACGGGCAGCCCCGAGTTCGAAAAGTTCCTCGAGGTACTGGGTCAGAAGATCCGACTGCGAGGCTGGGACAAGTACCGCGGCGGTCTCGACGTTAAAGGTGAGCCCGAAAATCCGCTTTGACCTGAATTCTAAGCTGCCTCTCTCTCTCTCTCTCTCTCTCTCTCTCTCTCTTTCGCGTCGCGTTATATATACAAGAAGATGCGCGCAGCGGTTCGATGCCGATGCGTAAGAAGATTTTCAGCTGCGCTCGCTTTTCGCTTTCTCTCTCTCTCTCTCTCTCTCTCTCTCTCTCTCTCTTTCGCGCCGCACGGGAAAGAAAAAACGCGAGCCGAGCTAAATAACCACCTTCCACCCGCGCGCTCGCGCCCCCGCATCCAAATGTACTATTAACGTATTTTCCCCTCTCGTTTTGCCGGAATAGCTCTCGTGCCTCGGCGATGCACACTGTACACCTTACCCCGCGGGTATTCTGCTGTTTTCAAAGAAAGGTTTACAGCGCCTAAGTATATGTATATATGCGCGTAGACTACGAGAGTAGCCGTGTAATTCTGTGTAGGTATTACTCGTAATTCGAGCCTCGTCGCAAATCATCCGAAAGCAAATGTATCGGCTTTAAAAACAGCGGAATTGCAATGCGGGCGTTTCTATACTCGGATCATTATGCTCATTAGGAGCAATAGCAAGCATTTTTCGCGCAAAAAGCTGAGATACGCCGGTCAATAAGCTTTTTTTAATTTATGCGCGTGTGCACGACGAGTTCAGGCGATATGACGGGGAAGGATAGCATATACACGGTCTACGCGGGCCACGAGGTCATGTATCACGTCTCGACGATGCTGCCGCACTCCAAGGACAATCCCCAGCAGCTGGAGCGCAAGCGCCACATCGGCAACGACATCGTCAACATCATCTACACGGACGACCCGAGCCTGCTCGACACTTTCAATCCGAACTGCATCAAGAGCCAATTCACCCGTAAGCGCTTGCACAAACTTTTTAACAGTATATTGTCCATCGTCTATTGTACAGTTTGAACAGCGTTAAATTTAGACTCGTGCAGGGAAAATCTCCCGGAAGATTACTTTGGAAATAATGATCGAAGTTTATAATTGGATTCACGCGTTTTTTTTTAATTTCCCGCCATTTTTCAAAGCCCATCGGGTCGTGTTTAAGGCCGCTTCAACGTGGCAGCTTTCCTGTGTTTTAAGATGAATCTCCAGTGATCTTTGCTGGAAATCGGAATTATTTTTCTTTTCGTTCAAAATTAAACCAATCTCTGTTTTAGTATGCATGTAGCAAAATATTGTAAGAATTCTACATTTAAAATTAAACGCGACTCTTTGTACCAAACTAGTACGAAAAAAAGCTTTCTCGTACCTTTAGTTTGGTAGAGTATTTTTTCGTAAGAGAGACTCAATAAAGCAGCGAAGGTACATTTTGAAGACAGAGGTAGAGTAAGAGAAAACCCTTTTTCTTCCAGAAACTTTCATTTCGACTACAGCTATAAACATTTTTTTACGGAAATCCTGGTTCTATAAAATATCATTTATAAAGATTCAAAATAGCTCATGCACAATGCATATCAACGAATACTTCTGAAAAGTCTTCTAAAACCTTTTGAAAACAGTTAGCATAGAACGCAGAATTTATTTCTGACATAAGAATTAAAAGGAAAATTGTCAAATCGTTAGAAATAAACTTTAAAAGTGAGTGTCATGTATAGCTCTAAAATTCAAAGATCATAATTGTTTATATATTATTTTACGACAGCACTCGAGTATCGATGAACGTATATGTACTGAAAATTTACAGAAAACCATCTTTTTTTTATCATTATTATACGATCCCATAGTACCCTTACGTTTGGAACGACAAGTCAAAAACTAAAGTCATTCAAGATCCACCTAAAACGAGAATTTCAATAAATTTGAAAAATTGAAACTACTCCAAAATTAGGAGGCACGAAGAAACTACTTTGAAAACACGATGAATCAAAGAAAATCATGAATTATCACGCAGACGTGTTCGCCGTGGTGACGAGCGAGCCTAACAGCGAGGAATCGGATGGTGGCTGGCGCATCGCCATCTACTGCGACGAGAACGTGCCCCTATTCGGGCCGAGTCTGCCCTGTCCGCCGGTCTTCGACGACGCAAACAACTTCCGGGAGTTCTTGCTGGTCAAACTGATCAACGGCGAGAAGGCCACCTTCGATACGCCGACGTTCTCGCGCAAACGCGAGCGTACCCTCGATTGTTTGCTTCGCGACATGTACCAGGAGCACAGCCAGGACACCAAGAGCAACGTTAGTTCTTCTTCTTCTTTTTTACAACGGATCAAATTTTTCATTAATCTTGGGTACTGCATCGCGATGGAAAATTGCGTACTATTCGAAAAGAAAAGCAATTGCGATTTTTTTATTATCTTATCTGTGCGACTGATTAAAGTATTGCGCAGAATTAGTTGAAAGAGAGTTGTACAAAATTCAAATGTAAATTCTAGTTTTGCACCTCTATATGCATTTTATAATATGAAGCTCATAAGTTGCGCACGTGTCCACGTATATCAATATTTCACGAAACCGCAGCATTTGCATAATGTGTCAAAGTCATGAAATTCCGGAGCGAAAGGTATAACGGATTCGTGGCTTTTATAATATTCTTATTGTTTTTCCCTCCGCAATCTCCTGGCGGGAAATGAAATTCTAAATTGACTTTTAAACCCTCGTAAAAGTTCAGCTTGAATTCCGGTGTAACCCGTAATGGACGTGGAGTATCCATATGAATTCTAATTTACGTAGACGCACGAATATGAAGCATTAAAATTACCTGTCACTCGCATGAATATTGAATAGTTATATCATAAAATTTAATAGAACGCATAATTCCTGAAAATTTACTCAATTCGTATATGTCGAATTCTCCAAAAAAAAAATGTACTTTTTTCTGGTCTTAAATTCGAAAAATTTTTTTTAAGCTAGAGCTTTCGCACCGATCGAACTTTCTTCTGTTATTCAAAAGATGATTGAAAATGCCAAAAACATGCGAAAAGTTAGTGGTAACCATTTTTCTGAGCCATTTTACGTTTTTTTTTTTACCAAAAATTAATACGTCAAAATACTGGAATAATAACAACTAGGAATATTCTTGAGACACAAATAAAATTTTGAATCACATTATAACAATGTACAATAAATGAACTTTCCTTTTAAAAAAATTATCCCAAATTCGATGCTTTGATTAAAAGTATAAAAAATAATAATAAAAATCCGAATAGACATTTCTTACTATCTTTGATTTGCAGATGAAAGTCGATCGGTTCAAAAGCTCTACAGCTTAAAACAAAGTTTTTCCGTATTGCGTAGAGCAAAGAAAAGCGCATATTTTTTTTGTCGAATTCGACACATACACATTACAAGATGACAAAGAGAAACTGTTGTCGCGAAATGCGCAGAACATGCTGAACCGTCGCGCCCTGTCGGACGTAGTGGAGACGCCGGGGCGTCGGCGAGAGGAGACCCGAGCCGTCGAGATGGTCCGGGTGGGTCAGGCGCTGAAGCTCGAGGCGATAGTCCACGGCCTGGCGCCGACCTCGATGGCGACCGTCGGCCCGCTCAAGCCCCGGCCGTGGGAGCCGCGCTGCATCTACCCGGACTTTCCGCACGAGGTCGTCTGCGGCGACGTGTGGGCCGAGGGCCGGCTCATCCTGGCGAGCGAGCACGGCACCTACCTCCTCGAGGACAACATGTCGCATCGGCTCCTCTTCGACAAGAGCGTCCAGATGAAGCAGCTCGACGTCATCGAGCAGCACGGCATCCTCCTGTTCCGCGCCGGCGACAAGGGCAAGGACTGCAACGTCCACGTCTTCCGGCTGAGCGAACTCGAGAGCCAGGACGACGAGCAGCAGTCGCAGCAACAGCAGCAGCAGGAGGAGGAGGACGAGGAGGAGGAGCAGGAGCTGGCGGCCGGCAGTATGCTCAGGAGGAGGATGAGCGCGAGGACGCGCAGCCACGCGAAGCTCAGGAAACTCGATCGCACCAAGGGATGCCAGTTGTACAGCCTCACGAGACCCGGCGGCTCGCATCTCAGAATGGTGAGTCATCGATTCATGCGCTTGTCTTGCAAAGCTTTTCTGGGGATTAAGTGCGAAAAATGAGAAATGTATTTGTGCTTACAGAGAGAAGCAAATTTTAGTTTTTTCTTCTTTGCAATGTTCTCACGTGCGCAAAAGTTACTCGAAAGTTTAATTGCAATCGTTTATCTTGAAATTCTTCATTAAACTTTCATTGAGGATTCATTAAAAACGTGAGACTGCAGGATTTGTAAATGCTTATCTAACAAAGTTAACCGCAATATATTTTTAAAGTCGCTAATTAGTTCTTTTGTAAAAAGTGAAAATATACATTGCATGTAATTAATAATAGTACATCGTTCGAATTGAAGGTCGCTACATTATTTGTATGCAATTAATTTAAATTTAATATTCATCGATTTTTGAAAGTTATTGGTTGCTATTCAAGAAATTCCCATTTATTCAACCTGCAGTCGTTGTGAAGAGTTCTCCGGAGTACAATACAACTTGTGAAGAGTTAAATGTACATTAAAGAAAAAAAAACTATTGTAAAAGCTTAAATCGTTAATTTAATTTAATTATTTAAATTAATCAAAATAATTACAAATAATAAAATTCTTTCTCTTTTGATACGGATTCTTGTATGAATGGCTAATTTTGAAAAGTTTTTCTAGTAATTAACGAGTTAAAAGTCAAATATTATTTCAATAGTATAAAATACACATCTCTATAACTTGTCTATACTTAATGTATATCTTATACATGATCCAATTTTTACTCTTTAAATGCATCTTACATATCACAATATATGTATATACATCGATTAAACGTGTAAATTAGTTGCACACGTATGCACATAAACTGTGTTTACTAAAAACCGTGTTTACTAAACAGTATTTCAATAGGTACTTTTTAATATTTATATAGTTGTTCTTATCGTTACCAATGTCGTTGTTACCGACCTCGTGTCCGTCATTGACCTTGTCTTCGTCATCGTCATCGCAATCATCTGCTTTAATTATCGATTTCAGTGTTAAAATTTAAATTATCAGATAATAATTCTAAATTATCATCGTATTCGTATCTAAATTATCATCATCACGACCAATTTCAGTTTTGTCACGTATACTTGTATCGTCTTGTTGTTTTTATTCGTATAATTTGTTTTAAAAAACCATCGCCTTTTCATAAAAGGCATACGTAATCCTATCCTGTGTAAGCTATCTATCAGATCTTACGTGCTTGCTTTTTCTGCAGCATCAATGATAAATCTAATAAAATATATGAATGGCCTAATCGATGGTCAAAGTAATTCAATGCGCGAATGTTTCGATTTGATCGTTTCATTTTTCATAATTGTACTTTCTATTACTTTTAATCAACATATTACTAAGAAATGATTGTAAGTAAGTAAATTGAATTTTTGATAGATTGATTTCTGTTGCTGCGTGTAATGGTTGTTATATCGATCATATGTCAAACTGTATCTTCCACGGACTGTGAACAAATCACGTAATCAATTTTTGATATATTTAAGTATTTAATTGAGAGTACTTTACATGTGTATTGATCAACAATGTATCTTTAAAAATTTGACATTTCTTCCGCATTTTCTGCTGTATAATCTATGATAGATTGCAGACACAAATTCACTTAATTATTTTAAGCTCTTATTGAAGTCTTATTACACGTAAAAAACGGCTCAGGAGATGTAGCAAAATAATTTTTTTTTTTAATTTTAAAACCCCAACAACTGAATTAATTTTATAGATTATAGCATGTAGAAAAATAATTAATTATTCATCGTAATTTCCCACGCAAAGTTATTATAGATTTTATCGCTTACAATAAACTAGATCATAATTTAAAAAAATATATATAAATATGCATTTTACGTATATAAGAACGTACTACTATTTTAAAGTATATATTTATAACCGCGTTTGATAAAATAATAAACGAAAGCTTAATTTAATTTTCATTTTTAAATTTACCGTATAAGATAAGCTTTCAATATTTAAAGTTTGCAAATTATTTTTCCCTTTTAAAATCAACTCTCTCTACTTTTATATAAATTAATAACTTATTCAATTTATTTAGGAACCATTTATTTCTCGATTATTTTCCCGTAGACCGTAATATTAAAAAAAAGTTTGACGTGGACGTATCGATTGTCAGAATCTTGGTGAGGCTTTTAGTTCCAGAGCTATTACTTACTCGCTCCATTCATTTCGTGATTTACAGGGACAAGTAACTGTTTCCAATTCCGGCTATTATAGTTCTTTCAACAGCTGACTTGCACGCCAATGGAATTCACTGCCTGCCGAATCAATTATTGTTAAACAGTCCCTTATACAGCGCAGCTCAGTTTGGAATTTTAAATTTTTTCCACAATGCAAATTTATTTTATTTAGTAGAAATTACTGCATTAATAATTGTCTGACGATACATGATACGCATCGCATGTTCAGTGCGTAGCGGTGGGCCGGCGTCTGAGCGTGCTGCAGTGGAAGCACACCGCCGCGTGGACGGCGTGGCGCGCGGATGCCGACACGGACACCGTCGACGGGTTCAAGTTGCTGGGCGAATTCCAGGCGAGCGAGGCACCCACGATAATGACGATAATTGAGAGCCAGGAGCCCGGCCGCGAGTGGATGATCTGCTGCGGTCTGCGGCACCACTATGAGCTCATCTACCCCGACGCTGCACCGAGAAGTTTGCACCTCGAGGCCACCGTCAAGCCGCATCTCGTCGCTGCTCTCGACCTTTGCGAGGATGAGGAGCCCGAGCTGCTGCTCTGCTATAATAGTCAGTTACTTCCTCACTTTGTCTCTCGTTCTCTTTCTCTCTATACTCACGCGAAAGCTTCAATTATAGATTTTCAAAAACTGCCACTTCGTCGTGTAGCCCGCAAATTCAAACTTATCGAGCTGCAAGACTGCTGTCTATGCATATTTTAGAAGAATTCGTTTAAATTCTATTGAAAAGTCGAATTTTCAATTGCGGCATAAATTTGCTTGTAACTAAATAAATAATTGAAGCTTTTAATAATCCATCATTTTATAAATAAGTTTTATATTAATACACCTGAATAAAAAAACTTTATAAGCTTAAACATTTTAAATTATCGAGATTTAGATATACTTAAAATATTGTAAAATAATGGATGACGATATAAAATTGCTTGATTTGTTATAATTTAATTTTTATTATTAATTGTAAGCATTTACTTTTTACTTATTTTTTACTTTGCCTCGTCAATGCCCTTAAAAAGTATGCTCCCAAAAATACGCTAGCACCTGCAAGTAATCGAAGAACAAGTTTATCAAGCAATTTTGATAAAAAAAACTGTAAAAGTAATTTATTCCAACAGCTTTTACAACTCGCCTAGCAACACAGTAGTTAAACAAAATATGTAATCAAACAATATCCACGGCTTTTGTACTTATTCGTTCTGTGTTCGAACAAAGAATAGGTTCTTTTTATACGACTCAAGGTGTTCGTACTCGAAACACCATCAAAATTTTTTTTTATTCGACTTTCGATTACTTGTTGTACGAGTTTACTATACATCCACCGTGGTCTCCAACGTCATAAAAATCGTTTTCTCAAAGCGAAAATAATCCGAAGAACTATATATCAGAGCTGAGGACACGTCGTGTTCAATGTCGTTTCGATTTCTACCGTATCCCACGTCGTTCACCGTAAAACTAAAGCCAGATCAAGAACTGGGTTGTTCGCATCAAGATTCTGTTATATTTTCGGCCTTTTACAGTCCCATTTCCCTGTTACTCTCCGATCGATTCGTTTACAGCAAAGATACTAAATCAAAGGAGTTAAGTTGATCCTAAGTTACTGTCCAACCGTCAAACGAAACCTTCAAAGACTTATTTTCCGCGACTTTTATTCAAATATTCAGTCCGTTAATCATGCGAGCAAAACAATAAAAAATAAGATCACTTAAAATAATACATAAAAAATGTCTCTCGACAAGAAGCATAACTCTAAGTCGAGATTATGTATATTTACGGTAGTTGTGAAACCATTTAGAATATGTACAGCTGTCGAAGTTTCCCAAGTTTGCATGTCGAACAAGAGGTACTTATCTTGCATCGTCAGTTATCCTTGTCTTGATCAGAAATGCTAAGTAGAACGACAAATCTTTGAAATGTTGATATTTAATCGATAAACCTGAATCAAACTTTAATGAGTACATGGCTATACGTCAACAACTCCTATAAGGAAGAAAAAAAATCAAACTTTGACAAGCATGTTAATGGTACAAGGAAAACTATAGAATTCTTAAACTCATCGTACTGATTGAATTGGATTTCAATGTGTACATTTTGAATCAAGAAATATTGGCTATAATAATTGAATTGTTTAATCATCGGTAGATATTTGAAATATTTATTTGAAAACGATTAGCACTAAGTATCACAATAATTAAACACATGATTATTTATTATGATGAATATCAAGCATTATTTACCACTTATTGTATAAAAGTGTAATATTATTTATTTCTCGGTCAAATAAGATAAAAAATAATATTAAAAATACAAGCAATTATAACAAGTCTTTTGTACAACAATAAAAATGAAAATGTTCGTATACAATAAAAAAAATGTTTGATTTTAAGATACGTGTCACTTTCAAAAACTATCGGATGAAAACGCAGCGCCAACGGAGTTTGATTTCAACTGGAACTCGGTACCAATTGCTGTCGGCAAGTATAATTTAATATTTGTACAGAAGCAGTACTAAATGATTATCTGATAACGGCAAATTGACTTCCGCAACAGCCTGTGCCTTTCCGTACGTGATAGCCTTTACGGCCGACACAATGGAAATCCGACTGATCATCAACGGTAATTTAGTGCATACAATAGCGATGCCAAATCTCAGTCTGATAACGTCGAAGCAAGACATATTTTTCGCCTCCACGGCTCCGGAATTCTTCTCCCTGAAGTTGGACAAGGAGGACAGGAGCCACAGTCCACCGTCCTCGCAGTCCAGCATACAGAGTTCGTATCATCTATCGTTATTATTTACTGCACAATTTTTTTTTTAATTCAGCAAAAGTAAATAGCATTATCTTCACCCTAGCTGCAGCAAGAGAAAATATAAAACCTATTTCTCGATACTACTAAAATTAGAAATATTTTTTTAAAAAAACTTTTCTTGAAGCTATAAATATTATGAAAAAGGAACTTTAGATAAACTTGTCAAAAAAGTAGGATACGTAACAAGGGAAACGGGCAATTTCACGCTGGGCTGCTAACATTTGTAGAGACGTTTTTGGGCCATAGGAAAATCATCGATAGAAAAATGATTCGCGCTCCCACCTCACCCTCCCCTTCCGAGCTACGAAATTCAATTTTTCACACCCTACTCGAGAAGTATGACAATAATCGTGTATAAAATAAGCAAACGGAATCGGTATTCTTTTAGGTCAGTCGATTCTGATTCTCTTGTGTAATGATAAATGAAAAATAAGATTGTAGGAAGTGCGAAATAAAGTTCCTCGTGAAAAAAGAATTGAGAGAAAATGTAAAAATAATGCAAAAACAAGAAAAACAATTCGCGAAAATATGGGCACGTCGTCGGTCAGAAGTTATTTGCACATTTTGTAGACACCGCAGCCAAAAAAACGATGGAAATGCAGTCGTGTATTCCCACCGCAGCTGTAAGGAACGTTAGAAATGGCGCATATACTTCAATCTAATAGCTGCGAAATTCGCTCGTAGCGGATTTCCGATGCAAACGGAACGCGGGACGGAGTAGAGCATGTCCTACACTCCATCTCCCGAAGTAGAGAAAATACAGGGTCGGAGCACTCGCTGTAATGACGGACAGAATCCTAGATGCAAACAAACGTCCCGAGTCTTCTCTTTCTCTCTCCCTTGATAAAGCACTGTGCGTCAGTATAACAATAATAGTACGGCGTACCCGGCCGCGCTCATGTTTATAGCCTTGTATTTATTCCCAATGTGGCTGCATTTTTACTTATTTCCTCACGATGTCATTCCCGATGCCCATAAAACGAATTTAAATTGACTGTCCTAGAAAGCTTGCGAGTTCGTTCGCTCGACTTTTTTTATACGCTCAGGATGTTGTAAAATAAGAAAACGGCGTGGCAACGAGGACACTATTTTAAAAATGTATAGTTTCGGAAGAAAGTACCGTCGAAGCTTATTTTACGATTATACAGTGTATCCATGAAAAACGCGCAGATCAACAAGAAGCCACTGTCCCGATATAATTCATTAGATTGAATTGGGAACCTCTTAAAATCGTAATGCGTTGAAATCCGGGCTTTCATAATGCTTGTTTAAGCTTTAGGCACTGCACGTTTGAAATTTTAAGGTGTGAACGGGCTTTGCGAATGTGTCCCTGTATATCATTGAATATTTTTGAATTAATATTATTTCATTTTTATAACAATAACCCGCCGGGCAATAAGTAAACGTAAACGTATGCAGTCCGTGAAAAAAATCTATGCGCAATAATTGCCGTTTCTCCAACTCGTCCGAGAATACTCTTGAGACCAACGACTTGTATAGGCATAGGCCAGAATAAAATTCTATATGCTAATCTTGATCCCCCCTCGTCTAAAAAACGTTTGCAGGCAATCAGGGTGACGCGCGGCCGATGCGAATCTACCGCATACCGCTGCAGACGCTGTCGCGCACGAGCGTGAGCAACTGCAGCCAGCGTCGCTGCCCGAGCCCGGCCGAGCCGGAGATCAGCTCGGCGCCGCCGCTGCTGGCGACGAGCCCGACACCCGAGAGCTGCGGCTCCGCCAAGAGCTCCCACTTCCTCAGCGCCGAGCCCCAGCAGCACCGCATGCTCAGCCGCTCCTGCAGCAGCAGCCCGACGCCCAGCCTCGGCGCCTCCATCACCAGCTCGTCCAGCAAGTGAACGGCTTCGCGCACGATGCAGTATGCGTATGTCGATAACGTTGTCGATAATCTCGTCCTCACACGACACGCGCCTCCTGCTGCAGGAGAGCTTACATCGTACGAGAGAGAGAGAGAGAGAGGAAAGCTTCGGGCGGATCTTCGTTTTGCCCGCTAGATATAATGTCTGATGTACCTGTAATGCGCAAAAGGTATGTGTACGCGCACTCGAGTGTGCAGCTTGTAATTTCGCGCGCTGGAATGTGACGCGCGCGTTACATGAATCACGCTGTCTTCGGTATAATGTACATTGCCAAGCTGCTATTCGACTATATATATAATCGAGAAGCCTCGCCCGACGAACATGACTGTGTCGCCGTTCGTTTGCTGTATGTGTGTATATCTTCCATGGCGATTCGATTACCATCGTACCTTATCTTACGCATATAGCTTAATAGCTTCGATCGAGTCTTCTGTTCTATATCAATTGCACGCAGACACGCGCACACAGACACACTGCAGAGACACGTACGCGTATACACTTTGACAATTGTGCTGTTCGTACGTTTTGCGCGATATTCTTTGGGCGGTCAATTGAGCGACGAGACCTGCACACCGGTGCCAAACGACCAGATCGAGTCATTGGCGATACATATAATATACATACATATATACATATACGCATTGATGTGCGGCGTAAACCAAAAGTTCTTTGTAGATTCTGCGAATCTTACGCTGTATACTTACCATGTAAATGTTCGACGACTATATTGTGTGCACAGCTCGGACAAACTTAATTTTACGGATCATAATTATATCTTGTGTACATCGCACACATTATCGCGCGTACGGCACAGACCTCCTAATAAACACTTTAGGATAGCGAATTAATTAATTCACGTATACATATGTATTCGCGTGTTCGCAGTAAAGTATAGCTGAATAAATACAATTTATTGTTGAAACTGTAGAGACGTTGGGCCGTATTGCAGTTATATTGTATATCAAAGAAATTCTGAGGAAAAAAAAACACGTTTAGTTGTAAGCGAGTTGTACGAAGTCGTTTTAAGATGTATACGTCTCCGATTATTTTTTTTTTCTTCTCATCTTATAAGCTCTTTAGTCGTGCAGTCGTATAAGCTCCTTTATTTATGCCTCCGGATATAAAATATCAAACATTCTAGTATAAGAGAGGATTTTCTTTAAATTATGTGGCAGGATGTTTTCCTAGTTTAGCAAACTTTTTCATTGAATATTATTTTCGTTAGGATCGTTTGTGCAGCTGAATTGTTAATTACATAATATACATATATAAATATTGTGAAACAGGAAAAAATAATGTTTCATCCTACTCTAGCGTAAAAGAGATAAATTTGCACAAGTTCGCGTCAAGTTCAAATTAATCATTGTCCTCGTTGCGCTCGGTATTGATTCTAATAATTAATTACACGTGCATATTCAGGTCCTTCTTCATGCATGAAAAATGAATAGGAAATAATACAATGTATTTTCGAGTCGCGTGTTATATCTATAAACGTCATGTAAAAATGTCAATTAAAAATAAACATCAGTAAAGATATAAAATTTTAGAAAGTGGCTGTTACTTTTCAATGGTAAAGGTAACACGCGGGTTAGCAATTAATCAAAAAAAAAACGTGCTATTTTTCATCCGCTTTTCATGTATAAATATAGTGGCCTAGCGTATGCGCGTAAAAGAATAGAAAAAATCTTTTCATATACATATATATGATTGAAGTGTTGCACAAACTCATTCGCATGAATATTAAGGGGGTCTCACAGTCAATTAAAAGACAGCACACGAAAACGAATTAATTGATTTATAACAAAGAATAAAAGCACAATACACATTGCTACATAATAACTGACCTGTGCGTCGTAATTATTTTTAACATTTTACAAAATTTCAATTTTGAATTGCAATACATCGACATCAACAATAATTGGTTGAATGTGGATTTTTTCATTAAACTAACTGCGTGACCCCCCTAACAAATTATTCCATAAACATTCCAACAGAAAAAAAAATTTTTTGAAAGTGATTAAAAATGTGTCCCACAATTCTGTTCAATGCATATAAGATTATCAAAAATGCGTAAAAGTGAAAATGATGAATCATCAATTCTACATGCACGTATGGAACCATTTTCAATTACTTTAATTTATATTTTTTTTTCTCTCAACGTTATTATGTATGCTTCAAACAGTTTTCCCAATCCAATTAAAAAATTTATATCTCCTTCTTAAGTTAACAACGTGCTCTATGCAACCACAGTAGATCGTAATGTTCCGTCGTTTTCGCCGCGTCTCTAATCCTCTTGAATTCTTCGATGCTGTGCTATAGTCGCACGTAAGTGTATGCATATAGGCACTCGGGTAGTGCATCTGCGCCGATAACGACCTTACAGTCGATAGTATGCTCCGATGCGCTAATCGACTGGTACATGCCTGTACAATACGATTACTTATGAAGTTTTCGAGGAATTTATTTAACAACAAAAATACTGAATCATTGTTGTTTGAGTGATCAAAAAATTTCAGCTCTAGAACTAGAGATATATATATATATACATATATACGAGAGAAAAATGTATAGAAAAATAAAAAGTATTCAGCGAAGAGTTTAATCAACGTGTACTTCAAAAACACGAGAAATGAACAACGGGATAGTTCTGTTTTCCTAGGAAATTCGCTGAATGGTATTTTCATGGTGTTAAATATTTTTCCAAAAGAAAATTAACATGTTCCAAAGAAGTTTCAAAAAAGCTTGTGAAAAAGAAAGAAAGAAAATAATGGAATAAAAAAAATAAACTTAAAACTTACTAAGATTTTTATGTTTCTTGCGCACCTTCCCTCTATTTTCCTAACAATACCAACGCCAATGTACTAAAGTTTTTTAAAACTATATTTAACAATTATAGTATCGGTGCGAATTATTACAACATTTTATATAATTTTTCTAAAAACTTTTTATTTTATTACTTAAAAAAAAGAAAATCAAGCAGTACGAGATCAATAAAAGTATGTAATAATTACGAAACTGTGCACATCGACTTTCGGTTACTGGATTTTCGTTTCGAACCATAATGTCGGAATGGGAGGAGCGATGAAGTCTTAGCCGGCATACTGTTGTACTTGTGGTTGCACTTAGTCATACCTAATAAAAAATTGGTTTCTTAAATATCGGAATAATTGTATCAAATGAAGTTAAATTTTTTATTAATGCCAATTCTGGAGTCTTATCATGCATGTATAACAATTCTTTAAATCATAATTATTTTACTTTTAGATTTAAAACCACCATTCAATTTAATAATTTTTAAAAACATGAAAGTTACAAGTAAACTATACTTAACATAAACTTTTCGAAATTATAAAGATTAAGCCGATTTTTTAAACGTTGGAAAGAAAACGTATAATCGCATTTATATTTTGGTTTTTATGAATATAATTTTACATGCACCATAAATCTCAAAAGTCCGAATTAAATTATGAGTGTTCCAAAACAAATCATGCTTTTTTTCTCTTGCGGGTCAAGCAAAATGAAAAAAAAGTAACGTGGATTTAATACGTGTATTAACAGAAAATAAAATGGAACACTTTTAAAGTTATATAACTGAGGAGCCAACGTACTTTTTATGTTTATATACAGCAAAACAACAGTCTTTATATAGGTTCATTATTTACACCTTACGAAATTGACTACTTATCAGACTCGCACTAATTACAGATATTAATTCTTGTTAGTCTATCTCCGGAAGCCATCAACTAGATAACATTCGAACACTTAATCGGACACTTGACCATTATTAAATAACTTTTTTCCGGTATTTTGAACAAACAATCGTTATTATTCTTCTCGCACATATTGTGACAAGACCAATACTTGGAATCTTTAAAACATTAAGCAACAAGCTAATTTTTTTGAAGTTAGAATAACGAATACGTAACATTGTTATTAATATATCCGTGTAAAAAGTACAATGTCCCCTTAAAATTGCAATTTTTAAGTTAAATAGAATTATATAAAATTTGTAATTCATACTTACTTAAAGCTCATAATTTTAAAGCGTTCATTCGCCAAATGCTAAATGCCAGATAACATTATATTGTTTCGAATTTTGTTTTCATTTCACTTGCAGTTTTTCGTTATTGAAAATACATTACTTTATTAAAAAAAAAGTAAATAAAGCAGTCAGCGATTGGATGTCAAGAGTGCACAAAATCCAGTTGTGTAATAATATTCATACCAAACCAGAAAAAAAATTTTTTAAAAACAGTGCATTGCGCATATACCTTATTTCATAGTAGGTTAGAAAGAAAACATCACTCGAGTCCACTTGTGTTGACTAATTAATAAACTTTATTAAAATAATAACAATTAATCAATTGTTTATCTTACTCAATATCCCACTGGAAATGATATCGAATCTTTTACAAAAAGACAAAGGAAGAGAGGAAAAAAACGTAAAAAAGTACCCGACTTTCAGCCATCATGGTATATTCTTTACAATATAACACTCGTTTGGAATGCATCTCGGTCATGTAAGAGTAGTGCCCGCACCTACGACATTAGTAATATCATTCAAATCAAAAATTGTCTCTCCGTTACCCAGAGACAATTATTTATGTACAGATTGCAACATTTTCATACGATACCATTTACAAATTTTTGAATTTTTGCAGCGACGAAACAGTTTTAATTAACGAGAAAAACAGACAATTTATCCAACAACTATGAAATGGCAATTGAATTTTTAAAACTATAAATGTTTGTCTAGTTTTCCATTTTTTACAAATTACGTGTTACCTAAGGTTTTGACCTAATAAAAGCGGTTAATTTTATTTTACATGCATAAGCGGATAACAATTAATATAAACAGGGACGCACTTATTTACAATCGACAATACCTAATCATAGTTAATACTTGGCTATCTCAATCAAAGCGTTAATTAAAATCATGAGTTCAATAATTTTTTTTTTTTAATATATAAAAATCCATTTCATTATTACAATATAGAGATCAACATTTACATGATTAAACAATGAGTGTAGTAAATTGCTGCTAATAAATTTGTTCGTAATAAATTTTTTTAGGTAAGTTCTTCGATTACTTTAACACAGAATATGAAGGCTTTATACCTATTTTATGTGAGCATATAACAGACAATATTAAACAACATTTTTTACAAAAGAAATTTATGAATGGTACCGTATAACAATCAACAATAACTATATAACAGTACTAATAATAAAAATGCAAGTAATCTTGTATATAAAATAGACTATAATGTTCCAAAAATATTTAAGCAATCTGAATATTGTATGTCTCTGGGCATTATAAAATGGAGAATCGAATTAGTGTATTAAAAAACAGAATAACAATACATTAATAACAATTAAAAAAATAAAAATAAAACAAATAACATGATTCTCGCCATAAAATGTCTCTTTGACAGAAGCTCGATTGACGATGCACATTATATACATACAGCGTATCATATTAAATGTTTGCTTGACTCTTATCAATTAGGTTCTATCAGCCCACTTCCAATCTCTATGGCACAGTAACAATCGCCAACAGCAGCACGAGAAAGAAGACAAGCAGTAGGCAAAATTGCGCCGTTATGTGATTAGTAATGTAACAGATGTATTTTGCGGTTAGTCGAGACATATGTGAGGTATTGCACACCATACTAACGCGTTGTTCGCAAGACCTTAGCTCACCTTCCCAGTTGCTGATGCTGTCACCACCGGTAAGACTTGTACGACGATCACTAGCAGTGATTGCGTTTCCATTATCGTTGTTCTTGGGTGTACTTTCCTTCCAATCACCGCTTAGTTTAGCCCGCTGCACACTTCTAAAGAACAAGTTATCGTCCACTTGGTCTTTCTTCTCATCGTCCTCTTTCAACGTATCTACTTTACTTTCTTTCTCATCTTGCATTTCGACATTATCCCGAGCGACTAAATCACAAATTTCTTTGGTAATTTCTTTGAAGCTCTTGTCATCTATGACAATATTTTTATTTTCTTCCTCCATTTTTACATTTTTCTCGTCAAAACAGGAACTATTGATGGAGTTAGAATCTTCTCTAAGACTTTTAAGGTTGTCGAGAATCATTGAGATTTCCCGTTTTACGGGCGATGTTTCTGCTTCTGCTTTGTTTCCGACAATTTTCTCATCTATGCTATCCTTTGCTATTTCATCGATTGTAGTTTTAGGAGAATATTTCAGAACAACCAAATTGTCACTCGTTGTTTTTTCAATATTTGTTTCACTGGGTTTGTTTTTAATCTCCATAATTTCGCTTGATGGAATAGAAGAAAGAGTAATAACATCAGATTCACCACAAGTCGAGGTACTATCGATACCTTTAGTAAGTTGTACAAGATTCTCCAAATCTTGACAAAGTTTTTTGTAGACCGATATTTCTTGCTCCGTAAAAGGTTCAGTCGATCGAGCTTGTATTGGTGCTGGTGGAGTACTACAGTTTGAGGACAAGTAGCTGCTCCCCATGTCACTTACAGGTGTTTTATGCTCTCTATAATTGTAAATAATCATATATTATTTAACATCCATTGCAAAAATTGAAGTTATATAGATTAAATATTTAACGAGCTGTTTTATGAATCATAAAAGAAAATTACGTAATAACATGCTTTTATTACTGTGAAGTAGCATTACATAATGTTAAAAAAATTAAGTAATTATAATTGTAACTTACTCATCTCTTTGTGCAAATGTTAATCTATCTTGAGGCGAAATTCTCTCGTCTGATGACTCGCTGCAAGGTCCGTCACTTACATCAACATCCGAGCTGTTAGTTATTTGCTTCTGCAAATTTTGCTGTTCTTCTTCCTCTTTATTCTTATTTCTATTAACGTCCAAGCTATTCCAGGTACTTTTTTGCCAATTAGGACACAGAATCTCAGGATCGCTTGTTCTTCTGCTTATACACTTGACTGGTACATCATTGAAGAAGTCGTCAAAAATGGAATCGTCTGCTATATATGTCTGTTTTCCGCTATCTTGATCCACAGATGATGTTGGCTTATTAATTAGGCCGTACAAGTTTGCAGATAGTGATCTGACAGCTCGCTTTTTCTTCAAACCAAAAGACAGTGGGGAAGTACAATCACTATTGCCAGCGATACCAGTGTGAAGAAACGAAGGACTCGGTTGACGACTAGTGGCAGATAGCTGAGCATCTTTACGTAAATTACGGAATGCCAGGTCATCAGTTACAAGATCGGGTTCACAGCTCGGTATATATGGAGAACGCGAACGCTCGGATTTTGTAGGATTTGTGTGCAAATAGTCTGATTCGGTGGCTGCGGTGATGGGACCCAAGGGTATTCCGAACGGCGGTTGCGGCTCTACAATCTGTTGTGATATCAAATAAAATTTTAAAGTCATGCTTTTATCAGCGATTCTATATAAAGTTAAATAATAATTTTAATAACATATTTGGTACCTTGAGAGTATTATTAGCATATTGCATGCTACGAAAAACGACATCGTCTAAAGTTACGTCCGGTTCTTTTCTACGAAGTTTTCTTTTCGGGTCTAGGTAACGACGAGACGGTATAGGTGAGGTCATTAAATAACTAATACTAGATAAGGACGAATGACCATCCGTAGAAGGAGGTCTCTCTTTGGGATGCATCCGCCTATAGGCCATGTCGTCTTTCAGTCTATCAGGTATTTCAGGCTCTTCCCTATCCTATATTTTAAAAATAAGTAAGTTATTGTGATTCTAATTAATGTTACTCTTCTTGTTAGCTGATAATTAAAATCCATTAACAGGTATTAAAATAAAATCTCACCATTGTTTGATCAGCCCACGTCTTTCTCTTAAAAGTTTGATCTTCATTGCCGAGAGGATCTGGACTGGCTGTGAATCCTTTGTAATGAAATTCCTCCATTGTTCGTTTCTCAGCCCTCTCCAGTAATTCCTCGTCACCAAGCTGCAAACTGTTATATATAGCCTCTAATTCGCATAGCGCTTCCTCTAAGTTTTTTGAACTTCGCCTCTCAATAGTCTGCTTATCAATCGTATTGACGAGCTTCTTATGGGGAACATAATTGGGGTTGTGATAATCCTGCGGCGAAGACGGTTGGCTTCGATATTTTGATTGGTTTAAATCCAAGATTGGGGATTGATTTCTTTCAATCAAAGATTTCGTTACTCCAATATTTGCCTGACATAAATAATTAAGATATTTTTATCGAATCGTAACTTTATAAAAAATCGTAAAATATAATCTATAAGAAAAGCAAAGCATACCATGTTACGCGACTCTCTCAAGGGACTTTTGGGCGGTGTAAGAGGTAATGCTAGTTCGTGCCTCGCTGAAGTGTGGTTAATATTTCGTACTTCAGAATTATGTTTTGAAAAGTTAGGATCCACAAGAGATCCAGCATTGGTGAACTGACTCTCTAACGGTACTTTTTGTACATGTCTCAACATTTGCTGGTACTTGTCCATTGGAGTTCCATTAATGAGTACACGAGACGTATGATCCCTCGACGGTGGTTTCGGTGGTGTCAAACTAGGCGGAACTGTTCGACCATTATCGAACATTTGGCTACTTTCAGGATACACCTGATATTTATGAGTGCTGCGACGTTGATGTTGAGCTGGGTATGTTCTGCGCAGCTTTTGCTGTTGCTGATTGGCGGTCATGTGACGATCGAATTCAGAAAAGTACTGAAGCGTCTGCTGGACCAAGGGATTGACGCCAATGTCCGACTGCGGCGCGTACAAGTTCTCCTTGAGTGGGTCATTCACAGAAGACATGTCCCCGTTACCTAGAGCTGCTTGTTATTAAATGAAATTTGTTTGAAAATTTTTGGAAAAAAACGCACAAAAGAAATGAAAGGAAGACAAACTCACTGGTACCTCGAGTCGTGGGGACACGGTCGATCGGCTGAAAACCGTCCACCTTAACGGCGCGTTCCTTCAGGAGCCTGTGCTCGGCGGCGCTAAGCAGTTGCGGCTTGGCAGAAGAGTTGCCAGCTCCGTTGCCCATTCTCTTGAGATACCTCTCGGTTCTGGAGGCTCTGGAACGGCGCTTACCGCCGACGTTCTCGGATCTGGTCAGAAAGCCGTTGGTGGGATGCAGCTCGTCGGTGCTGCTCTCGTCCATGCTGCTGTCGCCGACGCAGAGCTGGTCGCGCTTGGCCTCGACGCGCGCCTTGACCTTGTCCTTGCGGAGTCGTCGAGTGCCGCCACCCTCGAGTGAGCCATCGCTGCTGCGCGAGTAGACGGAATTGCCGGCCAGCCGTGCCTCCAGCGCGTCGAGGCTCTGGCTCTGACTCATGTTGCCGTTCGACAGATCCTCGTTGTCCTCGTTGTTATTGTTGTTGTTGCTGATGTTGTTGTCGTTGTTGTTGTTGTTATTGCGGTAGACACCCGCTGGTGAGTAATCGACGATGGCTTCGCCACTTTTGAAAGCATAACCGGACGGTATTGAGGCTTTGCCCTTGGACTTGCCTTTAGAGGAAAGAGAATTCACATATAAGTATATATACGAAGCTTTAGACGTGTCTGGAATCTGCCGCGCGCGGCCCGATGAGCATGTGCATAGCGTAAGCCTGATTTATTACCTCTGCATCTCCGCCGTCGTCTCTCGGAGAGCTCCTCTAGCGAGGACGATGAAGTTTGCGCGTCGAGTATCGAGGAGACTTTCCTGAAGAAAGCATCGATGGACCACTTTTTCAAACTTCGCCTGTCCTGCGTCGGCTGCAACTGGGCCACCTGATTGGCTACTCTACGGGTCGGAGGGAGCAAGCTGTCCTCCCCGAAAGTTCCTGCTGCTGCTGACTTGCCCTTGCTTCGCCACTTGTCCATCTATGTGACACTGCTCTCGAGCGATCGACGTCAAGTTGAGCCTCATCGGGCGAATCTGGAATAGGCGCAAAAGCACGAGTGTTTTAACGAAAACACGTTACACACTTTTTATCAACAATGATCGCAGGCAGCGGCTCAACTACGATACCGTGATACACACTCGTACGAGGGCGCGTGACGAGATCCCCGTTGACTATGTATAAGAAACTGTACGATAATCCAGCAAAGAATCCGCACACGCTCTACACGCCTCGTAGGCTCACACGTATGTAGAGCATAGCTGCGGCAGGCTCAGGTTCGGCCGCAGGTATGCGTGCACTTTGTAACGCGGATACCTGCGAACGCTCGAATTTCATCCTCCTTCTCCAGCTCCCTTTACTTTACTCACATACGTTGGGCGCCGCGCGCGCGCGTGTGAGTATTCGACTGCCATAATCGGGAGGGGGAGAGCAGCGATGACGACGACGACGACGACGACGACGACGGCGGCGGCGGCGGGCGACGAGTTGCTCTCTGCGCGTATATCAATGCTATACGCACACTTTCACCGCGTAAGGTCATTTTCGCGCGAAATCGCGCGCGCGCACGTGAGCAGGGAGGATGAGAGAGAATCGAGGCCGGTGAGCATATTAGGTGCATGTGTATCGCGGATTTTTCGGCTGCCGCCGAGTGAAAGTGTGTATTACATACCGCGCGGCTGCAGCGGCTGAACTTGTCGGTTTTGCGATCGTGTGTCGCGCAGCGGCGACGGTGCGGCAACGCGTCGTTTAGCGCGAGATGCTAATGCACGGTTATTATATTTTTACGAGCGTCACAGCTGCCGACGCGTTGTACATATGGTATATCTAATCGCTGCAACGATGTGATTTTTTTTTTTTCGAAGCACAAACATCATCGCGCGCCGGAAGAAAAGGCCTATGCGACGAGAGCCCGATGCTATTTTTAGACGAGACGTGTGCGTGTGCGCGCGCGCGCGTGTATATATATGTTCTATTAAAGCTCCGCGAAAAAGCCCTCGAATTCCGACTACAGCAGTCGAATTCTCGAGAATAAGAGAGGCGAGGAAAAAAAAAGAGTCACGCGCGGAGTTATAATATGGTATTGAGTTGACGCGACTACCTAAGTATATAATGTACCGTTCTTATGTGACTATACACTGCTCGTGCGTGTAAGTATGTGTATGCGCGCGCGAGCGCGAGTGTGTGCCATTGACGATTAACGGCGGGCCTTCCCGCTCCGCTCCGTTTTTTTTTCTCTTCTCCGTCCTTCATCGCTGGATTATGGCTGCTAATATATATCTACAATCTCGACTATTCATCTTTTGATTTATGTCTTTCGCTTTAATTCGGTATATTCATCCGATTGTGCGCGCGTATGTGTGTGTGTGTGTGTGTGATCTATACGTTTATTCATTCGAGACTCGCCGATGTTTATACACTATAGATATATATGCGTAACTGTGCGTGCATTAAAGAAGTCAGAGAAAATTTTCGGAGCACAGATCGTAGCTTGTCCTCGGAACGTATTTCCGCTCTGCGTGCGACGGAGCGATTCGTCGAAAAGTTATATGTGTTTACGTGTTCCGAATGTCAATAGTAGTAAAGCATATGAGCGTGTGTGTATAGCAGTGGAGGAAGCTCGATCGAATAAATTTTCATTTTTCGGCTCTCCGCAAGCGCGCACGCGATCCAAAAGTCGTGTAGGTATTTCGCGTGCGAGAGAGTCGAGACACGCATGCACGTATACCCATACGAGTACGTATAGGTGTATGTATAACGCTGCTTGAAAAGGCAAAGAGAAAAGGAAAAAAAGCGTCGCCTGGGGCACTGGTTAAGCGCGCGGGGATTTCCCTTTGGGTTCCTCGGAACGAGCCAAAAAGGTACATAGAAAACAGATGAGAGCGAAGCAAACGTATGAATGAGCGTTGCGCACACTTTTCCGCAGCCGTACAGCTTCATGCATTGCAGCGAGTCACGTAAATGCGGGACTGATCGATTATCCGCTCGCGAGCTTTCTCGCGTGCACTTCTGTCCCCCCTGTACGAGCGTCGTATTATAAGTTATAAGTAAGTTTTCAGGAAAGGACGAAACGTATACGACGAACAAGCCACTGCAGTGCGTTACATAAAAGCAGCGTATAGCGTCGACGCAAAAGCTGCTGCACAGGCTATCGAGAGAGAAGCACAGAAAAATCACACGGCGAAGAAGAAGCAGCAGCAGAAGAAGAAGAAGAAAACATACGAAAGAGAAGCGCGAGCCATTCCGTATAACCTACCTACAGCAGCGATTCCGTCCAAGTCTTCGCAGCATCTCGCAGGGCTACTCGCTTATCCTATCGACCGATCGGATAAGTGCGTCCAACTGAAGGCACGAATATGTGCATAAAGTGCACATGTACGAGACGGAGACCGACGAATGGAGATAATTATATCGTCAGGACGATGGCTGCAGCCTTTGACTAGCTCTCAGAGCGGACGGGGCCAAGCCCCGCGTGTACTCGCGCGCGAGCAGGCTTGCTGCGGACTGCGGACGATGCTGCTGATGATGCGAGTCTGCGACGACGACGGCGCATGAAACGCATCCATTGTTGATGATCGGAGAGACTATATAAGCTGCCTGCGCGCTCTGCTGCTGCTATGCTGCTGCCGCTGCAGCTCCGAGACAAGATGGCCTCGTGGCGCGAGTTTAGCGCGCTCTATCGCTTGCACTTGACACTCGCGACGACGCTATTATGTGTCTTTTTTAATTTTTTTCCGAATTTTTTTTAAACGCGCCGCGGACCGCGGAATCGCCGCGACGATGCCTGCAGCAGCAGCAGCAGCGCGTACGATGATCTTAAAATAAATCTCGGCTCCGACCGACTTTTTTCACGGATTGTCTGCGAGAATAACGCGGCTTTCTGATGAAGTGTGTATAGATATTTACGCGGCTCTGCAATGCGGTGTTATATAGGATAGGAGAGAGACAATATAATTTCCGACAAGCCGGTGCGCATCGCGACCGTGTGTGTGCGGAGCCGCGAGATATACACGCGTGTGGCAGAAACCTACTGCTGTGTATATATGTGGATGAGATATAGATAATTTTTATCTGCTTCATTGTTTACGAATGACCGATTGTACGCGACACTCGGCTGTGTTTACTTATTCTTTCAAGTGCAGCACGTTTTAGCGGCTGCCAATCAACGTTTGCAATTATAAGCCAAGCATTCCAGGTGAAATTTATATACGTTTTTTGTCAATGCGACTCAAATGCACGAATAAAAAGAGCTTCTTGTACTATCTATAGAATTGAAAAAAAATACATAATATTTATAATCACTCGTGACCTATAGGCTAATTTTAAAAACAATAAATTCGCGCGAGCGGATTTGTAAATATACAGAGACGAGAGCTCTATAAATAGTCTGCAGAGTGGCAGGGTTTCGAATAAAATGAACTATGTTTTCTGCCCGCGCGCAATGTATATATAATATATATAATATATATATAATTACACAACGTGCGTATATGCATTCAAGTGCGCGACTTTATATACGCTCATCGCATCTGCATATACATTGTAATAAAGAATCTATTAGCGGACTCGGCGCACTTTTTTCACGTGCATAAAACGCTGAAATAATTGCGGGCGCAGCTGTAAATATAACTTTGCAACGTTTAAGCCATCGTGTTTATACTTATACACCGCGCACACTGCCAGCGTGAATTAGCAGCGAGCGCAGTGCGCGAGGCAGAGCGCGAAAGTCAAACAGAAAGCATCGTTAAATACACTGTGCCTGGGCATAATAATAACACAAGCGCCACGCGGGCCCCGCGTAGACGGCAGCGTATAAAAAAGAACCATAGTCAAAGAAAGGAACAATGCATGCGAAATTTATTCGCACGATCGCAAGAAGTGAAAGCTATATGCACCATTATGTTATAGCAGACACTTGCGCGCTTACCTGCAGCGGCGGGTGACGCTCTAATTGAAGCTGCGACGACGATCAAATCTAACGAGTTGTATAGAAGCTCGTATAATACAGTCTTTTCTCCGCGACAATTTATCGCCGTTTAAGTAGACACGATATACGAAGCGCGCAACTCTCCGCCTTAACGATAATGTTCTCACTTAAAATCTATATGTACAATCGACTGTAACTGGCGCAGACGAGCGAGTCTCTTCTTCCACTACTTGCGATCTCTCGAGCCTTTGCAAGCGAAGACGCAGCAGTATACACACATAACGGAATCGCACGACGCTCTCGTGTAAATATCTTCCGCGAGCGTGCGATGCGCGCGGCGATTCAAGGGTAATTAACGTTACTCCTCTAATTCCAACGACGCGCGCTCTAAACAATACACAGAAAACCTCGTGTTTTATTCTCTTTTCCACGCACGATAAGCGCGCGTTATTAGTCGCGCGAAGAGTGTCTCTCTATCTCTCTCTTTCGCGCGCGCGCGCGCGTGCGAGAATCGATGCGTACAATACTGTAGTGCGTCTCGCAGAGAAATTCGAGAAAATCCGCGGACGATGACGTCCGCGACAAAACTGGCCCATGACGCCGCGTGTGTCCATACACCTACGCCCACAAGGTGCGGAAGACGCGTGGGTTACTCTCGCTCTCCAAAGTCGCGCGCGGCGCAGCGCTATACGCACATCGGACTTTTCCGCGATCGAAAAATAGAAACGATGCCAGGGATACACACCTCGTGCGCTAATACTGCGCGCGTACAGGCTGAGGTCGCGGGCGCGCGCGCGCCAATGTTCGCTTTTGACATTTTCTCCCGCGCTCGTTTGGCTTTTCCATTTTATTATTACGAGCTTTGCGACCATATATATTATATCATACGTCGAGCCGCTCGGCCGAATCGGCTGCGCGCGCGGGTGCACAAGAGCTGTGCCGCTTTCGAGACATTTTTCGCATGGATGAGTAGATAACGTAAAGAGATGTTCGGGAGTACTTTTCAAGAAAATTATTATTCATACTTTTGTCTATACGCCGTGTACAATCTCAGTCGCAACTGTATACGGACGCACCATTGGATTCATTGCGACACGAGATACTTTGATCGATCGGATTGCTTGATACAAAAATAACCATCGCTACCACCCTATCGCCAGAGCATACATTACTGTTCGCTTTTATGATAAATAATTGTATATTATAATGGACACTGTATGTCTCGTTACGCTAGTATCACAATTCCTTAAAATAGTAGAGACTTCGCTTGATTATGACGTGTGCGCGTGCGTGCGTGCGTATGCGGGTGCTACAATCGCTTCACTTTCCAGTCTTTGAACACTCTAATGAAATCACAAATTTACACCAAAACTATATCAACTATTGGTTTATAATATAATAAAATCACATTAATAAATTACTTTTAAATGATTTTACGAATCTTCACGAAAGTTTATAACACTCTGTGTGCATTGAGAATTGGCAGTTTTAAGGACTATTATTTTCAATTAAAAAATAATCACAATATATACATTCACAGTCGTAGAATAAAAATTGTTTTTTGAACATTATTATAAGAACGATGAGATTATTCGACCTTTTTTACACACAGATTAAACTAACTAGGTTCACTAATGTACAAAAACGATAATTTATGACATAAAATTGATTTATATTATCGCATTGCAGTTAATCATAAATTATGTATAATTTATATATGCAAGTAGTTAATGGTTTCGTTAAGATTATCTATAATTTAGCTAAAATATCAATGTAAAAATTCTGTAACTATTAGTATCTAATGATTTTTCCGTCAAACCTACAATGTACGATGCAAACTTTTAATTATTGACTACGTACATTATTAAAAGGTACTGCTAAATCTTGTGCAGAGAAAATACTGTAGCGCTCGTCGTATTTTTATTAATTTAATTGTAAAAAGAAAATACTAGTGTATCGTGCAAACAATTTTGTAGCTAATGAATTCAGTTAAAAATTTAGTTAAAAAACAAAGATACACGCGTCTTACCCATTTTTATTTTAAATTAATACGATCTTATTAAAACCAACTTCTATTGATTAAAGGTAACATATTACATTTGTTCAAAGTATTTTAAATAAGTGTATGTACACAATACATGTATAATTCACCAGTCAATTAAAAATTAAAAAAAAAAATTTTAGACATACAATTATTTGAACATAACATTACATTTAGAGATCTTTGTTACAACACTGTTTGCATTGGTTTTACGATAACAAGTAAGTTAATTATATATATTTTTTTGTAAAAAGAATTATTAGGATATGCAAATTTAATGTCACTGAAAAACGCAATATATGTACTTAAATTCTTTAAAATGTAACGAACTCGATTATCCACTGTTCTTGAATTAATAAAGTTATACCTGACAAAAGGCATATTTTATTTTGTTAGCAATAGAATTTCCTCGAGGAATTCGTGTTTTTGTTATACTCCTTCATAATATATAAATTTCATAATTATAAACTACAATGAATCTCTTAAAGTCCTTAAAAAGAATTAGCTTCATGTTAATCTTGTATTCAAATTCAAAATGAATAGTATATGCAACAGCAAATCTAAATATTGCAAAATTTCTTATTAATAAGTTTATATAAAAAATATTTTATTTTATCTCACAAAATCCTCATACAAAATTTGAAAAATGTTTCCAGTCAAATTTATGAGTGATAGATGATCTTGCTTTGTGTACAATTATACATATTTGATTAAAATATATATTAATATTTGATTAAAAATGAAAATTGATAAACAATTTAAATATACAGCTACTGTATTGGCATAACTAGCACAATAAGTTATATAAAAACAATCCCGATACGGCATTGGATTATAAGTATTCTCAAGCGCAATTCTTTTATATACTAAATATTTTACTAATTATTTACAAACTGCCACAATGGTAACAATTAACCCAACATATTTTCCGTCAGTCTTGAGTCATAAAAATAAATAGACTAGTTTCAAATATTTGTAAACATAAACCACTCTGAAATAGGATCCAATAAAAACTTTTTAACCAACAATCAAAATTAAAATTAAAAATATGTATAAAAGTACTTAGCATTAATCATATTATTTTGATGAACATCCAGTGGCATTCGGTAGCATACAGTTTTGATAAACTCTACTTACTCAATTTATAATAATTAAGTAAAAAGAAGAATTCCGAATATCCAAAACTGATATATACATACATACTTACATTTTACACTTCAATTATGAAAGAAATCGCACAAAACATAGCTATCTTTGTACGCATTCTATCAGTTTATACATTTATATGCATTCCAGCACTTCATCGCAATGCAGACATAGCCTTAAGAGTCATTTTTCTTATCCGACCCCTGCTACTAATAGTGGTACTAACTTTTCTGGAATCGTTCTCTCTGCCCTGAGTACAGATATCCTCATCACTGACATCACCATAATATGGTTTCTTTGCTGCGTGTTGCGTACTAGAGGCATCCGTATCGCAGCTATCCTCGTCGGATTCTAAGACATTTCGTTTACGTCTTTTCTTATTATATAGCGGAGAATAGTTTTCATTAATGTATTCATCACCATTACTACTTTCAGAGTTATGGGACATTCGTACTTTTTGAGTCGCATTTTGATTCACTCTAGCTACAGGATTCACATTACTAAGGACCTGATTGTTTTCCATAGATTCATCATAAAATCCAGCACTACCATTGCTGTCGTCGCTATCCACTTCTCCTCCATTAATTTCGTTATTTTCATCGCTATCTTGTATTACATTTTTTATTCGTAGATTTTGGTCAACTTCATTCTCTTCAACACTATAATTATTAATGCTAGATCGAATTTTACTATTTGCAAACTGTTTATTTATTTCTGCATCGTGTTCACTTAATCCGTCGGTACTTTCTTCGTCGTCTTCACTGCTAAAATTGCTCGTCTTCACTTTCCGTGGTCTCTTTTTATTCTTTTTATTTCTTGTACTGACGTTTTCTTCACTATCATCAAACGACTGTTCTGTGTCAAATTCTAGATGCTCAGCGTCGTCCTCGTCTTCCTCTTCTTCATCTTCACAGTAGTCATCATCATCCTCATTATCGTCCTCGACATCATCGTTCTCATCGGCATCGTCATCGTCATCTTCTTGCACATAGCGTTTTTTTACAATCCTATTTGACCTTGTAGTTTGAATATGTTTTACTTGCTGATTTTGTGTTTGTTTGCCTTTAGATTTAAGTCTGTGATTCTGTTCCGAGACATCAGAATCATCATTGGAACTCGTTCTAAACGGATTACATCGTTTACGTCGCCTCGGAGAACTAACCACACTCGAGGACTGCGAACTTTCACTTTGACTGTCACTATCATCTTCATCGTCAGAACTAGAATCTGAACATAATTGTTTTCTCGAAACATTACGACGTCGAAGACGTAATGATTGGGGTTCATAGTCAGGACTGCTCACAAATTGACTCGATGTACCTACAAGTATTGACAATATGTAAATAACAAATAAAATCAAATATTATTTTATTTTTATCTGAAATAATTGTTTCTTTTAACCTGCCCTATCCATTGACAAAATATTACTATCCGAGTAAGAATCGTCACCATCATTGTTACCATCATTAGATGTCCTTCCTGATAAATGATAAATAATTATATTAAAAATAAACTTAATGCATTCGTTGTTGTTTGACTTATTTCTCTTACCAATTCTGCTTATTGCACTAACGTCTAGCGGCGAACTTCGACTGTTATTAACGCATCGATTATCTTCTAAATATGTGGATGATTTCCATTTATGTACAATATTACGTATACGTTCTTCAAACATAGCTGATAATCGAATAGTCATAGAATAAATCTACGAAATAATTAATTTCATTAAAATAAATATTACTAAATGTTATAAAAAATGTTAAAGATGCATACGTTAATTAATACAAATTACCTTTGAATGAGTATTTGTGTAATAATTTTTGCTATTTGAAAACATTACTTTTACATCTTTGGTAAAGTCTAATGGAGATTTGTAAGTCTGTCCTAAAAGGCCGTCTTTGATTATTTGTAAATCTATTGGCCTCTCTATAACTTCATAATAATCGGGATGCTCTAATCGATTAACAGGTTGTCTGCAATATATCATATTTATTATTGATTCATTAATCACAAAAATTTGAAATAAAAGATAAAAATTTTACCTAAAAGGAATAGAATCTTCGCACTGCCACAGAGAGTATAAAAGTTGTTGGCAAGCTCTTTTCCAATCGTAAGTATTACTCTGAGCTCTGGAATGTTTTCGTGTAGAAGATCGAGTAGGTCTTTGCGAACTTGTAGATGGTTTATTAATATCGTGATTGGCATCTAACTCCGAATCTGATGAAAAATAACCATCAACTAATTCATGATATAATGCCGTAACGTCACACTCAGTAGCATTTCTGTGAAATTAATACCGAATTTATTTAATTTCAATATATTCATTATTTCTAATCAAATTATGTGACTGAAGATAACTTGCTAGTACTCACTTCAGAATCCGCAAACAAATCTCAGTAATAAGTCTCGCACCTTTTACGATAAAACTGTGCTCTTCATTAAACTTTTCAGCATTCGTTGCTAAATATCTCACATCAAACTGCGCTGCAGCAATTCGTCTATAGAATCGGTTCTCAAAACGGGCTTTTATTGTCGATAGATCTATTGGATACTCAATCACATAAGCATATGCAGGATAAATATTTAAATCAACTGGTGCGAGAAAGGGTTCTGCTATTGACAAGGTCATAACTTCTTCAAGTCCATGTAAAATACACCGGCAGGCCTCCTCTCTATCGCCCATTGGCCACTCTTCTGAATGTGGTTGATACAAAGTTTCTTGGATCTCCTCTGGAAGAACTGGTACCGCACCTCCCACTTCGGTTGGCAATCCTATAACACAGTAAATTTATTGTAAACGAAAATTAGTTTTAATATAATAACATATTTTTCAAAAGTAACTCACTGTTCTCATCAATCGGCTCTAGATCCCAGGGACTCAGGAATTCAGTTTCTCCACTATCCCATCTAATAGAGAAGCACAAGAAATAAGAATCTGGAAATTCTTTAATCAATGGCTGTACTGATATTATCTCGCCAGTCCACCATCCATCATCAATCACGCATCTGAACCTGTTTCCTTCTGACCAGTTTCGCTCAAGTGCATTATCAAAAGTCTGTTTCAATACAAGAAAGTCAAGTACGTCTGGTATATCATGATACTTTATTGTAAATGTCACTCCCGTAAAATGTCCTAAGTCATCAATTTGAGCTAACTTTAAACAGCATAGACGTGGTGGGCGGATTTCGTATTTAATACCAATTACTTTTACAAACTCTTGTGCCTAAAATATTCATAATATTGTATAAGTTTTCTGAATTATAATTTTTAAATTATTAGATTAAAATTAGTTAATAAATAAATAAATAAATTTTGTTTTACTTTAAGTTCTAGTTGAGTCCAAGGTTCATTACAACGACTAATGTCGTAAATTTGTTTGGTTTCTACTGCATCTAGGTATCTTTTATGACCCTGTTGAAAATACACAATCTCATCTCCCATTTGAGGATAATAAGGTGCTTTTCTAGGAATCACTTCAGAAAGCCATTCTGGTGGACGGTATATTTCAGGTACATCAGCCGAATATTCTTTTACCATTGGTAATGCCTAGAATATTACAAAATAAAAAATTAAAATCAAAAGTTATTTTAAATTTTTTACATTAAATATAAAAGTACCTTATTTTTAGCTTGTCTATTTTTTTTATTATCATTTGCAGAATTAATAATTCTCTTCTGTACAGGCTTCCTCTTGAGTCGTTTTGGTGGTTCTAAGTTATCGCTGTGATCCCCAACCCAATCTGAATAGTCACTACTGCAATCAGTGGTTGAACTATCGGAACATAATTCTTCCTCATTTACAAAAGATTCGTTACTTGTCTCTGAGCTTGACGTATCTTCCGGATTCTGCCGAAATATCATCAGAAATTTATTGATTATTACTACTGATCTAATGCATTAAGAATTATAAAGCAAATAATATACTAACATCGAACACTTCTTCATAATCTTCTTCATTGCCACAAGTAGCTCTGGTTCTGTAACCATGTTTAGCAGTTGAATTATTTTTATTACATTCACCAGATCCACTAGACTTCGATTTTATTATATCTGGACTTATTTGTGGTCGCCTTCTCATTTCACGCTTCCAAAATTCTAATTCCATATCAGCCATTGCATATCTTTGAATATGTGAAAGAAAAATAAGAAAATAAGTACTGTTTGTTTCCCCTTAACCAAGAAATTATTCAATAAAAAATTCAGGACATAAACTTACTTGTGTTTACACACCATGTGAAGTAATGCAGGATTAAGAGGCTTAGCTAAAATAGGTTTATTCCACGGTGTAGTATTATCACGTTGCCAATCACCGCTGCTCTGTCGAACACCTTCGATATCTCCCTCTCTTCTTAAACCACTAACTCTATTACTCGCACGTGGACTTACAATTTGTTGTACTACCTGCTCATTGCCTTGTCCTTGTTGCAGATTCTCTACCTCCATATTATCGATATGATTAAGTTGACGTTGAGCTAATGCCTCAATTAGTCTATCAATATTCGAACGTGGCTGTACTTGACCTATCTCTGCAGATAATAAACCATCAACCACTTCTTGGTGACCTGTTGTAAATATCAACCAAAGTTTATAAAAACGTAGACCAGTGGTAAATCGCTCGAGTATTTCATTAGAATATTTAAATTGTATATTTACCACTAGCTCCCACTGAAATGTTTGGAACTAACTGATCATTCTGGCAGGTCTCTCTACCTGGTACTAGACGTTGCATAGCTGGAGGATAAGGATTACCATCGACATCAACAAGAAATGCCGGTGGCATCAGATGTGGCGCTGTTTGTGTTTGTTCATCCAATACATAATTATTTGCATCTCGAATTAAAGGTCGATAATCCGTATGAAAGAATAATTCTTTTGGTATCTATACAAACAAAAAAAAGAAAAAAAGAACTTCTTTTATGTATAACAGTACAGCTTTTTGAATGTATACTCTAAAATACTTACAAATTTGACTGCAGAACCTCCAGAACCAAAACCATACATCATCAAGTGACCATGAGAATCTGTAGCTGCAATTTTTGTACCATCCGGTGACCATTTAGCATCAAAAACTGCTCCATTTCCTTGACCTTCAATAAAATTCTGAAAGGAAGCTATTGGTTCGGTCTTTAAGACGTCCCAGATGATTAGTAATCCATCATGACCAGCGCTTAATACAAGTCTAGGATCAATGGGGTGTGATTCCAAGACAAAAACTTCATCCTTGTGAGCACGTAATATTTTCACTAATTCTGCATTATTGGAGTTCCAAACTTTGAGTGATCCGTCGCTTATAGCAGTGACCAACCAATCATCGCTAGCATCCCAACAAACCATTGTAACTCTGGTCTTTTTTGTTGAATCATCTTCTTTCTCGGACTCACTACATTTGTTGCACAAATGTAAACATTAAATAAGTAAGTCAGTTGTCCGGCTATTTAAAATAAGTAAATTTTATGAAAATTCCTACCCAGCGAGCTGCGAAGACATTAACAATTTTTTGTACTGCCAATGCTGTTGTTCAAAATACCAGAGATTAGCGGTACCGTCTTTAGAACCTGAAGTGAATCTAAGCCCGCGATGTGCCCATTGAATACTATCAACGGTATCAGAGTGCGCCTCATGTTCCAATACTCGTCGTGGCCCCTCTTCCCCAGTCATCATGTAAACACGTACGTGGTGATCAGCCGAACCTGCTGCCATAAACGCGCCACCAGCACTAAATGAAGCGCAAATCATCTGCGCCTGACCTGGTCGCATTTTTTCATGATACTGAATTGGTTTTGGCCTGCAAAACAATAAGAGTACAACCATTGGTTTTGGCCAGCAAAACAATAAGAGTGTAGACCACTCTCAACTCAATCATGTATAATAGTAAATAGATAATCTGCTTACTGAAATACAAATCTTTCACTATCATTTTGCGAATGTAACCAGAAGGCAACTGAGCCGTCGCTACTTGTGGAAACTAAGTAATTCACGCTATTGCACATAATGGGACAAAAGTTTACGGATGTTATCATGCCTGAATGCCCCGACAACACGGCAATCTGCAAAATAGAGTCGATGTTTTAATAAATGCACAAGACTTAATAAAGAAAAAAGTTGTTGGCTTACAGGTGACATAGTCTGAAAGCACCAAACTCTAATGATGCGATCCAAACTGCCTGCAGCGAGAAGAGTATTTTCCAAGTTGACAGCTATATCCATGATTTCAGCAGAAGCACCGCGGAAGGTAGCCAACAGCCGACCATCTGTCGAACTCCAAACCTTGACGAGCAAATCATCAGCTCCGGTTATAACGTAACGGCCGGTGCCATCAAAGAGCACACAATAAACAGCTGAAAGATGGCCAAGTGTGTGGCGGTACAACTGCAGCTTACTGTAAAATGATGTTGGTACTACTTCGCGTCTGTTCAATGGCCCAGAATTTTCTCTTCCTTGAAGGAGTTTTGCTTAAAAAATGACATTATTTAAGTCTACATACTACGCAACTACAAAACTATTTAAATATATAGACTCACCTATATTTAATACTTGTGAGTGGTCAGACAGGTTTGAAAACGGTTTTTCTCCATACCTCGCCGAATAGCCAGTTATATTGCAGAAGAATTTCATCATATCTAAAATACATTTTGTATTAAATCAAAATAAACAAACTAAAGACTTTAATCTTTCAATCAATAAGATTTTAACATTTGCTTACCTTCTTTTGTACGCAATAAGGACTGTTTTCCTGCTCCAAGTAAAGATATGACGCCAGCTATGCAAGCTGGCACCTCTTTCTCTAAAACAGGCCCTATTCTTGAACATATTTGTAACAAATGCTGTCCACTAATGTGAGAATATTGTTTTTCCTAAAAAAGAGATTGAAATTTATGTAACGTGCACAATATGCACATACATTATGATTGTAGATTCTTTTCATCAATCTACTTTTGCAGAGCCTGGTATAATAATCTATTTATAGATAATTTTGCATTTAAATCGTGACATGAAAGATGAAAAAGAACTGTTGTGTGATCAATCTTACAAATTTTTTATTGATTTCATCAAAGTAAACTTACCAGTTCGTCAAAAGTCTGACTATGTTTATTTCCCATCCAATCTAACCTTTGAGGAAGGATCTGAAAAAAAATCAGAACTATTTAAAATATTGTTACCTATGCTTATAATTTGATTGCATTGTACAAGAGAATAAGGATGTATGTATAACCCTTATAAAAAATAAGGATAAGAATAAGTGAATGGTCAAGTGAACTATGACCCTTGCATATAAACAAAAACAAATTCTTTGTGTTTCAAATAATACCTTGGCTTCTTCTAACTCAGCCTTGAGTACCTAGAACAACATAAACAAAAACGTAGTTTTTAAGCTCTATCTTACAAGGGATTAAAGAGTAACAGCAAAATGGAAAATTAAACCTACAGTGGCAGCATTACGGCAGGGTCCTTCCGAAAGGAATTTTGCAATAAGGAAGTAAAGTTCTGCAAGTGAAAAATAGAGATCATAAGTAATATAGCAGATGTAAATATAACAAATATTTTTGATACCAAAGTGTTTACCTGGGGCCAAGCTATTTGGCTCCATAGCAACTTTTAAAATTTTAGGCTGTATAGGCCCTCACTAATGCTGTCAGGACTTCAGCGCTCTCACAACAATAGCAGCAAAAACAGCAGCTAGATAATGACGTTTACTTTTTGACTGCATCTTCCGTCGAAATTAACTTCAGTAACAACAGCTTCATCTTACAATTTACTTATTTACTTACTACAAAACTTACACACAGCAGGCCTGGCTTGGCTGCAACTGAGTGGCAAGCCGCAAGCGGCGCGTTGGCTCCTACGTGAGTGTCGTGAGTGTTCTGTACTTCTGTGTTGCTTCTGTGGCTACTGGCTCCTATAGTCCTATACTATGATTGCATATGTATATTGTATTATTGTATAGCTATATGTTCTGCCTCTCTCTCTCTTCTCTCCTTCTCATCCCTTTATCCTATACCTATATGTATATAACAAATTTCCCCACTTACGAAGGTATGGGTTAATCGGCTCACGTTTACCCTTAATGATTCTGATAATAAAAATGATTGTAGCATAATTGTTATTGGGATGTCTTTGCTTAAAACATATTGAAAAAGTGCAAAATATTAATAGTATACTCCAAAAGTAAGATCAACTATCAGGCACGACATCTGCCATTTCCACGTTTTCGTTGGACCCAAATGACCAAGGTAACCGTTAATGTGAAATAGAGTTATAGGGTAGCCTGAACTCTTTAAATGTCCTAAGAACATAAAGTCAGAGAACAGGAAATATCGTGCAGTTGACCCTAATTTAAGTTGTTTCTTTTCTTGTATATATACTTATCATCCTTGTTCTTACCGCTTGCGAATAAAGGTAATTCGTCAGTGGTATTTTAGCCATCTAGTGTTCTGAAACCGCATTTACTGTGTTGATGCCAAAAGTATCAACTTTTCTCCTGCCAGCGCTGACGCCGGAGAAAAGTACATTATTTTGGCACTACAGCGATAAAATAGTACATTACGAACCTACCAGCGAAAAAAACTTGAGAGCCTATATCGTTTAAATTGCTATTCGAGCCTTCGACTACTAGATATGGATTGTCCGAATTTATAAAAAAAATGTATCCATTATTAAGATATTTGTTGCATGATGTTTAAAAACTATCCGAATTTGAAAGGCAAAGCTAAATTAATAGCTTAAACTTTTAGCTATACTATAAAATATCGCGCATGGTCATTGATAAGTAGCTATAAAATTAGTACTTAAAAAAGAAAATTAAAAGTTCACAATTTTATAAATTAAAGTGTATGTAAATAGAAAAAAAAAGTTAATTAGGATATAAAAGCTCTATCTAGCTTGAATCATGTGTCCTGTCAGTAAAGTAAAATAACTTAAAAAACACAATTAATGCTTAAAAATAATAATTTTTGTTTAATATTGAAATACAAATAAATCCAATTATTTTTCAACCGAATAAATCTTTAAACGAAAGCTTGTACATTGAATTGTAATGATAAACGTATAATTGTATAATTGTCGACGAGAATAAAATTGTCAAAAATTTGAATTACATTAATTCAAATTTATTAATATAAATTGAATTATATTTCTTTCAATATAAATTGACGCTTTAGTGCTGGTACGCATAATCAACCTGCGTTATGTAAACTTAAAAATATAGTATTATTAAAATACTTTTTATTACTGTAATCACTTTTACAACTCTTTCTTATTCGTTAATATGTAAAATTAATCGTGCATTTTCACTCAATGCAAACGTGATCTTCTCACTTGCACAACATACGCACACAATGTTTGACTTGAATATTCAGAAGATTGATAGGATCTCGCAAAAATACTCAAAATTACAAATATTTGAAATTTCACAATTTTCATTATCACACACAAACTACATCCATTCAATGCCAAATGTGCAAAAACGTATCAAATTGTGGAAACAAATTTTCACAAAGTAAAAAAATCGACCATTATTGATATATATTATTCTTACATAATATAATCTACTATATAACGAATTGAATAATTGACCAAACTAAACTTAACAAAAGTTCATAATGAAAATATTTATAAACCTAGACGTACAATGGAACATATTTAGGTTTTTCTAACTTTAATTTGCGTGACACGAACATAATCGATTCCTGTCAAAGAAGCTATTTATTTTTTAAATGTGGCATTCACTGATTTCATGAATTGTCTGTACATTATTAGTAAATAACTTATGTTTCCTTTCATGAAGAAATAAAAAGTTCTTCACTCAAAACTTGAATTATCACCAATTTCTTATATTCATTGACCCTTCTCTTCTATGTAGCTCTTGATTGCTTCTTGACACTCAAGTGAACACCAGTGTTTGATAAGTAATAAGCTTTCCGTTTCTAATGCCGTTTCAAGTTTTTGGCGACGACTTTGGCGCAATAAAGCTTTTGTAGCTTCCATAGACTAAAATTTAAAAATGAAGTGGAATAAATATAATTGTATTTATTATAAACATTTTATTAATTGATGTACCTGTGCAGACTGTTCGCTCATGGCTTTCAAAGAAGGTAAAAGTTCACCCTGAAACCTATCTGGCCATAGAACTCTTGTGACAAGTCCTGCCCTCAATGCTTCACTTGCAGTTAAAACTCGACCCCCCAGTAATAATTCATTTGTCTAAAAAAGTATATAATTAATTTCTTCATTTTCAAAACTAAGGAAAAAATTATATTCAAAGAATTTAATCTTACAAATGCACTTCCAAGACTATGGGACAACGTTAAGACTGCGGCTCCTTCAGGTATCTGACCAAGTTTGCCGTAGGGAGTACTAAAAGTTGCCTTATCACTGGCTATCACAAGGTCAAACAGAGGCAACATCGTCACACCTAGGCCAATAGCTGCTCCTTGTACACCGGCTACAATAGGTTTACTAAACGCAGCTAGTTCTTTAATAAAATCTCTGAAAATTGAAACACAAAACACTGAATAAAGTATCCTAGAAATTAAGTATAAAATAATAAGATTTCAGAAATATTTACTTGACCGCAGTAGCTGTTTCTTCAGCTCGAATTTTCCGTTCATCTTTGTTCGATTGTAAAAGAGTTGAAACTTCTAAGCCTTCGCAGAAACTTGTGCCAGTTGAAGTAAACAATACAACTCGACAATCATTATCATTCTTTAAAATTGACAGTGCATCCCGCATTTCGTTCATAACCTAAAATATAATCATTTTTTAGTTGGTGCGTAAAAATATCAATTTTAAAATAATGCAAAATTATTTACTTGAATCGTAATAGCATTTCTGATTCCAGACACTGGTGTCGATGGTGTAAGAATTAACTGCACTAGATGTCCGTGCTGCCTCACGTTTATTTCCTTATTGCTAAATAATTTTTTGCTGTCTACTTTCTCATCGTCCGCCCTTGAAATATTTGAACTTCCTTTTTTACGACTTGTTGATACATTGGATAATCGTGACGAACCCGTGGTGTTGATGCTAGATAATAAAGCAGTGGCTGCTTCAGCTAGACAAGCTGATAATTCATCTTGAATTTTCGACGATTTAGCATCGTTTACTGAAGATTCTGAGGGTGATTTATTTTTTGGCACTTTTTTGTTTTTAAGACCTGTTTTTACTGAAACTGCTGGTGATACCGATGCAACATTTGACCTTGTTGTTATCTTTTTTGTGGCTTCCTTTTTTATTGGCGATTTTTCAGTTGTATCCTTATCTTCAGTTTCTTCTTTTGATGTAAGCTTGAAACAAAATTTACGATTATGTGAGATTTAAATAATTTAATTTAATCACATGTAGTAGACAAGTGACATAAATTCTTTATTCTTTATAGTAAAAAAACATACCTTTTTCTTGTTCTTTCTTGTATCCGGTTTGTCTATCAAATCATGAGAGAGTTTTCTCTTACTTTTAGTCGACATGTCGGCTTCATCAAGCTTAATTGATTCAGGAGGCATGTCCACGCTTACTCTTGGACTCGCTGAAGCACTAGAAAATGAGCTTGACGAATGCCTGCGAATAATGCGTGATGCATCTGCCGCATTTCGAATCTTCGCAGGAATTATAAAATCTGAAGCTGCAGTGGCAGAGGCTGGCGATTTCGGTGGTTTTGCAGACTCATTGCTTTTCTTCTCAGATTGCGGAGACAATTGTTCAGTAGTCTAACAAACAAATAAAAATTTATTAAAACGTAAAAATTGAGCGCAAAATTTGTACTTTATATTATTATAGAAAAAACTGTACTTACAGACACATTTCTTCTAGATCTTGGCGAAATCTTAACTGTAGAGGTACTTGAGTTTCTAAGTCGTAAAACAGCATTTCTAACTAGTTTTGTTCTTAATTTTAATTCCCTCTCAGCTTTTTCTACATCCATAACTTTTTTTTGTGATTTAGTTATTGGAACAAGTCTTTTCCTTAAGTCTGGTTGTTCTACATCATATAAAAGATTAACTACGCCTTCATCTTGCAAAAGCCTATCTATTTCTGTAACGACCTTTTTCGTCTTTGTTACCAGTCCTCCAGTAGTCAAAGATTTTTCAGATAAGGTTTTCGGGGTCGATGCCCCTTGAGTTTTCGTTTTTAATATAGCTGATTTTTTATCGGCCATTTTTTGTCTTAATAGATTTTTTACTGCAAATTTCTTTTTCGAAATTGGTACATCTTTCTTCAGAAGCCCAATTTTTGTTCGTTTTACCAGAGTCATTTTGCCCTTTGTACTAGTAACTTTTGTACCTGTTTGTTTAATTTCAGACTTGGAAGCACTGCCTTTTACATCAACTTTATTTTGCTTAATTTCAGGCTTGTTTTGCTTTACGTCCATTTTAGATTGACCAGACTTTGGAGTACTGGGTGAATTTAATTCCATAGCAGCATCAGATGTACTTTTTGATTTACTGATTGCGGGACTGTCAAGATCAGTCTTTTGCTTACTATTTTCTGGAAGCTCCTGCAAAGATTTTTTTTCAGTCCCAGATTTAACTTTTGGAACCTTCTGTCGCTTGACATTGAGTTCGTGTTCACGCGCTTTTTCTGTTAATTTTCGTTTTCTACCAGACCTTGATTCTTCAACACTCAAGTCAACAATTGCTGCACTAGTAGCAGTACTGCACATGTTTTGATTATTGTTCTCCTTTAGGGCTTTTGGAGTCTTGTCTTTTTTTGGAGATTCTTCCTCAGCTGAATCTAAACTTATAATTTCTGTTTTCATCTCATCAGATGATTTGGATTCTAAAGTATTATTTAAGGTCTTGGTAGGTTTTCCTGATTTTTTGGTTTTTTTTGGTACCACAGGATTAGTCTTCTTTGTGGGAATATTGGGAAGCTCTAGAAGTTGTTTTAATGCTAGTTCACGTTCAACAGCCGGATCCAGTTTCGAACCTGTAGAATGAGAGTCTGCAGAATTAGAAAGTTTATTGCTTTCTTCAGTGACGCTTTTCAAATTAGACCAGTCAGGGTCAACATCGCCTTCAAGAATTGCCAATAGTTCTTTATCCGCGGTTGTACTTGAGCTAACTTTATTCGATTTTTCATCTTCACTTATCTCGGATTTATTATCTTTATTTTTTTGACTTTCATTAGTAGGTGCTATTTGTAGGGGTATGAGTGGTGGTACACTTACAGCACCAGATAATTGATTTGACAATCGTTGAGTAATCTTTTTCACAAACACTATATCTGCTGTCTTTGGAGTTACTAAGTCCTTCTGCTTTTCTCGTAGTCGTTCTTTTAAAGCTTCATGGACTTCTGCTGAAGATGCTATTTGACTGGTAAGATGTGAGCCTGGAACTTTGACGCCTGGACGAGGTGAATGTTGCTTTTGCTTTGAATCAAGTATTTGATCTTGGCTTAAATTTCTTGGTGAATGACCAACAGTAAGATCTAAATTGAAGAAAAATATAATCATAAAAGCTTTATTGATAATGAAATACACTAACAATATAAAGAGGGATCATTTTGTTAACTTTTGGTAATCATAATATGTTTACAAACATAGATTTTATGATTGATGTAATTTAAAAACAGAAGAAACTATTTTGCTAATAAACAAGAAAAAATAATATGAAATTCAAAGATTTGATACCAATAATTATACCACTCTGCTAAAAATAGTCAAAAGAAAATGATTGTATTTTTAATCTGTTCCTAAGCTATATTTTAATCCCGCCTTTTATACTGGAACTCGATTAAAACCGATACATTTAATCAAATTGTATGTGAAAAACCAACAGTTAAGGTTGATCCTTAGTATCAATCATTGCTTCTTAATGAATTTAATGGTCAGTATTCGTATAGGATTGAATTAATTCTATCGACTTTAATCGAATTCTAATACAAAACGTGGGATTAAGATGTAGCTTAAAAATGATTTATAATTGACTATTTTTAACAGGGTATAACATTCCAGACTGTTTAAAACTTACATTCAGCCTTTCAAATAAAATTATAAAGTCTGTAAAAAAAAACTATAGCGTTAGTTAAGACCATTGTCTAAATTAACCGATATAATTTTGCAGAAAGAATTGTTTTTAATTATTCTTAGATCATTATAGTTTAAAGTTTCTCTGGGATGAGATAGATAGAGATATTCAGATCAAGTATATCCATAAATGTGCATAGTAGAGATATCCCATATAAAGGTTATAAATCTTTAAAAGCAGGAAACAATAAAATAAAAATAAAAAGTAATAAATAATTTTTGTTTTCAAAACTTACCCTTAATTGAAGAAGAATTTGAAGATTTGTTATTTGGTGTTGAAGTCTTAGCTTCAACTGCAGGTTTAGAAGGTGAGAGTGTCTCTGGTTTAAAAATTTTTGTTTTTCCAGATTTACTATTATCAGAAACACTTTTTTCTGTAGGATCAATATTTATGCTGGAAACTGTCTCCTCTTGTTGAGCACCATCATTTAATAAATTTTGTAACTCTAATTCGACAGAGTCATGATTATCTTTAAAAGAATTTGATGACTGATTAACCTCCTCTTCACCATTTTCGTCCTGCCAATCATCAAAGATATCTTGAATCACTTTACTATGATTTTCTGTTGACTGAGCTGATAATTGTAAAATAAGCTTGGCTTCATCTACATCATCATCATCATCATCACCATTTAATAGTTCATCGTATGTAGAAGCATCGTTCTGTTTATCTTTTTGCTTGTTATTATCAATAGATAATATGTTTTCCATTAATTCTTCCTTATTTTTGATAATCTCTTCCTTAATGCTTTCTTTGAGTTTATCATCATTCTCTGTTTTAATGTCCCCCATTTTAGAATTTTCTGCCTGAACATTGTATTCTACTGAACTGAATTCTGTCAAGACAGCAACATCATCTGAATTTATAACTACATTTGTTTCTTTTGCAGATTCATCAGGAAGTACTGAACATTCCATTTTTTCTGTAACATCAGAATTAAGCTCTTCATTGTTTGAGTCCTCGTGCTGCTCTTTTAAATCATTTGCACAATTATTTTCAACTGTAATTTCTTCTTCCATAGCAATATTTACACTTTCATTTACCACTTCAGGTTCAATAGGTAGATTTTCCATTTCTATTGGTTCATTTTTTTCCAATTCAATATTATCAGTTACACAATTAATCTCCTTTTCACTTGTAATATTTTGTTTTACTTGATCATATTTTTCTGTGTGTTCATCTGTAGCACTCAAAGTATCTATGACAATTAGATCATTGCTTAGCACATTATGATCATTGGAAGTTTGATTATTGGATAAACTAGGAATGGAGTCGTTAACATTAATTACAGGAACTGATTCATTTGAATCTATAATTACTTCATTGATACTTTCACTATTATCTGTTTGTAGCTTTAATGCAATAACAGTAGAATTATCCTCTTCCTGATGCGATGTCTGATTTTGAGGGATTTCTATATTTTGCTGAAAACAAATTATAAAAATCATTAGAATACACTCAATTAATTACACTATGTAATATAAATATAAATACCTCTTTATCACTTTGTGTGTGAAAAGTTAAATTTGTATCATTTTCACAAATTTTTTCAAACTTTAAAGTCTCAGTATTGTTGGACATATTAATGCTACTATTTGGTAAGACGATTCCAATACCATCAGACAATTCACAAGTCATAGATGAAACCTGACCATCATTTTCAACAATGGTTTCTTGAACTAGGTGATCAGGTACAAGTTGAGATCCTTGATTTGCAGAATTTGCATTTGTAATCTGCTCATAAATTTCAGCATGGTGTTCCATGATAAAAGTTTACGTGTGTCAGTAAATAGATTTAGCTGAAAAATAACCAAAATCAATAAGACTCAAACGAGAAATAGTGCTATAACTTGTGTGAATGTCTTACCTACGTTAAGAGACCTGATGTAGATTGTCTCTGTTCCTGCTGCCGAGAGATAAAGCAAAATCGATTCTAACATCAAAGATCACATCTCTCTGCTGAAAAAACGCTGATTTTACAATTGAGCAAATTCGCAAGTAAGTACAGGCAGAAAAAATAGCACGAGCAAGAGCAGTACGATTTAACAGAATCTTGCAGCTGAAATCAGGTCTTGCTGAAGGCCGACACGCCGGAATGCGTGCAGCTAATCAATCCAGTCTCATTTTGCAATTCCTTTTACGCATATAAGTAGCAATGTTTGTTCACTGTAAGGTGCAACAAGGGCCGAGGCACTGGTTCTTTCAAAAACGGGTCAAACGGAGAACGAGAGGTGCAGCGTGTTCGTCGCAAATCCGACAACTTAACCTGAAAGATTAAAGATAAATTATGCGATATTAGTCTTGAATCGTGGTAGCATCAACAGATCATTGACAATTCAGTACAAGTATTAGGTTAAAGTTACTCAATAGGAAGTTGAAGCTTCGTAATATCCTAGCGAAATGGCTGTGTCTACTGTATCGAGAGCCGAGACGTTTAAAGACAATGCTCGAGAAAGGACGGTCTGTTGTTCGCGTGTTTGTGTTTGTTGAAAACAAGTTCCGATCTTCCGAGAAATAGATAAAGCACCAAGGAGAGAGAAGTCGTGAATACGCTTAGGTCGACCACATTGCAGTCACAGCACGTCGTTTTTATAGGCAATAACATATATACCTATATGCGCGTGTTATGTATATATGTGTCTGAATGATTATACACATCAGAAAACCAGAGAATCGAAAAGATTCGGGAAATTCGGCCCGAGATTCCCCATACATATGCACAAAAGTTACTCATTCGCGACTCGCAGATGCCGTGGTCGTGGTTTATTTTCTATTTTATTATACCTATACGCCGGAATGTACGTAAGTATGCCTCTCGGGTGACGACGAGCGACCGATACTTATTACTTAAACAGCTTAACTTTCAATCAACGATCGCGATTAGGTTCGGCACACTCTATATGCACTGATCTATACTCTGTCTTCTCCGTATATACTTAAAAGCATTTAAGGAGTTGTCGCAAGCGCAACGCTGATGCTGATCTGATTCGGTGCATACACAAGGCAAGGTGCAGGCTCTCCGCGAACGAGACGAGAGACAACTCGCTGATTGCAGCTCTCGTTGATGCTTATTGATACTCGAAGCAGCAGTAACTAAACTGCAGTCATTAGCGCGTTTGCGAAGTGAATTAGAGTTATGTATGCCGTGAGTAATAGAGAATTAAGTACTGCACTGCAGGGCGCCGTGTAGGACCGTGAGGGAGAGACCGACGAAGCGAAGAACAAGGGGCAAGCGTGGCGGCCGATGCTGCTCTGCTGCAGAGGAGAGGAGAGCGAGAGAATTGGGCTCTAATAACGTGTTGTGCTTAATGGGCTGCAAGATTACCTGCGTAAAAGCTGCGTTCCTTGTTCCTAAAACTTTCCGTGAGTTCTTTTAAAAACGAATGCGGCAGGGCTAAGTCAGCGTCACCAATAAAACTGGACAGGACCCGCTCAAATTGCAAATAGGTATATCAGACTCTGTCCTTCGATCTTCCGTGTAGTACTGTAGTGAGTAGCTATCGTTATATATATGCGGGGTGGATCGTAGATAATCAGGCAGCAGTATAAGTAGCGGCACTCAACTCAGCACTGATATCTACAGTAGAGTGGGCACTGGCTGCAGAGAGAGGATGAGTTTCATTCGAGACTCCGTACCTCCGCAGTTCTGGGCTGCGGCGCGACAGTCGCTGCTGATTGCCCAACTCCTGCGGTTATATCGTCTGTATATATCTGTGTACAAGCGCATGTGTTCGCTCAGGCCTCAGAGTCAGAGCGAGAGCATCGCCAAGACCGACTATATGACGGCACCTTCCTCTGCGCGGCGAGCTCAGCTATCTATATTTCTACTGCTATTGCGATAATGCCTGGGGCTGGGACTGCAGGGCGAATGCTGAATTTCCATTGGATAGCTCTCTCGACTGGTACGGACTTGCAGACTGCACTGCTGTCTGGTGTCTGCTTCTCGCAGCTATACGCTGTAGATATTATACGTGCATGCAACAGAGAGCAGCAGCACGTGACCGCCCGGTGACACGTGAGATAACCTCCAAGTAAGGTTAGTGCTTTTTGGGTCTTTTGTTGATGTTTCCCTTCGCACACTTAACAAGTCGCCGCACTCTCGAGAGGAAAATCGATTTAAAGAAAAGTCAAACAAACGTAAGTATTAATGCGGAGAGAATAGGTTTGCCGGTCTTACACGACGATCATGAGCATACTTCTGGCAACGGAGGACGGCTGGCTAATCTCGCATCTTGACTATTTGAACGATGTTTACAAACGCGTACAGCACGAACAAAAGTACCGAACACTGAAGTTCAACGAAACCCTCTTCGAGCTTACTTCGCCATACTTACGCCAAAGCCAAATAGATAGTCGCAACAAATTGCAGAACAGCCAATGTCCTGCGATAGACAAAAGAAAACGAAAGGCAGAGCGCACGGACACACTTCCGCACGAAGTTTTGGAACAAGTAAGTTTTGAATGATAGCTGTCAACTGTCTTTCTTTCTGTGAATTTATGATGGTCGAGACTCGAGAGACGTTTGTAAAATAAACTCGGCAGTAAGCCGCGAGATACAGGCTTGTAAAATGATTTTTGCTTTCTTTTGATTGTATATTATTTTCTCAAATAACATTAACTAATAATAGTATAACATAACTTTTCTTTAATTCTAAAAGCAATAAATTAAAAAGAAAACGCTGCACTTAAAACTAAACTTTTTCGTACACAAAATTGAAGTCTCATAAATTTTCCGTCGTGAAGTTGAGTTAGAACACATTAAAGTTAAATACATAATTTTATCAAAAGATAAATATTCACGCAATTTTGTCAAAATATTGTTGTAATTTTTCGAGTCGAACTACAAAATTTTTACTATACTACCTAAGGTTCGCCAATTGCATGCACGCTCAACACAATATACGTAATGCGTTTTATCATTTAATTTAGCAAAAATACGTAAAATCGGAGCTACCTAGTTGCATATTCGATTGCATGTTACTGATACCAACATTTGGCCGACTTAGCCGGCTCTATCTAGAAACTTACGTACCTATCTTAACTTGACGACGGAATTCACCCGACTGAAATTTTTCTACTCTCGATGAAGTTAAAATTTTCGTGAATTTTAGTATGAATAAAATAAGGGTTACTTGTATGAATAATTAACACAAAAAATTGAAATAGTTAAAATTAAATTTTTTGTTATTGTAAAACGTAATCATGACTTATTTTTAAATTTAATTTTTAATTTAATTTTTTTATATTTCTAATATTTCATCAAATATGCAATATTTTAGAATGATTTTGTCAAGAATACTTGCTTAAAAATTCTCAACAAAGCACAGACTTTGAAGCTATTTAAAAATGCAGCAAAAGACAACAATGTAAAGTCAAGGGATGAATCAAGAAAATTTTATACAAAATTTATATGTTCAAATCATGATTTTCATGGGGGCAATAAAGAAGATATTCCCATTACTGCCGAATTTCAGAAGGAAAAATATGTTTTTCCAGAAAATAGTGAATTTTTTTGCTATGATATCAGGCAAATAAAAAAAGTATTCAATTTTTCTAAAAAGTTTGACCTTATCCTTTTGGATCCACCTTGGTGGAATAAAGCAATCAGAAGAAAAAAGAAGAAATTTAAAGAAAGCAGGTAAGCATATACAGCATTTTAGTATTTATGCTTGTCATTGATCAATTTTAAAACGTTTTGTTAGCTATGATATGATGTATAATGAAGAAATTACCAAATTACCAATTCAGGATCTTTTGAGTTCTCAAGGGATTGTTGCAGTTTGGTGTACTAATTCTTCAACTCATCTCAATAGTATTTTAAATGAAATGTTTCCTCATTGGGGTGTAACATTTATGGCCAAATGGTATTGGCTTAAGGTATTTCAATATTAATTAATATTTCTGTATAAGAATTGATTGCCCTTCTAAATAAATCAGTCATCAGTTTATGATTTATGTTTATAAAGCTCTATAGATCTTTATATTTAGGATGTAAATTATTATAACAAGTTATGAGGAATAACAAATTTTAAATATTCAATAGAAAATCATTTAATACAAGATATTATTAATTGTTTATGTTTAGGTCACACAAAATGGAGAAACAATTTGCAATTTTAATGATATACATGCAAAACAACCATATGAACAACTTATATTTGGAACAGTCATTACGAATTTTAATTATAAAATACCTGATAAAAAAATTATAATAAGTGTTCCAAGTGCTGTTCATTCCCATAAACCTCCTCTAACAGGTAAAAAGAACATGTGTGTTAGAATTGTATGGTAGTGAAATAATCTTTATCTTTCTTTTTAGAGATCCTAAAGTTATACTTACCAACTCATCCTAATTGCATGGAAATTTTTGCTAGATATTTGTTACCTAACTGGACTAGTTGGGGCTTAGAAGTTTTAAAATTTCAACACTTAACTTTGTATAATATCATTGAAAAAGAGGAAAAGTCTGAAGAGAGCAGTATTTAGAATCAAAGCTGGATTAAACAGAATTATTGAAAATAGTACAAAAATAGTGCCATAATAAAGTATTATTATTATTAAAAATAAAAAAAGCAATCTTACAAGTAAAGATCAAACCATTTTGTTTAGTATATACATTGGATTCATGAAGAAGTATGCACAAGTAAAATGTGTACTGCAAAATATTAATTTTTGTTTACGACATTTCTTGAACAAGAATAGCGACAAAACTTACGTACAGTCGAAATTCAACATTCCTTATATTATGGAGATCTACAACCTCATTGTTACTTAGATTTAATGTTACCAAAAATCCACTGAATAATACGTAATTTTATTTCATTTGGTATTTATACTGACACAAGATGTATTTTTTAAAGCAATCCTGATGTTGCTAAACAGAATTTCCATTTTTGTAAGGTATTCGATACCCAGAGGGATTCATTGTTTGCCATCTCCAAAAATCTCGACCTGGTAATATAATAGTTATTATTATTTTTTAAAATGTAAATAGCATTAAAAAGCCATCTAGTACTTACACATTTGTTCAACATTATATTTAGCCTTCCAACCCAATTCATTTTCTGCTAAATCTGTATTTGCAAACATTGATACTATGTCGCCGTCCCTCCTATCCTTAATAACATATGGTACACAAGTCCCTGTAACTTTCTCAAATGTTTTAACCAGTTCCAAGACCGAAACACCGCTTCCAGTACCGAGATTGTATATTTTGAGCCTGTTGTGTCTCTTATGCAATGCATTTAAAGCTGCTACATGACCAGATGCCAAATCCATAATATGAATGTAATCCCTTATACCTGCAATGTTGAGTTAAGTATCAAAATGCATTAGTTGATAAAATTTAAACACAAACCTTTTCTTAGGAAAGACCTTTTCTAAAAAAACGATCGTGTTTAAGAACCAATTTAACCTAATAAATCATTTTCTTTTTGCTACATAAATCTTATTTTTTTAAATAATGATGGAAATGAGTTTTATAATCCTGAATAGACAGTGAATATGAAATTGAGATATTAAAGTCATCTACTAGATTAATGTAATAATCTCTCTTTATTATAAAATGCCGCTGCCATCGATGTTTCAAGAATACTCCACTCAGTTTCATATTCTCCTCATTTCGCTTCATAATAGTCAATTTAAATGATGGTTTTCGTAATATTAATAATTAATAAATTTTTCGTTAACGATTTTTCGCGAAATTTAAATTAGAAAAATGAGGAGGAAAACATTTTTTTATTTTAATTTTATACTTACAAATAAGAAATTTTTAAGTATTATAAATACCTGTTCCATCTTTTGTAGGGTAATCTCCCCCGAAAATAGTTAGTTCTGATTTTTGACCAAGGGCAACTTGCGCGATAAACGGCATTAAATTTGTAAATTGTTTAGTTGGATCTTCGCCGATCAAGCCACTAGGATGAGCCCCAACAGGGTTGAAATACCTTAATGAAATTATATTCCAATTCTGCTAATCAAATAGGTAATGTAGAAAAAATTAAAACATTTAATAGAAAAAGTTAATTTTGATATGCTGATAATTTTATTAACCTTTTCAGCTCTGGATATGTCTTTAAGCATTTCTTCTATAAAGTATTTGGTTCTACCATAGACATTAGTTATGTTACCAGTTGGATGGTCTTCTGTAATTGGAAGTTTATCTGGTTCTCCATAAACTGTGCACGAACTGCTGAATACCAATTGAAAGCAGCCTGCAGCTTTCATTACCTGCAAAGGTAAACATTTTCGTAAAATCCTAAAATTTATTTATAGTTGTCTTAATCCAAATGTACCTCTAATAAATTGATAGCGCCTATAATATTATTCCGATAGTAATGAAGAGGAACTTGCATAGATTCTCCCACGGCCTTAATCGCTGCAAAATGAATAACGCAATCTATTTTATGCTAAAAGAAAAGATACAGCATATGTAATTAAGATATTTCAATAAATGTACAAAAAAATTAGCAGCAGAATTTTGTCGTCTTAGTGCTTACTTTGTTAAAAACATGCTCAAGTTTGTCTTTATCGATCATATCGCAATTATAAAACTTGACTTTTTTCCCAGTTATTTTTTCAACTCTCTTAAGCGCAGCTGACTCTCCGTCGCCCTCGGTCACACTATTGGCAAAATTGTCAATTGCGACAACATCGTAACCAGACTCCAAAAGTTCGACAATGCAGTGGCTACCAATATAACCAGCCCCTCCAGTTACGAATATTGTTTTCCATGTATTTATAGGCGGCATCTCTGAAAAAAAAATATTAGTATTAAAACTAACTATTAACAAGTTCGGGACGACGTGACTCAAACATGGGTCATTAGTTGTAATTTTGATCTTGATCATTTTTAATAAATTAGAAAACGAATAAAAATTTATTTTTCAATAACATCACAATAAATTACACTAAAACAGACTGATCATAGTGATGTCCTGTTCATAGCTTAAGATTAAAGAAATGAAATATAAAAGAAAAACTCAGCTTATACAATATACATTTTCCGTCCCGAACCAATTTTTCTCTTATAATGAACATTATAAGAGAAAAATTGCAGATATACTATTACGGAAATATTAAAAATAAAATCAATTATTTGCAGATGTAAAAATAATGCAAATGTAAGATATAAGACTGTGCATGACGCATCAGTATAAGTATTACTGCGCGTGACTGACGACTACATGAAAAAATCTTAAGTTTTTTTCTATTCAGTCAAACAATGCGAAAATAATTCGACATTCTTCTGACGTCACTTTTTTATTCTAAGGGATGTAAAATATCAAAAATATACTGTGTCTACAAAAACCAATAGAGCGACATTGTTCTTTTAAGCATATTTTTAGTTCCAATAAATGGGTACGTTCTTAAGAAACGCGAAAAATATAAACAGCTTCAAAATAATAGATTTTTTTCATCTTAAAGAATCCTTAATAAATAATCGATCAATTTTCAAAGGCATTGGATTTTTCGCTGTTTTTTATAACTGGATTAAATATAAACAAATTATCATTCCAGTTTTTTTAATGCAATTTATCTATTCCGTTTATAAAATTCCACAATTGACTACTTTTTGTTAACTTTTTTGCCAATTCTCTGTCATTATTTGTGTATTAAGAATAAGAAAAATCACGTATTTTTTATGTTCTCTATATCTCACCAAGTGCAGGAAAATAGTGGACCCAGAGGCACATAATAACTTTTCTTTCCCATAGAAGCGCGATTATTTTCCGAACGATTTTACTGCAATGAAAAATTAGGATTTCCCCATATAGGTACAAGTACTCGTACACACGCCCAAGGAACGTTCACCTCAGATCATCTTGAGGTAAGCGAGTTCAAGGTCATGTGTAAGCGGCAACGTATAATGAAGCCGATGTCTAGGGTATAGTAAGCATCCAGGAGCCAGATGTACTATACTTGTATCTCTTGGTACAAATCTGAAGGAGTTTGTTGCATCACACACGAATGCACGTGTGTACGACCACTGGTAAAACTAATATGGTCATGGGTGTACTTACGCTTAGCATATGAGGATAGTAGTCGGTTTTGTTTCGAGGTCAAAACTATACCTGTTCAGTATATACGCACAACGTGTATACATGCATTCGAGGATCTTGAAGATCGGTAAAGTGTATGTGTGCAGTTCATTCGAGCTTGAACGCGAGGTGCCTTACATACATAAAGTATTACGTTGTGCCCAAGTAAGCGTAATTCATATAAACGTAACTGGGACTTGCGAAGATTTATTTACCCATAAGAATCGTTAATGATTTGTTATTAATCTTCTTGTCTATACGTAAGGACGCTTTCAATTTTGAATGCTATACACTTGCAACTTTTTTGTTAAAACCAGCCGTGAAATTAATTGTACCGAATAGACATGAAATTTAAAAATCAACAGTGGCAATTTATTTTAATAATTATCCTTAATATATGGGTTTTGATATGCACATCCATGGTATACGGGTATACCGTACAGAATATACACGTGTACAAAAACTGCCGAAGATCCTCGCTGACGCATTCCATAAGCGTTGCAGTTACATTGGCACTTCTAAATATATTTTCAGGTATCGAGCTGCGCGTCTTTTGAAATATTTATTTTAATTAGCATCGCCTCGGGCAACGAATATCAATTAGAATAAGTTGAGCTGTGCTAATACACGAGCGTAAACTAAATTTTTGTGGGCGTCTATGGCTTTGAATAGTCATATGGAAAAAAAGTTAAGTTAATTGAAAAGTATCAATTACAATACTGACCTGTAAACTATTTATTAGCTTATAAATGACCAGGAACTTCACTGTCCGTTATGAAATGCTGCTTCTGCAATGACTTGGAAGCTGATGCGTAAGTATATGTAAGAAAGCGGCCAGAGGCTAAAGCGACAACCTTCGACAGACTGGAGAGGAGCAGCAGAGGAGCACAAGTGTCTAGGCTACCGATGCTTCCACCACTCCCCTCTATCCTGTATACCCATAATACAGTATAGCGTGTATATCCCGTAAGAACTCATCGACTCAAGTATAAGTAATGCCACTAAAACGTGACGCATTAACACAGTTTTCACCTGTACCCGTTGCGAAATTCGCGATTGATTAATGCGTTTACATATTCAGGGAGAAATTATCGCCGTAGTAAAGCATATGCGGGTCTGAACGATTCTGAGTAAAACTCCATTGTAATATAATTTTTCAATTATCGGAATCACGCAATTAGTAGTTGTGTTTACGTGGCCCGTAAACTAAGCAAGTCGATATTTAATTTACCTGACGCGGTCCAATTTTAAAAACGGATTTTTTATACTGCTTGTATCATGCAGCAAAAGACAGAGCAACAAGAATACATAAGACCCTCGATGAGACCTATAGAGCAACTGTATATACTTACATACATTTAAATATTTTAAAATGACTTTATCTACAAAGGTGTAATGCTCTTCATTACTCTTTTAAATGTACCGCGTTCAAGAACTTGGTAATGACACTCTTCAGTATTATACAAAAATGAAAAATTGTTACATTTCGAAAAAAAGTCTTTCTTTTGATTTTTTTTCTAATAATCATTCGCATTTTTTTAGATGTGAAAAACTAAAGAACAGTGGAATAAAAAATCTAAAGGATTTGAAAACGGTAAAAAAGCCAACTCATTTAAAAATTTGTATTATCTTGTAACTTAGGTGAAAGCTCATATTTCATTCTATTCATAATTGATAATTAATATTTTATCAGATAATGAAATAGTAACATGGTAAAATGTTAAGCATAATTCAGTAACAATTAATAAAAAGAAATCAGATTGAACGACTCTTTGGATTAAAAAGTATAAGTGTTTTTAAAATGCAGAATTTACTTGAATATGAATCTTTAATGATTTTTCATTATCTTCAATCATACAGATAACTTTTTACTATTCCCGTCATAGTTGGTAGAAACTGTAACTGTGTATGCTATTGGGTATTTATCGCTTTTTTGAAGTGACAGTAGCCTTTTTTCATATAGATATCATGCTCTTATATTTTAGTGTTTTTGTTTTCCTATCTTCAAGATTGAAATAGCTAATGATGGTTCATTATGAATAAATAACCGTAATTTTATCAGTACATTTCTTAGAAATTAAATGTGACATTAACCTTTCTTGTTATTCATTAAAAAAAAATTTCAACGTTTGTATTTGAATTTAACTGTTTATACCGAATGAAGGAAAGTATTTTCTCTTATTTAATTTCCATACATTTTTTATTCTATTTGAAAATTTTTATTAATATCAATGATATCTGCTTTACTGTAAAAATAACAAAATTTCTCGAAAAATGTATTCATAATATTGAAGGCTTAGATTCAGAATCTATAAAATATTTTTGCAATCTAACATTAAGAAAAGAATTTCTTAATTTCACCCATTAAAAGCTTTAGTATCTATTGCTTCCTTTATTTTTAAATTAATTTTCTAACTAAGAATGTAAAATCATTTTGATAAAATAAGAATAAAACCTTAAATTATAGAAATAATTTGTTAATTTAATGAACTGGTTTCTTAAACTACAACAAATTGTAATCGATGCATAACATTTTATTACTCTTATACTGATGCACCCACGTTACATACATAAAATACATTGGATCAATGCAGAGAATAACAAATACATGAATCGACATGTAAAACCTCCTGGATAACAGTATAAGAGACAGATGGAAATGCTTATGCTTCGGCTCCTTCGAGGGTCTTGAGGAAGGAGGCTTTCTTTTGTTCGACGCGATTCTTGCGCTCGGAGAGGGTGAGCTTGGCGCGGTTCCACCTCTTCTTCTTGCCCTGTTCCTTCTTTTCGGTCTTATGCGGTTCAGGATTAGCGCGAATCGCTTCGTGGGCCTTCTTGTACATACCTTCGATCTGCAGTCATTAAATAAAAAATTAGTAATCGCATTTGAAATTTTCTTTATTGACTAAAATTTTAATACTTCTCGCTTAAAATGTTACGAAAACTAACAGTGTAGAAGTATACTTTCTACGAGTTACATTAGTATCGTTTTGATGTTGTCCAACTGCGACGCTATACAACTTCCATGTGTACATACAGCAATTTAGTTGGACGTATTTTAAATAAAATCGAAACTTACGTTATCAGCGGTAATTCCGTTCTTGATGTACTGCGAGAATTGGCGTTTGAAAGCATCATCATCTTCTTCTTCGAGAGTTCTCATGTAGTTAGCGACATGTTGAGCAAAGATGTGTTGACGGTGAACGTCAGCGTTCAAAGTCTTAGACTCATTGTCGTAACCGGGAAATCTCTTCAAACTAGAACATAAAGAATATCACGTTAAAATTTGTCTAAAACTTTCAAAAAATAAAGTCTGTTTATTCAAAAATTTCAGAGACACTTCATAATCTTGTAATGCCGGTATAAAGCTTCCTCCTATAGTTGTAAAACACAAATATAAGCAAAGACATTAAGATGGCTCAGATGACGCGCATGTGTCAATTGTTCATCATAAAATACTTATAGTATTTAATCCATGATTTAAAATAAAATATGCTTTACCTGTGGGGGATGTTAAGACCACCATCAACAGCACCTTTCATGGCACCAAATATTCTGGCACCAGTAGTAGTGCGCATAAGACCAGTGTCCAAGTAGCACTTGAAAGCACCAGGGCCTTTGTCAAGCTCCTCAACATTGTACTCGTCACCAGTAACCTCAGTCACACCAGTGTAGAGCTTGTCAAGACCTAATTTCTTCAAAAGCTATAACCAAAATATTTATGATTTAGAAAATCATTATAACCAGCGATATTAAAAAAAAAAATATTTGTAAATTGCTTTTCAGATTGTAGAAGTATTAGGGAACAATTGCTTTTTCTTCAGTTATGTATCATAGCGAGCTGAGTGGATCATCATTTAGCAATTTTAAGACACAATTTATGAATTTCTTCTGATTAATAATTACCCTTCTGGCAAGAAGAAGTCCAGTGCAGTAGGCTGCTGCATAGTTCGTAAGACCAACCTTGATGCCATAATGTGGAAGTTCATGACTGTACGCAGCACATGCAATCTTGTCACCTTCAATCCTGGAGTATGCAACCTGTCAAAATAAAATGGTGGGTTATAAAATAAAAAAACAAGCCTGTCTCGAAAATTTTTAAATGTCTTTACCTGGCAGGTGATATCTTTGTTGGACAGACGAACAATCAACCTGTACTTGGGAGTATTGTACTTGTTCTTGTCCTGGATGGTCAGACGTTTGCGAGCATAGTAGTCAGTTTTTCCCTCACGACGCCTCTTGAATTTAACTTGGTACCTCTTGAAGTACTGCTTGTTCTTCACTACTTTGACGAAACCCTGTACGAAAAATCAACAAAATGAGTAAAATTCTTAACAGTATTGGAGATGCTAAAAGGTAAGTATTGTTGCCATTCAGATGTAAGTGAATTAGGGAACAATTGTTTTTTCTTCAGTTATGTATCATAGCGAGCTGAGTGGATCATCATTTGGCAATAATAATTACAATGCAAACTTCAAAGTGAAACGATTTTTCAATCCAAACTGTAAAGAAACTCAACGTCTGGAGCTAGTGCTCTGCTTCATTTTGAAATGTATCAATTAAAACTCGACGTTTTGAAATCTCTCGTATAAAAGTTGTTGTAATGTAAACTTGAACAGCAGTACAAAAAACTACATGATTCCAACAAAAACAAATAGCCGGACACGAGTAATGCAACGTGGACGAAGTTAACCTTCAAATCGAAGAACTCGTGTAAACAAAGTAGAAAAACTTACCGCTAATGAAAAATACAAAACGGTAATGACAAAACAAAATCAGTCAAAATTAATTTAAGCTCAACAAATCCCGAATTACCACAAAGTAAGCAAACACACAAGTTTTACGAAGTCGAGCTGTAGATAGCCAAATTGGCCGTCTTGAACCCTCCCGACGAATCGCTCAACATCGGCGACATCACCGAACAATATTTCCAAAAAATCGCTTCAAATCTCAGTGCGAATATTAACGTGAATGTAATTCGATGTATTTTTGGCGTCCAACGCCGACGTACCATGATCGTTGAAAAATCCGAAGATGCCGCAACGGGTGAACCTTCGGTAGCGCGGCTCTCCCGCAAAAGGAACCTTCCTCGCTCATGTTGTCAGCTTACGCATGCGCCATGTGCGCTCCCTCGCGGACTTGGGCAAGCTTCCGCTACGATTGTTATCACCAGGAGAGGGCGTATTGGTATACAGAGAATTTCCGGTTTCCGATTGGCGGGAAAATTCGAATATTTATTTATTCATAACTTGATTAATTTTTAACTTCATGATTCATCCTTAATATATATATATATATATATGCGCATATGTACTTTATATAAATAATATATCTGCAAACTTATATATGAGTCTTAAAATGCAAACTTAAAAATATGAGTCTCTGTTCATTAAGGACCTAGGTATTAATATAGACAGCAGTCAAACATTTACTAACCATATAGATTGTATAATAAGTAGAACATCTAAAATGTTTTATATCTCGGAGCATTTATATCTCGTTTCTCTAATGATTTTTCTAGTGGCATTACAACCGTTCACCTTTATACGACATTGATCTTACCGTTATTCACTTATTGTGTGCAAATATGGCGACCTGTCTATAATAATTCATTATTACTTTTTACATCTATTTAACGTAGATTACTAAGAACAGCCGCTAGATTATCTAAAGTACGCTTTCATAGATTTGATCATGACTTCGGTAGACTTATGAAAACGTTCAAAGTAGTAAACATACAGGGTCTCTTTGACTATCATGATGCGTTACTTGCCTATAGATTAGCTAAAGGTTTTATCAATATCCCTTGCAGCGACTTTAACTTCCTACCTATAGACAATTACATTATAATTTGCGACACCCTAATGTTTTGGAAACCACTTGCGCTAATAATTTTATGTGTTACTCTGTTTTAAATAGACTGCCACGTCTCTGAAACAAGTTAAATGATGAGCGCAATCTCAACATTGACTCGTTTAAAACTTTATCTAAGAAAATGTTTTGTTTTTAATTTTAATTAATAGAGCTAATTACTAAGTCATTGGAACCTGATATATTTTATGTATTTGTTAAGGGCTTTATGTCCGTTTATATTGAAATAAATAAATATGAAACAGTATATTGTGTAACGGGTACGGAAAACCTTTATTTCTAAAACGAAAAGTTGGTGCTGCAACAAATTTTGGAACAAAACCCTTTACGTACCAATTCTATCCGATATTTATGCTACTATATAAACAATAATGCAAGATAAGAACCACTTAGTCACTAACTCCTAATTTTAGCAAAAGGAATTATAGCGCTCACACGTAGGTTTCAGTGCTCGTAACAACTCTTCGTGCATTCGCAAACAACTCTTAGTCCGAAATTGGACATTTATGTTTGAATTAATAATGGTGAGCCGATCTTTGTGGTAATGCAATGCAAAGCCGACTCATGACAAGGTCGGAGCAAGCCCCTGACCCTCGTCATCTTTCAAAAATCAGTTCGATATTCTGACTCCTCAATGAGAAGTATACCAGATATCAAGCTGATAAGAACAGATACTACACTTGATCTTAGCCAAAAAGGCCGAGAAGCGATAACCCTTAGAAATTTTGAATTACTCTTATAGATTTGAAGTCGCAACTTTTATGTGGAAAGCGAAAAATTTGCCATACGCCACCTAGCGGCTACTGTGGTGACTCACGTTGGGGTATAACTACATCGTGTCTTGATGATTATGTTATGACTTATGTATTTTTTTTAAAAAGCTTTTGAAAATTTTCGAAAGAAATTTAAAAAATTTTTTAAAATACATTTTGAATATTTTTGAAAAATTTGGAATTTAGGGTATTAATTAGGTATATAATAGGGTCGAAAATTTTTCTATTGCTTTAGAATATAGTTTTTATATATTTTTCCACAACAAGCCAAAACAAACCAAACACTTTTATAGAATTAAAAGATGTATAATCTTTATAACGCATCATTTGCTCTGCCGATTTCTTTCGAAGAATTTTTTTTATTTGAAGTTCAAGTATAATGTATTTTGTTTTTTATACAATATAAATTTAAACTAGTTTCGGGAGGAAAGAATAAAACCGCATCTATAAACAGTTCATATATAAAATAAAAACACATCTTCGAGCTAATTTTTGTTAGCTTATCTCAGGTCAACTGTTTAATAAAATTGTTAACTGCTAGGTTTAATGACTTTTTAAAGCTCTGTGCTGTAAAAGAAAATGCATATAACTTTCTTTTCGTAAGGATAAGGAAATTCCGTGTTTTATTCATTCTTCTTTTTTAATTTGATATGCATTAATAATGCATTTTTTACATGCGCCGTGTGATACTGATGTTGATACTTTAAAAGCATGACGAAACAGTAAATTAAGAAAGAAAATCGCGTGCTCGCCGCAAAATTATATGTACATACATACAGATCCTCCGGAAGCGCGTTCAATAATACTTATAATGTCTGTTGCTTTATTCTTAAAAACACGAATAGAAGAGAATGTAAAAGAAAAATCAAAGAAACATTTATTTTTAAATAATTTTACTATACGGACCTGCATATATTAACAATTTGATACAGAAAATGTGTACTTACCTAGTGAACCATAAAAACAACAAATCCATTTGGATACTGCCATCATAAAAAAATCAAAACGTTACAATGCTGGTCCTCAAAACAAAATAAAAGTATCCAAAATTAAAGTGACGCAAAGTTTCATTCAAAATGTCGATTAAAAGAAAATTAACTTTTGAACGAACAAAAAATAGAGCAGGATGCACAAGTGCGTGTGATGGTACAGAAGAAAAGTCGCCAGAAAAGTCAAACTGCTCGTTTAAAGTTTGTTAATATAATTTATTGTATATCGAGGTTTCAACATGGAAAAGTACAAATATTGCAATATAGGGCCCGCAAGCTCTCCTCGGGTGGGAGGGAGGGAGGGAGGAAAAGGGCTTTGCATGATTGACATCCGATTCGAAGAGTCGGTGGGGCAGAAAGGGGACTGATTTTTTTTTTCATTTCGGAGAGAGGCGGGAAATTCGAAAATAAACCATCAATTTGAATATAAGTTCTCCCCTCATATTTCTTTCTCTCTCTCTCTCTCTCTCTTTCTCTCTCACTCTCTTTCGATTCTTAACTTTTTTTCTCTTCGCTCGCGTTCGTCGCTTTTTGCGCGTGTGTACCACGCGTTCGACGTTCCTCCGTAGCGCATCGCAATCCTATACGTACTCGCATATCCCGGTGTGCTATTTATTATTTTATTCGTTTTTTTAGTTTTCTTACAGAGAAAAAGGAATAAACGCTTGCGTTTTTTCCCCCGAACTCGCCTCAGAAATACGATAAGGAAGATTCCCTCCTCTCCACGGCCCCCGTAAATATTTAATACTCCTTTTTTCCATTTTATCTCTCATCGACTTTCTCTCTCTCTCTCTCTCTCTCTCTCTCTCTCTCTTTCTCTCGCTCGTTCGCTCACTCTTCCTCTCTCTCTCTTTCTCTCTCTCTTTCTTGCATCTGCGAGCACGCGCTACCGATCGTGACGGAAACTCGGCTATTTTATTTTCTTTCTTTTGTTTGCTTTTATATAGGTTTAATCCGGCGGATGCGCCCAGTCGATTTTTGGCATTGGGCCACGCGTATATACGCGATATCGATCTGCAATTTCGACGAAAAAATTCGCCGATAAAAACAGTCGCCGTCGCCTAATCGGATCGACTGAGCGCAGCGCGCTTTAGTCCCCGGCTATATAATAACTCTCCTCCATACCTTTTTCGCTTCCTCGCATCGCATCCCCCGTCGCTTGTTCGACTCGATTTTTCATTCACGCGATCTCCTTTCCTACCTCTCTCTCTCTCTCTCTCTCGCTATCAGTTTTCTTTTTCTCATCTTCCTCTCTCTCGCTCAGCCCTTTTGTTGTGTATAGCACGCACTCACTCTCTCTCTCTCTCTCTCTCTCGCTCTCTCTCTCGCACTATATCTTGATGCACGTACGCACTTTTGCTTCGTACTTCATACGTTTTTTGCTTTTTTGAATTTTTTTTTTTCATAGTTTTATGCAACACATAATGCGACTAGGTAGTACAGGTTAATTAATAATTAATATCATTAGTTATACAATAATAACATATGACTAGACAATGCAAGATAATAATTATATCGTAAATAGTAATAATCGTGGATTGCAATTTATATCAACAATGTGACATGGCGGGTTGTTTTTTTTTTCATGTATTCATGTAATGTATAGAATGTGTCGTAGGTACGCTCTCTCCTAAACTTTTCAGCGATAAACTCTCACAAACTCTCATGCACTCAATCTCTCGTTCTCTCTCTCTCTCTCTCTCTTTTGCTCATTTACCAGCGCAAATTTGTTCTCTTTCTCTAAACCTCATCATCATTATCATCATCTTCGGAACGGTTTTGTCTGCATAATGTATAATCCTCTCCTTTTTTTCGTGTGTTTGTGTGTGTCTTTTCACCTATCACCTCGTCCGTCTCTCTTTCTCTCACTCGCTTTTTCATTAACTATTTACTTTTATTTATTTATTTACTTTTTTTTTCCTCGTTTAATAATCGATTGCCATCGAGTGCCCCCACCCGCTTATAAGATATTCTCACACACTGAAACAAAAATTTTTCAAATCGAACCGAACATACAGTGTCTACGATAGTTTATATACGTAATACCCGGCGGTCGTCGCGCGACCCAGAAACAAGATTTTTCATAATTCGTATATGTGAACGTCACGTGTATCACTATCGTCGTGTATAGTCCCCCGCGCGAAAAAGGAATATCGCTAATTCAAATATATTAGGCTGCATCAACAATTTTTTTTCTCTCCTTCTCCCCTCGTCTCTCTCTCTCTCTCTCTCTCTCTCTCTCTCTCTTTCTCTTTCTCTCTCGCATAATAAAGCCCTCTCCTCTCGTCATCGATTCCTATAGCGTCGTCGAATACTACCTCTCGCTTTCGCATCTCTCTTTTTCTCTCTCTCACTCTCTTTCGTACGCATGTGTGTGTGCGACTTGTACTGCGGTTTGATTTTTATCTCTAAAAAGTCTCATGGTAATACACTTGCTCTCTCCCCCCCACCCACCCCCGAATATTATAATCGAAAAATGCCATCCGTATTATAATAGAATTTGCAATTGTACGGTATAGAGTAGTCTCTCGCCTCTCTTTACACGCGCATTTTTTTTTCTCTCTCTCTCTCTCTCTCGCTCTCGTACCATTAAATCCGATGTGTGGACGCGCGCGCACGCGCGCTCGAAAAATTCCCTCATTTATTTATTATAATTCGCCCAAATATTATATTCCTTCAATTCGATTTGACAAGTTTTTTCCCCAGTATGCACAGCCATCCGTCAAATCAGCCTAGTGTAAATTATCATCATCATCATCACTGCGCATTCACTCCACACCCAAGTGTTTTCATTCCCTTTCACTCTCATACTCTCTTTCGTTCTCTCACGTGTGTCTCTCCCGGTGTGCATGTGTCATTATCAGCAGCATATATAACTCCTCATCTCTCTCTCTCTCACACACACACACACACTCACCCTTAATTCGCTCTAGCGTATGTATAATATACGTATTAAGTATATATATTTATATATATATTTATATGTCATCGTGTAATTATATCGGTGTAGAGGAAGCCCCCGGCCGCGGCGCCCAAAAAAAGGCGCCGACGAGCCGCGGTGTCGACGTGCTCTTCTCGTTCGCTCGCATTCTCGCTAATCATCCGTAATACACCCACGCGCACACTCTCTCTCTCTCTCTCTCTCTCTCTCTCTCGCTCTCTCTCTCGCCTAATATTATCCGTCTCGGCAGCGGCGAACGATAACCGATCGTACGTGTCCCCCTCCGCGCAGTAATACCGATCGATCTCACTGCACCTAAGTACAATAATACCGTCGCTTCGCGAGAGTCGACCGGCAAGCCCTTTTTTCTTCTTCGTATATATATAGCTCTCGAATTGACCTCTTCCCCCCCCCCCTTCCGCCAGCCCGCCGTGTCCTCCGTATATTATACAACGTTTAATATACATCGCGAGCAAAGCGTCCGCGCGCGCGCTCCCCCGCGACGTTTTTCCCCTGATGCGTACGAGTATTTCATCGATATATTATATCAATTAATAGTCCCGCGGTGCGTGTGTGACGCGCTTTCGGATGCGCGGCTCCTATTTGATAGAACCCTCGCGCGCGGCGACGTATATATACGCATCGCACGGACGTTTGTAATGTTTGTGGGAAAACGCGATTTAAAGCTTTCTTCATTTTCTGTTTTACATACTTCCACTTTATACATATATACTATTCGTAATATAATCTTTACATATATTGTATAAGTATGTATATATATTATGTTATTATTATTTGTGCCGCTCCCTATGCCGTCCTGGACGACGGCGGGAGTCTCATTACGTAATCGAGTATCATGTATGCGATGATCATCCTGCGTGTGTGTGTGTGTGTGTATGCGTTTGCGAACACTTTTCCTCTATATCAACCGAAGAGTCGCCCGCGGAGCTTTTTCTCGTCTTTCTCTCTTTCTCTCTCTCTCTCTCTCTCGCTCTCAATTATCGATCTCTCGAAAAAACGGGAAGAGGCCAAACACTGTATAAGTATAGTATCATAATCGCATAGTTTTTGGAAGCTCTTTGGTTTCTTTTTTTTCACAAATAATAATCGATACGTCTTGCTCGCTGCTGGCGCGCGCTCGTCGACACTTTTGCGGCCATGTTCAATTTTTCATTTTTACGTCGCCTTATTCGTTTCTTCTCTCGCACTCTCTCTCTCTCTCATCTCTCTTTTATAATTAACAATACTCGCGCGTTATCGTTCGCCCCGGCGTCGACGGCGTGTTGTGTGCTTCTGTGTCGTCGTCCGCCATATTACTTTTTTTCCACTCGGTTTTTTTTTGTTTATTTTTTATCTTTTTTTTTCTTAATTTACGCTTTATTAGTTTTGTTTAAAACCCGTCGCAAAATACATAACTCTCTCTGTGTCTATTCTCCGCGCGCCTAGTATATTGTGTATTTATGCTTCATTTTTTTTTATTTTAGTTTACTTCCCTCCGCGGCAGCTCCTCGCTCGGATTGCGTTCTTCCCCTCGCGGTGCACATACGTATACGCGCGCACCTGTCGCGTACAGTATCTCTACACAGTGGAATGTTGCGTCGTCGGCGCTGAGTCGCCAGTGCGAAGTATAATGCATCATGTAACGCGCGTCGCGAGGTTTTATTTATTATTTTTTTCTGGAAGAGCGAGAGACGCGACGCTGACGCTCGTCTTATCCGGCTGTAATTTTTTTTTTAATATTGTGCGGTGTCGGAATAATATTGTATAACCGAACGATTTAGAGCCGTTTTTCGCGCTTTGAAAATTCGCCGCAGAGCCGGCGGTCTCTCGCTTCTCAGCTAGGCTTTCATTTATTTATTTTTTTTTTAGTTTTTTTTTAATTTTTACGTACGAGTTGACGCTTAGATCGATGGGCGTTTCCTATTTTTAATCGTCAAATCGGCGAAGAACTCATGCAATATAGGACCGCGTGTATAACGAGTGTTTGATCGAGGAACGATTTTCAACTGCGAGTTTGGTGAATCAATTACGTGTCAAGTCTCTCCGCACTTTTTCCCTTATTATATCTCGCGTTTAATATTATCGGCTTCTTCTTTTTTTCGTCAACCTGTTCTCTCTTATTTTTCGTATAAATATCGAATTCACGTGAATACAATGTACTTTAAAAATGCGTCGAATCTTAAATTTATACAGTATATATTTATTATATGCAGTGTACGGATTTACAAATTTGTTGTTTCTCGTGGTCGTACGTTGCTCACTTTTGATTCTTAATTATTTTTTCACGTAGCGTAATTCTTCTTTCTGAATGATCGCTTATTCGTTTGGCTTTATTATACGCGTATATAATTTTATACAACAATTTGCTTTTGTCATCGTAACATTTTTAAAAATTACAATGGTCTCACAGATTTCCATATATATTATATCGATTGGCATAATATGCGCAGCGTTTTGCATTATAATTGTCACCTTAT